>JAXDDW010000031.1:2065000-2367500 GCA_034670385.1 Hoplostethus mediterraneus
AATAATTTGAAGCTATATTGTGTGATGGAATACATGCTATCGACTTCCCCAAAAAAACAAAACAACGAACGAACGAACAGCGCAAACAAGATCCAGATCACCTGAGAAGCGTAAGGTCGTTGATTCCCCAGAGAGCCCTGCAGGAGACAGCTGTTACAATTAGTCCGTCCACACACACACACACACACACACACACACACACACACACACCCACACACACACACAGGAAGCCGCGGAGGCCTCGTGGATCTGCTCCAGGGCCATAGGTGGTGCAGAGCCATGGGACCATATGGCCGTTCTGGGTCAGCGCCTTCCACTCGGAGCTCGGAGGTGCCTCGTTTCTCACTGACATTAGATTACACACATTTAACAGGATTTAACCAGACGCAGCCCGCCCCGCTTCCAATCCACCTCCGATACGAGGGCAGGCTGTTTTTGCTTTTCTAAAATTTGATTTGATTTTTTTTTTTTTTTGTTCGTACCCAACCGGTTAGCGACTTCGGCTGCTCGGTACCGATCAACCCCGCCGCACGTGCAGACTGCATGTCAAAAGGGCTTTCGACGGACCAGAATAGCCTCCGTTCCTGCCATCCAGGAAATTTGACTTGCTGCAAAGTCTGTGAATGTGTGTGTGTATATGTGTGTGTGTGTGTGTGTGTGTGTACATTTGTGTGGTTTGCATGCGGAGAGAGCTGGCAGGCCATGCACCTCTGAGGTTGGACACACTGGATGGAAAATACCCCTAAAACACCTCCAAAATAATCCAACAGTCCCTCCTTCTTCTTTCCACACTATCTTTGATCTCTCCAACCTCAGGCTTCTCCCGGCCCTGATTCATCCGCCTGTACCTGCCTCTTTTTTTACGGCGCCACCCTCGTGCTGACTCTGTCTCTTTTCACAGAAATTGGATTCGCAGGCTGCTTTTATTCACCGAGGGATCGACTTCAATGCCTGTCTTTTTTTTTTTTTTTTGTTCCTCTCGTGGCAAATGCCACAGGAGGAGGAGGAAAAGAGGGAGAGCAGGAGGGAGGGAGGGAGGGAGCCAAGTGTCTCGGTCGAGGCGAGGCTCGCTCTACCCTCTCTTGTATCTTCATCAGCGTGGCCTGGGTGCTGCTGTGGTGGCGGCAGTGGCAGCTCGGGGCATCTCTTGTCACAACGCCCTCGCTTGCCTCTTCTCTCTTTCATCGCGCTGTCAGTCTACTCCTCTGAGAGCCAGCGCCAGACCGGAGAGTAAGAAAACGCTGTCTGTATTTCTGTGCACAGTGCTTTGAAAATATGTTTGTTGAAAGAGATCCTCGTAAAAAAAAAAAGGGGAAGAAGTACTGCATCACCTTCAAAACATTAAAGGTGAGCTGCTCTGTTCCATGAGACAGGCTGACCAGGTGAATCCAGGTGGAGGCTTATTGATTTTACCCATTAAATCGCCTTCAGTCATGGAGGAAGAGGAGAGTTTTTAGAAATACTTTTAGAGTTTTTAGAAATCTTTTTAGAGTTTTTAGAAATCTTGCCAATCACGGACATGGATTGTGCAGAACTAGAGTCCCTAATATTTTGTACACTCGGAGTATATGGCTTGGAAAAACACAACATGTCAGACAAAAGCAGAGAACATAGTGGCGATGTGATGTGTTGTTCTGAGACCTCTCGAGGTGTTCCTGATTGGAGATGATTGAGTGGCACCCTTGGGCTACGCTTTGCATCTCCTCAAGAGGCCCCCATCTCTCCGCTCCTCACCTGAGTAAATGGCCCTTGTCTGCCGGCGGCTCTTGATTACTGCTCTTCATCCAAGCTGGTGAAGAGAATGGATCGAGGGCAAAGGAGAGGGAAGTGTGTGTGTGTGTGTGTGTGTGTGTGATGTCTGCTGAATAATTAAAACCAGGAGGTGCGTTGAGACGTGCCTCCCTAAGGTGGAAACATGCACTGTTTATGTGTGTGGATGTGTGTGGTAAAAGTCCTTGTGTTGGGGAGTCATGGGTAAAAAAAAAAAAAAAAAACTCACCCTGCATTCACGTGCTGTTGGGTACACCAGAAAAAACCTACTCCCTACTTGGAAATTTCACGTGGGACGCCATGTGAAAGTCGGATGACAAAGTCGGAAAGTCAGAGAAAATTTTGCAGCCCGACTTTCCGTGTTATGACTCAACGATAACGCCTCACCTTCCTCAACGTGGCAGAAAAATCCAGTTTGGTGTCAGTCAACGGTGAGAAAACACCTTGATGATATATTTATAGATGCAGACTAATCCATTCATCATAACCAACATTTGTTTAAAAGGAGCTCGTTCAGTTAGCTTGTTAAGCTGCAGCCTCCGAGTTTGTTTATCTTTTGTCTTCTGGGTTTGATTTTACGACAAAATATTACGGAAATTGTCTTCCAATTGTCAAATGTGACCCGATTTTTCAGGCCAAATAAGGATTCCCGGATCCCGCCTACTTTCAGTCTAATGTGAAAATGAACAGGGGTGTATAATAACGTCCAGCTCTTGTATTTCTTTATTTGTTGATGTGGATTCTGATGGTTTTGAAGCTGCAGTGAAAAAAAACCCAAAACGATACCCAAACTTTGTCCAGCATTTGTCCTTTTGCGACCTGAGGATAATGCAATACCCGCACCACGGTTGTTAGCAAAATGTGTATTTCTGATTCAGTAATGCATTAAAATAGGTAATAACTTCGGCATGTGTCATTTCTACTTTCATTATTTCACCCATTTCAAGAAGAAGAAGGGCAAATGGAATCCAAAAATCCCCATTCCTTTAGGCATCGGCAGGGGAAAAAAATTGGATGCGGAAAGAATCAGAAAGCCCTGAGATGTCGTCAATACTTGAGAGGACTATGAAACGCTGTTCGTAACGCTCGGAAACCCCAGATGTCGGACTTTTCTCCCCCCCCCCCCCCCCCCCCCGAGGTCTCTATCTCACCCCCGGCTCTCAGATCAGCTACATTGGATGCGTGTTGGCCAGCGACCAAAGTCAGATTCTCATTTATCCTCAACCGGCACACCTCACCTAGCTCCCAACTTCCTCTCTCTCTCTCTCGCCGAGTCCTCTCTGGTCCAAACTGCTCTTTGTTCCAAACTCCCGCGGAGATGACTTATGCAGCAGCTGCTACATTTTCAACCCGCCCGTCTGTATTGAAAAAAAATATAGCTTTGAAAGACAGCGCACACCTGGACAGCCGCTGCTCTTTCAGCGCGGTTGAATAAGATCTATGGTGTGTATAATGGATTCCCGGGCTACCTGTGTGCGCTGATAAACACCGGCGTACACAAGAAACGCAGCGGCAGCGTACCGGCGACTCCAACCTGCTCACAACGCCGACTGGCCTCCATCTGTTGGCGCTTTTGAAAAGAGTGGCTGAAAACACATTTGTGTAATTTGGCATGTTCTTTCAAATGGAAATAATCTGCCTGTTTTTCTTTCCGAGGGGAGGCTCCCCTCCATCCCGGCTTTCAAGGTAAGATTAAGAGGACCTTTTTTTTTTTTTTTTTTTTTTTATCGTTGCAGGCTTTAGCTCTCTCTCTCTCTCTCTCTCTCTCTCTCTCTCTCTCTCTCTCTCTCTCTCTCTCTCTCTCTCTCTTCCTCTGGTGATTTTCCTTCAATCTTGCCGTTTGAAATACACAGAGTGCTTCTGTGTGCAGCACTCCTTGCCCGCTATCAACCTTTCAAAGGAAAAGGAGAGGGAAATTGCAAAAAACAGTTTTATTAACAAAAGAAAACAGATTAAAAAAAAGAAGCATCAAGTCAAAACAAAATAAAAGAATTCCTCCTCTATTTACGCCTCCATTTTTCTGTGTTGTGGCTGAAGCATGAAGCGTACCTGCCTTGTGACGGCGGTAGGAGACAGTGATGGAAAGATTAAAGGTGCTGCATTTAGCGTTTTAACTCCATTACCGCATTCATTTTGAGCCATTAGCACAATTACCGTGAAATGAATGAGACCACCGCTGTGAAGATCTGCAGCCTCTCTGGCCTTTACACTATATTTTGCATTCGCTCAGACAGCAGGCAAAGGGCATTATGGGAATCATTTGGAGCGACGCAAAATGCTACAAATAGCACCTCGAAGGCAAGTGATGGTGACCCGACCTCTTGGCTTGTAAACAGGCTGAACAGATTGGCGCTCTGTTGCCGCAGCCAACAGTGGAAACAAGTGTGAGTCAGACTGAAACCATATGATGAGCAATCTGATCGCGCCGATGAGAAAAGTGGAGGTCAAAAAAAAAAAAAAAAATCAGCTCGCGTGTACATGTGTGCCTGCGTCTGCGTATCAGGTGATGTTTTCGCTGAACACCCGCAAACCGACAAGCGACTCAGACTGTCATGTCTGCAGTAAGTGAACACGACTCCTCTGCCTCCCACCCGAGCGCTGCTGACACCACAGCACTTCTTCTTCAAGGCATCCAACGACTGACCCGCCGTCGCCCCCTACTGGCTTCGTTTACATTGCGAGTGTTTTTTCCACAATAAAAGTTCCTCGTTTTTTGGTTTTTTTTGTCTCCATCTTTGGTGTTCAGCACTCATCACTGTGTGTCACCAGTGTGTCCAGTACTGTGATGTCTTCTTCCTTGATGGAGTTTCTGCAGGTGGCGCTCTTCTCTTTGTCTGTTCATCCACGGTGGCTATCGCTGCTCATGCTAACCACCCAGTTCTTCTTCTATATGTTACATAATACAAACTACTGTTGCTGCTGCAGATGCCTTAAAGTATTTCATGCTATCTGGATATAAAATAACAAAATAAAACCACCTGAATCCAGATTAAGTTAAACTGCTGATTGTATCTTTAACAACCAAAATGCTTTTGAATGCAGAAGCTGTTGTAACCCTCATATCATCGGTCTGGGAGCTGCTGACATTTAGCAGCAAACGTTGCCGCTTACAGTGTTTTCCGACGAATGCAAACACACACACGCGCGCACACACGCACGCACACACACACACACACGATCAAATCTCAGACAGCCGAGGTTCTGTGGGAGAATGCCAAAGTGTTTTCCCTCTGTGTATCGCAACCACATCACACACCGAACAGATGATAAAAAAACACAGCGAGACTGTGGATTCTGGCGGAGCGGCTCACACTCACGCTACACTACTCAGGGTTTTGGAACGAGAACCTCGACTCCAGCCTAACCCAGTCAGCCGCTTCGAATCACGGCGGAGCCGAGCGGGGAAGCAGGACGCGGGTTCTGCCGGTCGCAGAAAGCCGGCTCCGAGGTGAGATGGGATGTTTCTCTGAGCTGCAACACGCAACTTTTTTCACACTAAAATAACAAAATCGGGTCTGTGTCTGTCTGCTGGCCCTGTGTGTTCTCACGCCCTGGATCCCTGTTTTTTTCTGAAATGAGCTTTTCAGTGATGCTGGGAAAGTTTTGGGGCGTGTGCCGTTTGCTGTGGGCGTGTCTTGTGGGCGTGGCCTGCAGTGAGCTGGGTTGTGGCAGTGACAGAAAGCAGTAGGAAAACAAAGAGCAGCAAAGCGAAACGTGTGGCAGACAAGACCTGTTAAAAGTGTGGATGAAAATCTTTATTTATTTATTTTTTTTGATTGCTGCTCCGACGTCTGTAATGGCTTCATGGATGCCAGTTACTTCAGCCTCAGGCCAGGTAGACACCTCATCAAGATGAGTGACAAGTGTTGGGGGGTGAACTTGACCAACTAAGGGGGAAGGAGGGCGGGACTATAAAAAAAAAACCACTTCCCGCCTCAAGGTGAAAAGTTGCATATTGTAGCTTTAACACATGCAACACACAAACACTCACACACAGGAATGTTCAGAGACACACACACACACACGCACACACACTCACCTCACCTCTATTACATCTCACCTTCTGGTCGCCGCAGGGCAGTTGGATGTGAGCCTATCGTCATCTCGTAAACACACACGCTCACCGTCAGGGTAGCATGCTCTCCAAAGTGCATGCTGGGCCTGAACTAATGCGCACGGTCTCACAAACAAACACTCAGATAGGCCACACACACACACACACACACACACACACTTCCCACAACCCGCACACAGAGAAAGTGAGATTAGCTTTTTGCTGCTACTGTAATTCAGTTAGCCTTCGCTGCCGGGGGCCAAATGGCGGGCAGGGAGGAGGATTCTGCTGTGTCTGTAGTTCGCGTGGCCGGCGGGTTGCTCATCCCTCTCATACACAGGTGAATCCCTTTCTCCTATCTGTCTACTCCCTCGCTGTAAATCCCCCTACGGCCCAAAGCGCTACGCTTCATCCACTCCACCCTCCATTTTTCTCACGCATGACTTCAAGACAGTTGCCGGCGCCCCCTGACTGCTAAGCTGCCATCTTAAATTCACTCTCACAAGGGGTAAGATGATTTCAGACAACGTCCCGCCACCCGCCACCCCCCCCCCCCCCCCCCCCCCGCCCCCAAGGAAATTTACCATCGGCGGGGTCTGTTCACTGATGCCAGAAACGTCAACGTTCCCATCTCCCAGTGTGTCGGGGACGCCAGAACATAGCCAGCTATTAGGGGGGGACATTGTTGAACCAAGATGGTGGCAGCTTAGTTGCCTCGTTGTGACACGGCCCACCAATGGTTCACTGTAAAATATGGAGCCGGGAGGCGCTTGACATGCCAGGCCGTTAAGCTGTTAGACTCACACACACACACACACACACACACACACACACACACACACACACACACACAGGTCCATGTGAGTCATGAACACACACATGCAAGCATGCAAACAGTGGGAGGCAGTTTTCTGGCACAAGTTAGCCACAATCCAGGGCTTTTCCTCCTTCCACCCTGGACCTCTTGCCAGGCAGGGCTTGGAAGGAGGTCACATTCTCCAAGGTGTGTCTAAACAGAGATGACATGTGGATGTGCTGGCACGAGACGCAGCTCTCAGCTCCCTACCACGGCATCTGACGCCACGGCCAAAAAAGCAGCCGTGGTTGTTTTCTTTCCCTTCTTTTCTTCTCTCTTCTCCCCCCCACCACCGAAAAAAAAAGAGCAGCTCTCTGCCAGAAAAAACAGAATCATTGTTTGTCTTAATGGTTGTTCCATTCCTCAGGTTTATCCCGAAAAAATATACCAATAAAATGGGAATGGGTTTGACAACTGGAATGATGCTGATGTTAATTTAGGTATGCCGTTGCTTCGAGTGCCTCGGGACTTCCTCTGTCATTTCTCATTAAACAGTTTTTCTACAGACTGACATATTTGTGGAAATATATCCCCATGACTTATTCTGCTCACAACACGACACCGTGCTATTTATATAATGTATCACCTGAGATCTTTCTCGGAGCAAACACCTAATTACACACTAAAAAAGACACCTACGATAACAGATGTAGAAATGTGTAAAATGCATTAAAAAAAAACAAACACAAGAAATGTCGTGATTTCTTACTTGGCGCACGAAGAAGATAAGAAATGCACGATAGTCTGTATGGAGGGATGTTGATACTGGCCGGATTCCTGTGCGGAGAGGAGAGTGATTTGCGAGTGACACTTTCCTGTCAAACAGGATGTCTCCACGCAGCAAACGTCACACTTCACAATACATCCTCGCAGCCTCTCGTATTTTTAACATCTATTCCTGCTCCGTTTGGAAAAGCCTCTCACCGAATGAACGCCGACACCGCTTCCAGTAACGAGCAGTGTAACGCATTATATTACGTTCTCCTCCTATCCTCGCTCCGCTTTCATCGTCATCGTTCTCTCACACCGAGCTAGCTTGGTTGAGGAATGGAAGACGAGCTGACGTTTTGTCTGGGTGGAAGTAATCCCACTACTTTGATTCTTATCCAGCAAAACGACGACGAGAACATTGGACATCGATGCCGTTTGGCTCCTTTGATCATCCCCAGGAGAGGTAATCAAGTTATCCTGATTATCAAAGAAAAAAAAACAAAAAAAACAGGATGCAATCAGCAATTTTGGGGGTGTAACAAAAAAGTAGTCTAAAAAAAAATACTGCAGCGAACTACTGCTCTTCAGGAAGTAGGGAATAAAGACATTTATTTTGAAATTGAGTAACATATTACCTTTTCGATCTGATCTGATAAAACTGACAACGCAGCATCACAGCTATCTGGCAGCAATGAAAAGTGCACGAGCTGCCATACAAAAAAAGACCACGTCTGCCGCGCTCGCTCTCTCCAGTCCACCCAGGCAAACAGTCCCAACCCCGCAGGTATGCACGCACGGCCTCGCCAACATCTGAACGGGTATCAGGTTAGTCACAAGCCTCATCAAATTCATTCCCATCCTGGTTTTGATTTACTGCATCCCTGGAAGGGAGCGCGGAACATCACCTGCATCTGGTTTACACAGGCAAATCAAACCCAGTTGTGGTGGGAGGGCACCGAGTTAACCAAAATAAGGACTTTAATCATTTTTATGGATGGTAGGAGTTTACAGGCTTTAAATATATATTTATGTGTTCTGGCCCTCAGGTATCGGGGATAAATCATCCTAGGCGATCAGGCTGAGGAGGCAAGGGAAGGAAGGCCAGGGCTGGGAGGAATGGACCAGAACGGGCCAGGTAGCAAACTGAGCTGAACAGGCACAGTAGAAATGAGCCGCAGTCCAGAAGAGGAGGCAATATCGGGTTTAAATAAGGACCGATATAATATGGAGAAACGCGATGGGCGCTCATGGGGGCGTCCAAGCATCACCGGGGCATTATTGTTATTCCGATCAGACATAACGAACACCGCGCGTAAAAAGGTTTCGTCGGGGGGTTAGCAGACTACGTGGCGACTGTACGCTTCACGACTCGACGCTGAATTGAATGTAATTGTGTGATGTTTGTCTCGGGATGTTCGGGCTGGCGATTATATTGTTTGTCTTCGCTCCTAATAGGCTTATAATCCGCTTGTAATGCACGGCGGCGAGCGTACACGCCCCGACCAAAAAAAGATGAGCTGCGGTTGACGTCGAGGCCACGCGCTCACATTATCACAAGGTTTGAATCTCGTGATCTCGTGATAATGAAAAAAAAATGTCTAGGTTTTCTGCAGATTTTCAGGAGAACGTGACCAAGAAAGTGAAATAAAATCCTCAGATCTTGTTTGTGTTCATGCCATTCTTTATACCATACAGGAAACTAAATAATAGGAGTTTCTGAACTATTTCAGAACTGTGTAGTATTTAGTATAGTACTGTGTAGTACTGCACTGCGTATTCTCTTCTGTCAACAGCTCCCGTTTTATTGCCGATTCCCTCGACGCTGAAAGTTTGCCTCCCCTGGTTCTGTTTGTTTTAAAGGACAAAGTGTAGGTCACACATTTTATCGGTGCAATCATGCTAGCAGACACTGTTGATCCTCTCCCCCTGCCTGACTAATTTCATTTAGCTACTGAGTATTGAAGGTAAGTCCTTATTAGCCTCTTTTATTAACTGCTAATTGTGGTTCAGACAGCAGCCAGCTGTTAGCGCACCGCAGCATCCCCTCCAGTGTGTGTGTGTGTGTGTGTGTGTGTTGAGTGTGTGTGATCCTGTTTGTCACCTGAGGGTAAACTATGTCATAACAGTGATGGCGAATGCTTTGTTAAGAGTCCCAGACTTTTTAGGTTTTTATACAAGCTAATACTGAGTCATTTCTCTTGCGGTGTTGCTACGCCTCTGGAGCAGGATCATGGGCATCTCATTTGGAGTTTTTTTTTTTTTTTTTTTTTTTAAATAAACAGGCAGGGGAACTAAAGAGGGGAGGATAGTGTTTTTTTGTTTCCCTGGCGTTGGGCTTTTGGAGCGTGCGGCGGCGGCGAGGGAGCGATCCCGAGGCTGAGTCACTCTCTCCTCTTGGTTACGCTGCTTTGGATATTTGTTTGGATCCCTGTGCGTCTCAAATTGTACATCTGACCCTTCTCCTTTTCCCCCCGCAAACACACACACACACACACACACACACACACACACACACATACACCGAAAACATTTGATGTCAAGCTCATTTAATTTCTGACCAGTAAATCACGCAGATGTTTTCTAGATGAAGTAACCTCTTTTCCCCCCGCTCTGTAAATCCGAAAATCCAGCTCTGGTGTAAGAGTATAGCCTGGCGAAATGAATTGTACAATAAACCGGAGAGGGCTTGGAAATGGAAAACAACCACAAGCACCATCTTTCAGTTCTTGGGGGTTTTCCTGATCAATAATGAACTGCTTTGCAATTCTAGTAAAGTGAGCTCCTCTTCCCTGAAAGGCCCCCGACTCCCCCCCCCCCCCCCCCAGCATGTTGCCTGCAGAGGATCAGCCGTGTCTGCTCTCATCACCCACCTGGTTAGCAGCACATAACCCCCCCCCCCCCCGCGACCATCATCTAGTCTGCTCGCCACAGCAGGCTACCGGGCCCCGGGGGTGGGCCGCAGGATGGAGGAGCTGGATGGATGGAGGAGCTGGAGGAGGGAGGGGGGTCTGTTTGTTGGTGCTGATTGGAGAATCACACCCTCTAATGATGCCAGGTGGCAGTGGGAGGGCAAGCCTCTTTACCCCTGTCCAAAGGCATTGGAATTGGAGGTGCACACACACACACGCGTGCACACACGCACACACGCACACACACACACACACACACACACACACAGGGAGTTATACCTGACAGGGAAGTGCTTGGTAGGGGAGCACCTCCAAAAGGTTAAGACACTTTTGATTCAGTAATTGGCAGAATCTTTAAGTGGTTATCCTTCAACCTGGTTGGAGGGAGCGGATTAAAGACAGGAGGGTCCTGACCTTCACCCGACTGGAGGACCGGTCCAAAACACCCCCCCCCCCCCCCCCGACTCTTCTGCCAATTCCCCAGTTACTACATCTCACGGGTTCACATACTGTTTCTAATCCGAGCGGTTAACGTTTAATATGTTCAATAAAAACATTTTTCTGTGTGTTATTTGTTACATCACATTGTGTTTATCTATTTTTATGACTCAGGTGATTTCAGGAGCCATTTATACAGGAATGCAGGTAATTCAAAAGGGTTCACAAACTTTTTTCTCATAACTGTAGCTACCACAATCCAGCCTAACTAGCTAGCTAGCTAGGCACTAACTAGCCAGTAAGCTAGCTAACGTCCAAGTAGTCGTGGCAGTTTTTGACAACTGTTCGGTCACCTACGTTTTGAAGTAAGGCTTTCTAACTATGCCAGTCTTCCAGGTCGAGTTTCCCCACACAAACTTCCAAAATAGCCACCATGGGAATAAGGTCAGCTCCTTGACGAATCGGCGGATTAAAGCTCAACGTTTCTCCGGCTGTAGTGTGTGGTCCCGTTCTCCTGCGCGGCGCCTCAGGTGGTGCAGCGAGTCTGCACAGCTTTAAAAAAGTGACCGTCCAGGTCTGAGCTGGAGCGGAGACAGGAGAGAGCGAAGGGACCCGAGGCACGTGGCTGCACTCCACATACTATAAATCCACACCACCTTTATGGGCTCCATCAGGGTAGCCATCTAAATCTGGGTTAATAAGCACAGCTCACCACTAAGAACCCAGGGCAACAGAAAAGAGAAAGAAAAAAAGAAAAAGAAAAAAAAAAGTCTTCTTTCCAAAATTCATTTCCCATAAATCATGTCGGTCTGGGGTCTTTGAAGTGGCTTTCTTAAGTCTTTGGACAGGAAGCGTGGGGCTTAGAGCTTTTTCCAACCCGAGGAGCGAGGGAGAGACACAGGAGGAGAGAGGAGAGGGGAGGAGAGACCCGACCAGAAGCCGGAGCTCTATTGTGATGCCGCGAGCTCGTGATAATCCACACATAAATAGAAACTCCGAACAAAACGGAAACACAGCGCGCAGAAGAATATGCGCTAAGCCTTATTTCGGCTCTCATTGTTCGGTCCTTGTCATCTTCCGTGGATTCAGGAGGGAGGAGGAGGAGTGTTGCTGGGCAGGCACGAGGCCAAATGCAAATACTGTGGAATAAATGGTGCTAAAGCTCAACTGTGCCACTTCGCACCTAAAGCCGGTGTGTTGAATTAACACTGTTATCATAAACATTATGTTCCCGTGGAAGTGGGCTGAGCATCGACAGATGGTTAAGAGCATTAGGGAGATACCTGCCAAAGGCCGCTTTTCACCTCCAATTTGGGCTATTACAACCCACCGCCGAGCCGCGGGGCATCTGGCCCGCTAAATATTGATTGATATTTTAATTAGGCTTTCCATAATCTAATAATTAATCAACCAGATTCACCTTTCTGTCGCTGCCTCAGCGGTGCTTTAACACCACGTTCAATAAGAATGGTTATTGGTGATTACATATAAAAGGGATGTGACGTTTCTGTTTTGTTTGTTTTTTTGGTGTAAAACTTCCATTTATTTCTAACTTTATTTTCTAACGTTTCCCTTTTTTCCAAGTTTTTTTTTTTGGTCATTCTGATCACAACCGCCCCCCCCTCCTGCCTGCTAACACAGAATAATACAAAACTGCACTGGGCTGGAAAATTGAGCCAAATCAATGGAGGACAACTGAAATGAAAAGAATAATTTCCGATCGATAACATACCTGAGGGGCTTTGCTTTTTCTGGTTTGTTGTGATTGATCTCTACTTGGGTTTTCTATTCAGCGTTAAAGTCTCGGTACATGTATATGTGCAGATGCAACAATGCCGCGAACGCATGCACATACCGGCGCTTGGCATTCACGTCTTTGTATCCTGTAAAGGGATTGTATGGTATAGGAAATGCTGGCTGGAACCCACTGGGGCTCTGCAAAAGAAACTGGGATCACAGTCAAAACTGGCTCAGAAATACTACATTCACCTGGCATCTGCACAGCACTGTTACCTTCCACTGTCGAGGAGGAGAGAGGGAGGGGAGGGAGGGAGGGAGGGAAAAGTTAGCGCATCTCAACAGTGAGTGGGTGGGAGGAGTGGGTGGGTGGATTCACATGTCGCACATCCAACTCCTCACAGGCCAGAGGAGTTCAGAGGAGGCATGTGTAACAGAATACTACACCAGAGGCTCAGCATCCAACAACGTAGCACGCAACAGAGAGCGAGGAGGGCGTCGAGGGAGAAGAGACGAGAAAAAAAAAAAAAAAAAAAAAAAACACAACAGGAAGGGGAGAGAATCACACCATGCGAACATGCTGCTTCTTTTTCTTGTTGCTCTTTTCAGGGCAAAGCTGGCAGCGAGGTTGCAACGCAATTGTGCAACATCCAAGCAACGCCCTGCCTGCTGGGTGAACAGAACAGCACTGGATGGACAAAAACCTGCTTTGTATATTGTTCTTCAGTGATTGCACGAAATTCCCCACTAATTGTTCCTTGTTCCTCAACGCAGTCCAACGGGTGGTATTGAGAACATCTGAGAGCTTTCAGTACGTGTGTGTGTGTGTGTGTGTGTGTGTGTGTGTGTGTAGTTTTGGAGGTTTGCCTGGAAAATGAGATTTGACAGGTTGGATGTGAGAGTGTAGTTTTCACCTGCACGTATGCGACTTTACACGCAGACCACATGCTGGGTTGCCGCTGCACGTCAAAGCCCATAGGAGCGGTGATGATCAGAGTCACCGTGACAGCACAGCAGCATGATCACACACACACACACACACACACACACCACACACACACACACACAGCGCCGCTCGCTCCGTTTGATTCCTCATATTAAATATAATACCCGACGAGGAAATGAGGAATTACATTAAGCTCTTCTCCAACAATGCCCCTCTTCAGATTCACAGTTGCACACGTTCACGTTCCACTTTTTTCCACTGGCGAGCTTCTAGTCCACAAGCCCGCTTCTTTATCCGCTTGGCGACCGGTCCGTTCAATGAGCTGTGGTCCATCTGTGCACCATCATTTCTATTTCTCTTTATTTATTTATTTATGTTTCATTCTATTTCTTGTGTTATTCTATGTCTTGGCTGCTGTAACAAAGAAACTACCCCCCGGGGATCAATAAAGTACCTACCTAGCTACCTATTTCGTCAATACCCAACAAAAATAAAATGGGTCTGCGTCATGTAATGTTGATCAGAGAATACTGGCAGTTACAGTGCATTCAGAGGTATTGACAGTAATAATGTATAGTACTCTAACATGACTCACGATGAGTCCATTTGATCATCTGGGTTTCTGTGCCAGCGATATCTCCGGGCTCCAGCACTCGCCACTTCCAAACCATGGAAGTTAGTATTGTACTGCCCTCTACAGGATGAAAGAGGAAGTATTCATATCGAGTTAAAATAACCCACTCTCTCTCTGTGGAGTAACGTGAAATATAGTGACGTTCATTTGTAATATGGTGAGCTTGACAGAGCCAGGAAGAAAACCGATTCAAAAACAGACAACGCTTTTCTTCCTGATTTACAACTTTCAGTGTTTATTTCTCTAATAGTTCTTTATATCACAAAGAGTCTTCAAAATGCAGACTAGGATCTGTATAGAAACTGTACACAAAAGCAAGGCACTATACACTGTATTTAAAAATCAAAATACATTTCCGCCGCTCTGTCTCACTAGTTCACGCCTGTAAATGACCCTGCCGTCTGAGCGACACCGGATACATCTGAGAGAGGCGGCGTCATGTCATCGGTAAATGGCAAACGCTGTAACTGTACATGGTCTTTGCCACGCGAGAGAGAGAGAGAGAGAGAGAGAGAGAGAGTCACCATACTGTCCACTATTTATAAACATATGACACAAACCTTGACATTATACAATTTATTTCTTCGCTCACCGAATACTCGTTTTTTAAAAATTGCTATACGGATTTGATATAAATATAAATTATTTGTAACGCACAAACATAAAGAAGAGCAACAGGTTGACAGGCCTGCTCCCACTCCGGCACATGGCCAGATACATACTGTACATACATCAACTACATCGAGTGTCGATTTAAAAAAAGCCACGTCATCGTACGCACACCCGCTCAGAAGAGCATCCGCTTACTTTTGTGTCCTACCTACACAACCAAAACACAAAACAGGAAGGGGCGAAGGAACCGACGCCGCAAGAGGCCGGCACACCTCTTGTTTTATCCACCTCCAACCTCTTCGGGGTGGGTGGGTGGGGGGGGGGGGTAGTCGCTCAGGAGAGTCCGATCCTGAGCCTCCATCTTTCCCCAGACGTAAAAAAAACAGCGGCTCCTTCTGTTCCCGTCTGACCGACCCACACATCAGTCACCTGTGGTGTGTTCGGGTCAGCGCTCTCTGTCCGCAACCTTTCTAGAAAAGTCCTTTGGCTTTCTTCAAGTTCACCTGCTTCCAGCCGGGCAAACACTCGTACTCCTCCCTGGTCATTTCCAGGGCTTTCTGTGGGAGCAGCAACACGCACACACCATCAGCATCATGAAGCACGTATACATACCATACTGTTGCAAGCAGCAAATCACAGGCTACCATTCAGATATGTTACAATGTCCCTTATTTACACAACACAAACCCAATTCTGCCACCTGCAGAGATGTAAGAAGAAATCCACCCGTGAGAACACAGACATGCACGAGTCAGATCAAAACACCACTCTTCAATTTTCTTCCAAAAAGAAAATATGATCACAAGTTTGACAAACTTCATAACAGGAATCAGTACAGTGTCCACACCACGTGTAGATTGTGAGTGAATGACATGCTGACAAAACGATGAGAGAAGTTAGAGAGTTTTATAACAACTAAATAGATTATGGAGGAAATAAAAAACGAGTGATCAGGTAGAAAGGAAGAATTATGAGAGATTTAGTTGAAAAAGAAGTGAGGATGCTGTGCAACAGGACTTGTCTGGGCCAGCCATGCTCATGTCGTGAGGACTCACCTTCCCATAAGCCCCCACACCCTGGAGGGTGGAGTGAATGAAATAAGTTTACAAAAGAGACAGATGACAGAGAGAGGATGACATAACCGAAACACTAATGCACAAGAAAAAAGAAAAAGGAGCGAGAGAGGGATGAACGAGAGGACAGACTGATGACACACTACCTCACACTACTTCAGTGAACACATGGTACAAGTTTCAGAGAGTTTGGGATAAAGAGAAACGCCAATATATGATTGTCAAGTTGATTACGACCTTGGTATAACTACCGTAAACAAATGAGACCATGGTGGGAGCTGATTGGTAGCCTCTGTTTGTTTGTTTTCTATTCCACTTTACTAAAGGAGGATAAACATGTTGGAAGTGATTTTTTCCAACAGCCTTTCAGCCATCTGCTATTGTAAGAAACGCTAACAGATTTAGCTTTGCTTGCGCCGGAAGAACAGCGCCCTCTTCCTGTTTTGTGCCGTAAAGCAATCCAGCAGATTTCCCACCCGGTGGCACACAATGTAAAATAGAGTGTCGAGGCCGGTAGAGGCTGCCAGGCTTCACAGGGACGGTCTCGCTCGTTATACTGATGTCTCAAGATTAATGTGGTGATGATTTACTGATGGTAAAATTCAACATGTCGGTCTGTACGCCGTCGGTTCTTCGGTCTCACCTCAAAGTCTTCGTCAGACAGGTAGACCTCCAGGCGAAGAGGGTCGACTCCCTCGGGCAGCGGCCGCGCCAGTAGATCCGCCAGGGGGTACGTGGTCTTACACAGCCGGGCCAGCACATCCTCCACCAGGATGATCTGGCTACACACCTCCGCCTCCTGATAGGGACCACACACACACATAAATTACATTAAAGAAAAATCACTAAAATCATGTTTATTTGTGTATTTTATTCATTTGAAATATATTTTCAGTGACTAATATAGTGGTTGTCAACAGTGATATGGGAAGAAAATATATTTTCAGAGGGCAAACTATATTTTGAATGAATGTCTAATTGTACATTTTGGCCATTTTGTGTATATTTTGAAACATATATTTAAACATGCTGAGAGCTGAAACGTATGTGACCAGTGTAGGCTGATGGCTTCTTAGTAGAATCTATAAGCAATCCTGTTCGCTCCTATCAGATAACATAGCCTGCAGTATTACGTCAATATTGTTTTTCCCACCCACCCTCTCGGTGATCTCAGCGATGTCCTCTCTGTGCTCCCAGCTGGGGAACATGTTGGTGAAGGTGAGAGGCTCCAGACCGGCGTGGATCAGATACGACTTGGGAGGTTTCTTCTCGTTCTTTTCTGGGGGGGGGGAAAAGGACAAAAGATGTATTTGAGGAAATCATGTTATTCATCTTAAATTAGTAATCTGTGAGTTCCGTTTATTTTTATTTTGGCGACATCTTTGGTGCCAAGCCTCATCGTTGTGGTGTTGCTCACTGCACTTCCCAGAGAATACCTGTCAATGAAACAGTCCGGTACTGTTGCATCTTTTTCTTTTGGTTTTCTGCTGATGAAGTTTGAGTTTCTGTAGGTCAACATTCGTCTACGATACCTCACATCATAGTACTGCGATTCTACATCTCTTGTGTAACTAAGTAACAGACAGCCAGGTGGGATACCTCTACAGTACTGCAGCACCGTCTCCATGGCACACTTCCTGTCCGAGTCCCAGCGGATGCGAGCTGAGCCGGTGCTCTCGTCGTCCTGAGGCCACCAGCCCTGCCACAGGTACACCTCATGGTGGTTGTCCACCAGGAACAAGGCTTAACGTAGGAGAGACAACGAGGGGAAGATTAGGAAATACTCATAGTGGTCAATGTCTCCCAAACCTTGGTGTATTCCTTTAAGGTTAGGGATGGGTTTAGGGAATAGATAGTGTGTGTGTGTGTGTGTGTGTGTGTGTGTGTGTGTGTGTGTGTGTGTGTGTGTACCTGGCTGGGAGGCTGTGTAGAGGTCTTCCTGTAGGAAGGGCAGAGAGTTGACCTGCTCAGGGTCTCTGGCCGGGTAGAGAAACTCCACGGCTGCAAACTCCCCTGAGCTGCTGCTCAGCTGGTAGAGGCGTGGCGTGAAGTTAAACCTCCCTGGGTCTGAAGGTCAAAGGTCAGAAGAGAGGCATAACCAAAAAGGTCACTTACTTAGCTCACAACTTCTCCTGCAGGGTGAAATGAGCCTGGGGTTCATGGCGTTTGGCCACCAACGTGAACAGCTTGTGCCCGTTTGGTTCACCCACCTTGCAGCATGCAGTCATATGCTTTCCTGTCCCTCCTCCCGAGGGCTTCCCAGAATCCCGTGGGCTCGGCTCCCTCATCACATTCATGGATGGTCACCTTGCTGCTGCTGTGGAGGCCCGCCTCCAGAGGACAACTGCACACAGACAAAAAAGGTGTCACACTGGCTGATGACGATGCTAACACGACAAAGCAAAAGCAGCTGTTATTTCAATACGTTTCACGAGGTTGAAGAGGGAGGCATGTCGAATGCTTGATGCTACCTTCTTCCTGGTTAAATAACTGACTATAAAGAGCGCTCCACTAGTTTGAAGTTGACCTCTATAAAAGCAAAATGCACCGTGTATATATATTGAATACTTTTTAGATGCCACTCACTGCTCTTTGATCTTGTTGGCGGCGGTGCGCGCCACCTCACGCGTGTGCGTCTGAGACTTGCAGCCGTGCCACAGGTAGATGAGGGCCTGGCTTACGCTCAGCAGCACCATGGACACCCTGGACCGCAGGCTGCTGCAGTGACAGGCAGCCTCCAGCAGGTGGCCCTCCACCGCCACCTCGCCCCGAACACAGTAGAGACGCCAGTCATCTGAGAGGGAGGAGAGGGAGGAGACGGGCGGAGAGAGGGAAAAGGAAGATATACATTTTAGGCACGTGTCCAGAATGATTTACAGCGTCTTGCTTAGGGACACATTGGCTGTTGCAGAGATCAACTGTGATTTCAGTTACGGGACCACTTACCGCCCACAGAGATAGAAAGAGAGAGAGAGAGAAAAGAAGGGAGTTGAAGCATACTCTACTGTAAGATGGGTTGAGTAGACCTAGAAGGTTTCCAGTGTCCAGACTAAAGCGTCTAATAGACCTCGCAGCCCAAAAAAACAAAAGCTCCGTTTATTCAGAGGAAAAATGATGGACCTCATACAAAAACGCTCGGCGCTGAAAAAAAGGAGCGTGTGAATGTTTATCCCTCAGGATGGTTTCTATTCTCGACATCCAGTTCCCCTCCGAGGTGAATACATGCAGTTCTCAGGGACGTGAGTCACTCATTACGGGCCAGATGATGAATTTACACGGCTTCTGCAGAAGAGCGTGCACCGCTTTGAATGATCGTCCATTGTGATAATCTCATTGTTTTAGTACCGGCGGAGCTCATGGATCCAATTATGAGTCAGAAAATAAGAGGGAGACGGCGAAGACATGATGTGGGAATCAAACACACACACACAAGCTGAAACAGAATCATAACAAACCCCTTCTTACCCAAGGGGAAAGGAAGTGATTTGTCAAGAGGGGAAAGAACTTGCTCGCCGTCCTCCAGCGAGCACGGCGGCCACCGTTTTCCTCACACCTACCATTCATTAAGCAAGCCAGTCTTGTACTACACCCATTTTCGCAGCCATTAGACAAATGTGTGAGCGTTCAGTTCACACATGGTTGACTTCTTGCCAACGCACCCCATAAAGAAGAACAAAGTACGAACAGCAGAAGAGGGGAAAGGGATTTTGTTTTTCCTTCCCCTGACAAACGACTTTAAGTTCAAATCTGGGCTTACTCTGAGAGTTTTCCTCCTCCTCCTCTCTCTTCCCCGAGTGGACAACCATCCCTCCTTTGAAGCACTGCAGGAAACATGGAGGCTCCTTGCCCTGCTGGACCTGAACCTGCAGGAGGAAGAGGAGGAGGAGGAGGAGAGGAGTCAGACTCACGCTTTAATGTGCACCCAAATGCTTTGAATAGAAGCAAACAGATGGACACACACACACACAGGAAACAAGCTCATATCCACATTGACACACTCCCACTGTACCTGTGCTCCCCTCTCCTCATCCAGCTCCACCGTCATCAGCGCCGACGTTCCCTTCTCGCTGACGGTGGAGTTGCGGCCCTGCCAGAAGAAATAGCAGCACTTCTCCTTCCCGGCTCCCGCCGTCCTCAGCTGCTCCGGTTTCTGTCTCTTCCCAACTGAGGAACAGGCAAGCAGGAAGAGACGGTCAGTTTCAACACTGTGATGTTAGAGTCAGTGTGTATTTGTCTGCAGCGTTGGGGTTTGGTGTTCTCAGGGATGTTGTGGAGATGGGAGAGAAGGTAAGGTGGGTGTGCCAGTATCTTGTAACTAGGCGGAATAAGGCAGATTAACTCCACTAGTATCAAGAAAATGACACATGGAGTCAGAAAACTATCGACCACATTGGCAGTTTGTTTGACTTGAAGTGAAAAAAACAGTCTGAGGTCAGAGGGACAGAGCAGAAGAAAAAGACAGATAAAGAAATCATGTCTGACTATAGAAGGAGAGGCTAAATCGTAATCCCTCGCTCTGATTGGTCAGAATGTGCATGAAGGCCCGAAGACGGAAGCCGACACTCACCAGCGGTGCTGACCATGTACTTCCACTTCACCACGTAGGTGTCGCCCTCGTGGAACTGGCCGATGCTCTGGCGCGGCAGGCGGCTGTAGTCAAACTCCAGGATGTGCCACACCTCCACCGCCAGCGTGCTGACCTCGTAGCTCCGCCTCTCCTCGCCGGCCACCAGACCGTAGCCCCGCCCCACGCTGAGCCCGTCCAACACGGTGCGGACCGGCGCCTGGTGGAGGGGCAACATCAGCGAGGCGTCGTAGGCGCGGGGCTGATCTGAGATGGATTGCTCCTGGGGTGATGAACGAGGAGGAAGAGGAGCGGGGACGGAAAGAAGAGGGATGGCAGAGAGGGAAAGAGAGGCAATGATTTACAGACCGCAAGAGAAACATGTCAAAAATACTTCAACCTTTTTTATGTATTTCTTTTCAACCACTTTTCTCTTGAACATTTTATCCTCTATTTTATATTTTGAAATTTGAAATATTTCCATGTCTGAAATTGGATATTGCCCCCTTTTGCGATGCTAAATCAGAGACAGAGCAGGACCCTGTTTGCTTGTCTGTTTACCTTTTGTTCATTGATGTGGTCGTTGCTCTTCGTGGGACTCGGGGACTTCCTGGAGTCGCTCCAGTCCAGGAACTTCTCCTTGAACAGGGTGGTCTCGTTGTGTTGGGTTAGCCTGCCAAACACTGCCCAGTCAGGACGGCCCTGGCCTTTCCTACAGGTGAAGAGGATGTGTCAGGGTGTATAGTCCCAATACTTCAATCTTGATGCACCAAGCAGTTCTGTAGTTTTGGTCTGTGGCATTCACTCAATAATAACAAAAGGTAGATATTTCTATTGCAAGGCTACAGCCACAACCTCTAAAGCAGCTAACGGTTTAGAGCTACTGGCCAGTGTACATATCTACATTTGTATTAGGGTCCGGCAAAAATAGGTTTTGATGGTTGGTACCAACATTTAGATTGAAGCTGCCAGTAGCCAATATTTTATGCCGATATTCAATCTTTAAATTTGACGGTTTTCATGCCAACAAATTAAAATAATTCAGTGTTTTATTCTTGTCAGGGTGGAAAAACATTATTAAAGATATCAAATGAATTAATAAAATGTGCAAGGAAAACAAAATCTCATTGTATTTCATTGTTTTCCAGTTTTTATGTAGCTGTACGACACTGACTGGCTGATATCCGATATTTAATAAAAAGGCCGATATCAGCTCGATACTATATAAACCACTATATCCACCTTTGCTGGCCTGAGAGCATCTGATGGGGACCTGACTAGAACATACAAGCCTCTGCAGTTCACTTGATGTAACCGGTGTAGTGCGTTAAGTGTGTCTAATGGATGCATCTGCGCTGTAGTGCACGTGTTTCCATACTTGGGTATGAGGGGGTTGCACTCCCCCGGGTCTAGGGGATTGATGTCACAGTTTGTGTAGTCGAAGGTGCCGTTCCACAGGTGCTTGGCCAGCTGGAAAGCCACCTTCCTCTGCGCCAGCGTCACTTCCTTCCCGTGCCATATGTACATCTCACTGCCGAAGTCAAACACCAAAACCTGGAAAGGAAACATGGGGTTGGGGGGCATTTATCAATCCAAGATGGTGGGTTGTAGAGTCTGAGATGAGAAATGAAGCAGCTTCTGATTTTTGTAAAAGCTAAAAAGAAGGCTGAAAATAGTTACGTGTGAAATATGTGTTGAATCATCAGCTCTACTTGAGGTTTGAGCCATGCCAAAAGAAAAAAAGTATGGTATCTGGAGATGTCTTACCTCCTTGGGGTTGAGCAGGGAACAGCGGGGCACCTTGGCCCAGAAGTCATCATCCGGGACCAGTTTGTCATCCATCAGGCGGTAAATACAGTTGGTCTCCACTATGGCGCCCTCATACAGCTCATCTTCATCTGGCGTTCCTGCCGCTATGAAAGGAAAAGAGATTCACGAGCTGAAGCACACGATCGCTATTTTCAGACAGAGTGGGAAAGATTTCAATACTTCAGGGATTGTATTCTCGAGGTACAACGCCTAGTAGATGTTAAGAAAATGACATTCCCATTTAAAATATGTGCATCGGACACCAAGTCTTACACTGATAGCTGGCCTGCCCTCCCAGAATCTTCCACAGCTCCTTGGTAGTGTGGCTGTTTGTTTTAATGCCCTCCTCAATGACCTGGACGTGGTTAGCCCGGCAGCCCAAGTCTCTCTTGGTCTGGATGAAGTTGGCCAACTCTTTAGCCTGCAAGAAAGAAAGAAACTCTAAATGAACAGCTCAAATCCAGGCACAGGTGTAAATTACTACTTTACGTCTTAATAAATAGTTGTCATTGGTACTATACTGTACATGCTGATAATTGAATGTAGGTTGACAAAAAATATTCTCAAGTGTATTTTCAAAATATTAGATATCCATTTTAGGGGGAAAAAAACTACTAGTACTACCTGAGGTTCATCATTCAATATGTCTAGAATATCCAGGAAGGATTCAGCCTTCAACCAACCACATCAATTTCTCCTACCCTTCAAAAAGTCCATTACATTTTTCCCTTTAACCTTGTGCTATCAGTCACTTTGCAAAAGTAGTTGTCAGATTCTCATTTTGGAGTGAAACTACCTCTGGGCCGTGGCTAGGAGCTTTACATAGTCAGACTGAGGTCAGTGGTGTTTTCAGCCACGTAGAGGTCATCAGGCCAGGCTGGGCTTTAAACAATAGTCATGGTCTGTGTGTCAGAGAGGGGCTTCCTGCAGCTGCCCGAACCCTCCCACTTCCCCCTCAGCCCCCACACGCCACCACTTCCTGTGCTACACCACTGCTACTTCCTCCCAGAGCCGTGTTTACTTCCTGCACATGAAGTCCACCCCTCATAACAACCATCTCACTCGACCTGTGTTGATACGACCGAACATTAAAAAGGTAGATCTTCAAAAGGCCTGTAAAACAAGTTCAGATCTACTAAACGTGACCAGACCTGAACTTAAAAACTCAACTGAGCAAATTCAACTGAATTATTTTGAGTGGATCTGAAGAAGCGTGACCCACCTTGTTCTTCTCAATGACGTTGGCGAACTCCCCGGTCCAGATGAAGCAGTGGTGCGGTGTGATGAGCAGGAAACAATCCCCGCTGTTCAGGGAGGACGCTCTGGGCTCCACCAGCCGGGTCTGGACGTGCCGTCGGCCTGGTGTTGCACGGGCAAAAATAAACAAACACATAGACAGACAGACAGACAGACAGACAGACAGACACACAGACAGACAGGTGGCTTATCAGTGACAGTTCTGATTATCACTGTCAGCATGCCTGGATTATCCTGCTAGGGGCCTCAGGGAAACCGTGTCCCCCACCGTTTGACCCTGAGCATGGTGCATCTGCCAGCACCCACCCGGTTAACTCCATCCATCAACTCTAGGTTTAGCAAACGGTATTAAAACTTCTACAACTAGTAAGGACAGCCAAGATAGTGTGCAAACCTATGCACACTTAACAGGGGCATTCGGGGGCCCTTGGTGGCCCTATGTGCCCTGTTGGCTATTCTCAACCAAGTGTTTTAACACAATGAGGCTGGGATAGTTAAACCCTAATAAAGAGGTACGTCTGATTCAGTGGATTTGGTCTGGATTACAGATCATGGGGTTGGAGAGGCAGATCAGCTCAGGATAGCGTGAGGTGACCTGGGGAGAATGATTTAGGGCCGCAGCTGTCACCGACAGACGTGTGGAGAAGGTGCAAATACACCAAAATAGCCCGTCTCTCTACTCGACTCCCTTTTTAGACATCCTCTGGAAAGCAGACCATTTAAAGCAGCATCCTCCACAGCTTTGTCTCAAATTCTGATCACTCCCGTTCCCCTCGGTTGACCTCTGAAACGAGTAACCGCCGCCTAAAGAGGTTATCTTGAATTGTCACAAACTGGCTCAGTATGATATGTTCTCATCTTTCTCCAGATGAAAGGAATATAAGTCGCTGCAGAACAAGCCAATTTAAAACATTAGCATCAAGTACATGGACATTTTGTTCAGCGTTCTTGTTGGCTGATGACAAATCTATATGTCTGGTATAGTAAACAAGCTACTTTTCATGGCCTGTCTGTCTCTTCCAGGGGACTGTCCTCGATTTCCCTTTTCTAGGGCAGTGCCATCAGAGGACTGCAAGAGGTATTTCTCGGTGCAGTGTGACAGCCTAGGAGCATGCCTTGTGAGGACAAACCATTATCAGTGCTATCGCTATTATCAGCGCTGTGTGATGTTTGGAGTAGACAAATGATCTGCAAACCCTGCAACTGGCTGGTGTGACAGCTCTACTTTAATCTGTTTTCTTAGAGATGTCCAGTATTAAGCAACAGTGGTTAGCAAGACAGTCCCCTGCGGATATGGGAGAGAAGACAAAGGTTGCCATTGTGCCCATGGAAGGAAAGATTAAGGGGATCGTGCTTGCCATTATCTGTTCAGTGCACATTTTCAATCACACATCTGGCGGTCCTGTCCGTTCAACTGACCTTTGACCTGTAAGAGCATGAGTTTCTTGTAGGGCACGGCGCTGTTGTTGGACATCTGCTCGGAGATGTTGACGCTGCGCAGGTTGACGTTGCTGAAGTTCTCCTTGCTGGCCAGGCCGGCCAGCGCCACCTCAGAGAAACCAGAGTTCTTACTCACTGCAGTACACGAGACAGAGGGCCGAGGGGGGGGAAACCACACAGAAAGATTCAGAGGGATGGACAGTGTAAAGGACCAACATCAACAGTCAACATAGAGAAGATGTCCACATGCATCATACACAAACAGGAGTGATATTTCATTAGCTCAGTAGACTAGTTAGTCATTTTCAGAGCAGGATAGCTTGAACAGGCGCCAAGGGAGACGGCTTTGAGATGGCACACAAAACACTGAGCAGGGCTGGAGCCTGAACGCATTATTTCATTTTATTCTATCCCTGTACACGGATATATATATATGAGACAATAGCCAGACACACACAGGAGCTCCCATTAAGTGTAGTGATCTCTCAGGCCTGACATTCAAGGTCTCTATAGTACTGAAACAAATATAGAAAAGCCCTGGGGACATTTTAAGTGTTTTTATTGCTGTCAAAGGAGATGAAGGAGGAAGCTGAGAGAAACTTGGCTTTGACTTTGGGGATTTAGTGACGTCACTCCCAAAATAGGCTGCAGACCACGTGCAGCTTACAATGGTGGAAAAACAACACTGAGCTTTTGAGGATTGCTCTGCACAATAGCAGGAAACTGAGACAAGTCCCAAATGTAGGTCAGTTTTTCAGCGTTTATGTGTGACGTCCAAAAGGGGTTTGTGTGGATTCATTTATAGCATGAGCAGATTTATGGGTTTTGAATGTATATCAGCAGTTTACTGTCCACTCTATGACTTGCACTATCCCTGCCACCCTCCCTTTGCACTGCAAGGGAGGCTCTGTTGTCCATGTACAATGTATGTCTGTGAAAACAGTTGTCAAGTTGTCTCTCCACCAATATCACAAAGACAAAATCCATCACATTTATTGCAGTTTGCAAACTAAGTGATTCAGATTCTGCTTTCATGAGAAGCTCAAACAGTTTGTCATAACATTTCTAGTGTCACATTTCTAAAAGTACGTGAAAAACCCACATCCCCACATGTCCAGCAACTTTTCACACATAGAAAAAGCCAGATCATTAAACTACAGTGACAAACAAAACGTCTACAGCAGTTTATTTATCCCCATGTGACCGGCCGTGACTGGAGGCAACAATTAGATATCTTACACAAATCAGCCAAATTCAACAGATAATGCACAAAGTTCATTGGTAAGCATTTGAGAATTAAACTTGGTGACATAAAAAAACAAACTATATTCCGTGTTGAGGTAGATATTTATTATGTGTTTCTTATATAGAGTATTTATACTGCAAAACAAAGTGAGCAGATCGTGGCCTCTCGCTGAAAGAGCCAGTCACATGTCATGTCCCTGAGTGTTTCGTCTCAATACATTCTGCAGCTCCTCATCCATCCATCCCTCGTCACTCACTCTTCTCGGCCTTCATCCTCTTGCTCTCCAGCAGGCCGATGTTGAGCCTCTGCTCTGTGTACTCGTATCTGATGTCCTCCCTGGCGGCCAGCATCCTCAGAGGGTTCCTGGATGACTGGACGTTACGCGCCGGTCGCACCGCTCGCTTGTGCTGCACCATCTCCGAGGTCAGCCTGGGATGGGGGGGGGGGGGGGGGTCAGAGACGAAAGGTCAGGAGTGAAAGGTCATGGTTCACAGGGTCTTATGATGTTGACTTAGTTAGGGCCCTTGCTTGAAAAAAACACATCAGAGCTTACTTTGGCATCTGAGGGCCGAAAATGGCATCAAAGTCGTCGTTGTGTATCTCCACCTTGCTGGTGACGGCGGGGAGGTCCTCCACGTGGCGGTAGAACTTTGAGAAGGTCTCGTCTTCGAGGCTCATCACTTCCTTAACCTTCTTCTCCGTCACTGTGATGGTAGCCTCTGGTAGCCCAGACACTGGGGAGGGGACGAGACGGGTAAGATGGTAGACAGGATGTGGACGTATCTCTTAGGCTGGGATCACATCTAATGCATTTAGGTTGCTGCAAAGTATTTGCAACAGGTCTGCACAAGAAGCACTTGGCTCAAATGTATTGACAGGAACCTGATCAGATGTGGGTATTGACTGCAGAAATACAACATACATTTACGGTGCAAGGGTGCTAGTAATAACAGTAATAACACTGGGTTTGTACAAAGTATAAAAATCATGTAATCTGATCCTTTAATGTGTATCAGGGGTAAGGAGCCCTGATCCCAATGCCAATGACACCACCTGAGGCATGACGACGCTTATAGACAGTGAGCAAAACAAGACTGACCTTTACTGTTGAGCTTGCCCAGGAATGATTCCAGTTTATCCAGCTTCCTGTCCGTCTCCAGATTAATATCTGCCGTGGCCTTGATCTCTGCACAGCCAGACAGAGCGGTTAGACCCATGAAGCTAGAGCACATACAGAGCACATCTCCGAACGGGCAGCCATTCTGCTACTCTGTTGTTCAGAAGCCGCGTTTGACTTCGGGGTGACTTTTGAACAACTTCTGAGCACGGGCAGATGCATCCAATCACATTCAAGTTAATCTGAACTACTTTACACAACTGTCAGCCACAAGCATGATTAACAGCCACTCAATGGAATAGTGCTGACTGTAGTAAACATGACTTCTCCCCACTTTAGACTCGTGCATTTCTGACTAAACACTATCCCACAACTCATATTCTATCAGGCATCGGCGACCAGATAGAAGTATCACAGCAACAGCAGCCACATCAGTGCTTATGGCATTCACGGTGTTGATGAGGATGTGCATGTCATACGGTGCAACACCAAAAGAAATGAGAATACACCTTCAATATCAGATATCTCCTCCATGTCTTTGAAAAGAAAAGCAAAGACAATGGATTACACAACGTCCAAATGACATTGATGAACCACAAACTTTGTGTCACAAATAACTCAAAACCTGAAATCCAATCAGGACGTCCGTCACGTCTAAGTAGGCTGGGTGTACAATTTGTGTGGCTGAATGTGTGTCTGGTGACAGTTGAGGACCTAACAAAGTCATGTGATTAAGTCTAAATCAGATTGGGTCTTCCAGTCTTCATTATCCACCGCTACTACCGAGAAAGAGAGATAGTGGGACAGCACTGACCTTCCGGTGGTTTGGAGATGGCGGGGGTGCTGCTCTTGGGTTTAGACGGCACTGGAGACACCAGGGCGGAGGGGGACGCCAACCCTGACGCACAAATACAAACAAGGGACTCAATAAGCATGAGATGGTTGTTCTGCTGTACATCCGCGACCACATGAACACATTTGGCCCTCAAAAGGCCAATATTTTCATCGATTACGGCAATAAACTTTCACCAGGAAGAACTTTGAAGCATTTGTGTGCTAAATGTTTCAGCGGCAGACAAAATCGATTGGTTGGACACGTAGCAGTTGTCGAGGTTTGTCCCTGTAGCGCGTTTGTCGCCGAGCAATAGCAAACAAACACTGGGTCTAGTGCGATCAACAATAGCTTCGAGGACGGGGTTGAATAACGGAGGCACGACCTAGCACGCCCCCAGAGTCACGCCTCTGCAATTAGCTCTGGTGCTAATCCTTCCTCTGCCACCCTCCATCAGCCATAATCTGTCTACCCCCCCCCCCCGCCCGCCCCCCCGGACCAAACACTCCCGCTAAACAGAAACGAACCCCCATCACAAGCCGCCCCCTCTGGCCTAGCCCGGCACTAATAGGATAACAGGCCAACCATTAAATCATTTTCTGCCTGAGCGGAGGCCTCCCAGCGGCTCGTCTGGGCTGGTGTGTCTGGGTAGGGACTGATGGAGGGAACCGGAGAGTTATTTTCCTCCGGAAGCTAAATGAGAAGGGGGATTCGGGGAAATGAGTGCAGGAGACAATGACTGAGCTGTGGAGCAAACTCTCCCCACTGCACTGCTGTCATTTGAGGATGTGTGTGTGTGTGTGTGTGTGTGTGTGTGTGTGCGTACATACACATCCTCAAAGACATAAGGAAATAGAGTGTGTGTGTATGGACGCCCCCTGACCTTTCTTCACCATGCGTGCGGCCACGGTGAACTGAGTGGAGTCGTTGGCCGCTCCCTTGCCCGTGGTCTTCCAGGCTTCCTCTCGGGCCACGATCAGCTGCTTCCTCTCCTGGATGGACATATGGGCCTCCATCTGCTGGCTGTCCATCTCGCTCTCAGCAATTCTCTGGGGGGGGGGGTGAAAAGAGAGGAAAGTTACCGTCAGTTGAACCTCGACCTCTTGACCACGCACTAGCCAAGCACAAGGGCACTAAATGATGGCCGCAGATACACATGGAGCGCATCACTTCCTTGTTTGTGTTCTCTGCTGGTAGATGTAATTCACACCACTGCAGCGAAGCACATGACTCTGAGGCAAAGAGGTCGATCCCAGTATGGATTACACTCAACGCAGATTTAAAAGTTGTGCTTTTAGTGTCTCAACGGGAAGTTTAAATCAAATACACGTCAATACCACAGTCAAGAACAACCCTTTTTCAGTAACAAACTGTACCATGACTCATTTAGTACCACAGCTGGTGAATTGCAATACAACCTGTTACTTTGACTATGAACATGGGCTGCAAGAGGAGGGGGAGGTGGGGGGGTGATCTAGAGCCAATTTAAGTGCTGTATACAGTATTGGACAGGGCTGGGCGGGTCACCTTCCGTCTCCAGGGGTGTGTCTCATCCACCTGCTGTGGTCTGGGAGGTCCGGCGGCCTTCGCAACCAGAGAGAGGGACGGGGTGGAGGGAATGGAGGAAGAGGAGGGAGGAGGACGGAGGAGAGACGGGAGAGCAGCTGCCTTTAGAAAATGTAGAAAACTCGCGCCACGAGCAACAAAAGCTGCAGGGGCTGCCATGCTGTCTTCGCAGGGGGCGGAGCAGAGCTTGGGGACGGCGATGAAAGCTTTGGGTGGAGGGTCAGCGACGGGCCTTTACTGCAGCGCTACAGACCATAGTGTGCTCTAGCCAGCATACTTGCACCAGACATGTGCAAGTGTGTCGTGATAATTGCAATGCAACTATACATTAAGCAGCAACCTGGAAAAAGCCCCACTCTCTACTGGGCGTTTGACAGATGCTTGTTAATGCACAGTCTCCATTTGCGACTAGTGCCCGATTGTTTTACAAAAAGTAGCATGTTAAAAAAAAAGGCATTTGTGATTTGCGTATGGATTGCAGAGAGATGCGAGCAGGCAGGGGCGAAAGGCAGGCTCTGCAGGCGGCAAGACCTGGTGCAACGTCCTACCTGGCTGGTTGGCTCGTCGGGGGGAGGGGTGTGGAGAGGGGACTCAGGAGGAGAGGAAAAGGTAGAGGCAAAGACTGGCTCCTACGAAGGCATGGCCGTGGGAAGTGGAAATACACACAGAGAAAGGACATAAGAGTAGAAGCAGCTGCAATGGAAAGGGAGTAGGAAGGAAAACAGAGAAGCGAGCCAAACTGTTTGGATTCAATTTCATGGATCCACAACAGTTCTGGCTCCGTCCTTGAGATTCTGGAAAAGGGTGGGGGGGGGGATTACTCGTCTCTGACCCTCATACCTCCCTCACTTCACCATGTTAACACCTCTACCGGAGTCATGCTGTTCAGATGTCAGTGATGGGAGATGTAGGAGTAAGCGAGTTAAATTTCAGCACCGGTCCTGGAGGTTTCAACACACAGGAGAACGTACGGATGACATCGATTCACACAACCCGTGAGATACTGTGGCTCGGTGATGAAAAATCGTTGAAGCAGCCGTGATTTTGAAACCCGACGAGCAGCAGCGGGATGAGTGAGAGTGGCTTTGAGGTCACACACACACACACACACACACACCAAAGTCAGTGCAACACCGTCACCGTGATTGTAAAAAGGGGACACACACACACACACAGTTTCACCACTAGTACCACCACATCTATGCACACACACAAACAAACTGTCTGTGTGTGTTACACCGGGAGTATTCATCAAGAGTGTATTAGTGTGCAGGAAATGCTCAAGTTAAATTTAGATCACTAACCCAATTCTGATGCACTTGATAAATACCTCCTCAGTGTTGTGTGTGTGTGTGTGTGTGTGGCCTAGCACGCTGGCCTTACCCATAGCTGATCGGACACAGCATACTCATCGATCATCATCGGTGTTTCATCGTCCTATAGACAAGCAGCCGGAGGAGAAAAGGGAAATTTTTTCTGCAGACTCAGTTGTCCCAACAAACCAGACGGATGGCCTAAATCAATCAACTCCCTTTAAATCCTCAGTAACACTTTGCACCGTTTGGCCATTTCTGAAGCTGCACACAGGAAAAACTACTCTACTTAAGGCCCCTTAAGTAGAGTAGTACTTCAGTCTGCAGCATGTGTGGTGTAACAGGCTAAAGGACTGCCAGATCCATCAAGAGCTGCCATCCTTGGGTAGAACAATGAGTCTTTATATGGTTAATTGTTGGCATTTGCTCCAGTCTGCTCAGTTTTGTATTTGCCTAATTTCTTCTTTGATCTACAACAGGAAATTGACTGAACTGGGTCCACTGGCTCTAGTGAATGGGAGGATGAAAACAAGATGAACAACAACTATCCTTCCCCCTGACCTCAACTAGAACCCTAAGCCCTTCAACTTGATTAAGGAGTCGTTTTTCATGTTTTGATTAAAGCGTTCTGCCTTTCTTTTGCCTTCTTAATCGGTGTGGGAAAGACCCGGAAAAGGCCAGTTTGTCTGTTCTTTCACAAAGGCCTAACGACAATAAAGCCAAAACTGTTCCGGACCTGGACATAATTGACAAACCGAAAAACAGAATTACGCCAAGCCGAGCTGTCTAGCAGAGCTGAACAAACCCAGATAAGTGGTCCAAAACAAAATAGTCAACGATGTTGTGAATACTTCTAAACAGAGAGGTATGTGTACAGTCCCACCCCAGCCTTCCCTTCAAAAACACACGTCAACATGAAACCACACCGAACATGCAGAGGATGAAATTAGGTTTATTTTTAAAAAGGAGGGGAAAAAAAAAAAGTCATGCAAACGGAGAGAAAGGCAAACAGATGAATGAGAGGTTACATGAGACACGCAGGCCAACGAGAAGAAAGGTTAGACAGATCTGACACAAAATACAGGTTAAGTGGGAAAAGAGAGAAGGCTGTTATACAGTCGGTGTCTAAAAGGTATGTTTCCTTTTCTCTGATGAAAATACACTTTTAGTCTAAATAAATCATACACAGTTCATGATCAGACAATGTTGCAGTCCTGGCTCGGCTAGTTTAGAGTATAGTACGTCATTTAAGGTCATTCTTGATAGTGTATCTTTCACTATCTAATCTATGGTACATTTGCAACATATTACAGAGAAAATAAAAATAAAAGTTCCTATTGAATATCAACAGCACACACCGTCAAATACAGTCTGATGCCGATACTACAGTATCCCTAGGTATCTAGTTTCTTCCATAACTACCATTGGAACATATATGTAAGTAATATAAGTAATTCCTGATACAATCCAAACTAAATAAACATGCTTATGACAGAAGAGAGAAAAAGAGACCCAAAGAAAAGACAGAAACAAACCAAGACAATACACAACCTCTCTGTTTAGAGATATCTGACACGGTTACCTCGTGCCTCTGCTGGGTAACAGATGCTTTAACGGCCATCTCAGCCATCTCACATCCCTTTGATTCCAGTGTTCAAAAAAAAAAAAAAAGATGAAGCGCATCTTCAAAACTCTGTATAATGAACAGCCTGACTTCAAAAGGTTGACAGGAAATAGAAGAGCTCATGGTGAACATAATGTAACCACCGTACATATTGGGTCAGATCAAAGCTTAATGCTCCATTCAAGTCATATGGGAAAAACCATTGAAACAGCTCTAAAAAGCAACGACTTGTCCACATGATCAGGCTCGATTGAAGCCGTTAGGACACAACGTATTAAGTTTTCTGTTCAGCTGTTTCACACCTACACACGTGCACTAGTGACTGATACCTTTTAGTTCATGTTACACAGTAAAGGAAACACTGCAACGCCAACCACAAACAAAATAATCCAACAAGTTATTGCATCCTTCCGTGGCATTTTGAGTTGATCACAAAATGACTTGGGTGATGAAAATCGTCTGTTGGTTTTATTTCACTTTATTTGATTTATCGTTCTCTACATTTGAGTCCATCACCGAACTGTGAGTGCCCAAGATGTATTTATCACCTGAAAGCTGATATGAATGCTTTTCTCAGGTAGGAAGCTCATATCTACCGTCTTTACCATATGACATGAATGCAGCATTCGGGCCTAACTGCTTCAGAAACATGCCATGAGACGCCATGTCTGTGTGTAGATCAAGTGGTTACCTTCTTCTTGAAGCTCTGCTCCACCTCCCAGAGCTGAGCGTGGCGGTCTGCCACTGCCGCCTTCACCACTTCCTGCTTCTTATTGATCCGGTTCCTCCAGTCCTCTTCGCCGCTCTTCTTCAGTAACGCCAATCTGCGAGGGGGAAAGAGGGAAAAAGTAAAACACAGACAAATCCCAGTTTCAAGTTAAATGATGTTGTGAAAATACAACTCATGCAGTATATTTGAGCAATAAGCCACAAGAGGCCGTGCTTTACACTGATGTGAGACCAGCTAAGAGCCATTGTTAGGTCTGACTCAAACCCTTTAAACTGTTTAGAGTCACAGCCTGCTGGCTTTTAAATAACGCACCACTGCAATAAAAAAACACACAAGAGTTCAATAAATGTTATTTTTAATCAAGTAATACTAGGAGCCGTCTGAGTGGTGATTCGGTTGGTGCACTCATATCTAAATGAACTGTTATGGGTCAGAGAGGCTTTGCAGGTGTGTCACAAATCATCTAGCAACCATGTTTGGCACCATGATGGAGGTCCAATGGAAAATTGGCCGTGCACATATGGCTAACATATGTTTTAAGTCAAAATGAAAAGTCTGATGATGTAGATTTGCTACAAATTTGGTTTTCTGTGACACAGTAAACCGTCTCAGGTTGACCAAGCAGTTTTGGCCTCGTTAGCTAGCCAGCGAGCCAGCAGGCTAATGTAGCACAAAATAGTGGGATCAAGCGCAGATGAACCACTCAACCAATCACAACAGCAGCTGATTTCATGGATTACCTCCCCTCTGTGTCAATAAGTAAAAAAAACAGCTGGACGCCCATAACTTGCTATAACCTCACTTCCCATGAGCCTCCAGCTAGCCCTGACACAACACCGAGGCGAACAAAAGCGATGTTCCTACACGCCTCGTCATCTCATCCATGTTTGGGTTGAATCCTCTTCCCCGCCAGACCCCCTTTTTGCGATGAAGCTAGCAGACACTAAACAGAGCTAGCCGCAGTTGGAAATACTGCGCCTTTCTGTAACACGGATGAATACACCAGGTGACAGCGAGAGTACACTTGGGCATAAACATCACTTAGAGATGTCAGTCACTGTAACTGGAGCCGGCCACGTGCCGACAAGCCAGTTAGCCCTTCAGCTTCCTTGTTTGAAAATGGGGGGGAGAGTTAAAGCACGAAAAGCAATACATGGCAAGATGTGTACGAGTTAGTAACTCTGGATAGTAGGAGACTTGATGCGCCAGGGTGACAAACCGCCAACAAAAATAAAAAAGTAAAATTCCTATATTGACCTTATTGTACTTAAGTCATTGAAAAAGTGTAGATCTATAGTTTTGGTTTCATAGTTTTGCTGTGATAATTGTACATTTTAGTATCCTCCAAAAATGTATTAATAGGTGTTTTATGTAAGGTATTAGTGGGGTTACTAATCATACACATGGATGATCACCAAAACAGATGCTGCAGCCATACTGCATGAAGAACAGAGGTTTAATTATTGAGCTTTCAGCAGGGCGCAGACCAGCTTCGACAGAGCCCCGTAGGCGAGGGGGGGGGGGGCGGGGCGCTGGCAGTGCCCTCTGCCCCCGGTTACAACCACCCCTCTGTGACCCAGTGAGGGGACGTCCTGTTCTGGCCGGGGATCCGACAACAACGCCACAGACACGAGATAAAAGTAACATTGAGTGGACATGGCCAGCTGTATCTGGGATACAGTTGAAAGAGGGTCTAACACAGTGGAGTCCTTTTACGGGGCGAGGCTCGAGGACGCGCTGACGCGCTGACGCGATGCAAGAATGTGTGAGATGTGACAGGAGAATATTAAATGCACACACACACACACACACACAGACACTTTCTCACCAGTCTCACATGTATTCCATTACGTCATCAATCAATTCATAGCCTAATCGTAGCCTGACGAGTTTACCAGTCGGACCAGCCGGCTCACAGAGAGCTGGTGGGGAATCCAATGCTACGCTTTAATCATGAAACTAACAACTACTACCAAAAAAAAATCAATTTATTGATTTGTAGATGACACAACATGAAAGCGTGGCGTGACATGGCTGTTCAGAGCAGCCTGTGTGATCAGCCTGTGTGATCAGCCTGTGTGATCAGCCTGTGTGATCCATAGTATTTAGTATAGTATTAGTATAGTATAGTATTTGTTTAAAAGGAGCACCAGCCTGAGCAACAGCGTAACCCAGATTTCCTACTCCCGGCTGGATTGATGAACGAGGTTACAACCACAGAACCAAAATACGTAGAAAGAACAATATCACAGTCATTTCCTTCTGTAGACCTAAAATGCCTGCTATGTGATGATGCTAATAATGACTGACAGGATTACCAGTGGGATATTTCTGCCATGGCAAGTCATCGGCTTTTCAGTCTCGTGCCCCAAAGCCATGCCACCATTCAAGAGCTGTGATATGAACAGGAAAGCCCATTCTATCCCTTCTAGTTCTGCATTGCTGTCTGTCTTCTTCCTGAGGAGCCCAGCAGCAGCTCAAAATAACAAACTAATAACCCCCTCTCTCCCTCATCATCTTCCTCTAACCTACATTTCATAGAAAGTCAAGTTCCCTCTCATCACTAAACCTCAACATGCTAGGCTTTATTTACACCACGCAGCCGCAGACAGACGTCAACAAACTCACGCTCACAAGCTACCGCTGGCGAGGGCTCACCTCTCTTTGATGGACATCTGCCTGGCCGTCATGGTGGCGGTCAGCTCGTCTCCGTCCTCAGGCTGACCCGGGCCGTCCGCCGGCGGAGGCTGACACACACTCCCGGGCGAACCAGACGCCGCTCTAGAGGTTACCACACTGGACTCTGGCAGCTCTGTGGGTGCACACACACACACACACACACACACAAACACACACACAGGAAGTGGATGAGAGAGTGTAATCAATAACCTCTTATGAGCCAGCAGGTTGGACTAGCAGCTCCACAGCCATGAACACGCTTCCCACTGTGGCTCTGATGTAACATCCCGTGACTCTTCCATGACTAAATCAGAGCACCTCCATGACCTAACAATTACATTCCCTTCTTGGTCTTCTTCTTGGTCCTTCCTCCAAGTCACGCTCATTTGCACACACACACACACACACACACACACACACATAATGCAAACTCAGCAGCACACAAAGCAGCGTGGGAGCAAACATTCATCCGCTGGTGAGAAGCAACACAGACACTTTTCACACCTCTGAAGCTCCGAACCGCCAAGGATGGATGTCGTCGTCTCGCCTCTCTGTCTAGCCTGTGATATATTTCATCTGACGGGTTTCTTTGCCGAACACCGATACACACAGACAGAGCTAGTGTCAGGCTACACTTCTGCTCAATCAAATAAGGGAGAACCTGAAAACCGCATCTTGCACGTAACACACAGGAAATGTGGTGAGAAGACAGACGGTTGTCGACTGTCTCTTCAGTTGACAGTAGTTTTCATTTCAGGCCTACAGTTTGCTCTATAAATACTTAAAGAAGTAGTACAAGTGCCACTTCATTCACTTATCCTGGATCAATGTTGTTACCAGACAATTCCTTGTATCTTCCTGTGGTTAAAAATACAGCAATTTTGATTTATTTTGGATTTTGAACAATTCTTCTTGCAGACTGAGCAAAAGTTCAGCATTAGTTCAGCAAGCATTCAATAAAAAGTCAGGCGTATACAGTGACTAAATCTACAGTGTTGTTTTCTCTGGTTAATGTAATTCGTCACAGATAAAACACACATACAGTAATCAGTGAATGAGAAGGCAGAAAAGGAGAAATAACAAGAAAGCAAGAAAGAAGGAGGATGTCACACCGAGGCTCTGAACAGCTAAAAGCTCCAACAGACTGAGACATGTCCCCTGTGTCTCCTTACCCCCACTGATGGCGCTGCTCCTGTGGCTGTCTGGGTAGTGTAGTTCCTCCCTCAGATAGCCCCTCTGCTCCTGCCTCTCCCGGAGCGTCTGGCTCTCTGAGCCCTGCACAGCTCCGTCTCCCCTCCCCCTGGCCGGCTGCTGCTGCTGCTCCTCCTCCTCACCCCTCTCTCTTCCCGTCTGGGGCTGGGGCAGGGCCGCCTGCCTGGCTGCTCCCTCAGGAGAGGGCAGCTTCCTCTTCACTCCACCCAGATCAGTTTCCTCCCCCTGGGGTATGCCTCGGCCGGCGTGAGCCTGGTTCAGGTGGGACACAGACCCCAGGGACCTCCAGCCCGGGCCCTCTGTTGGCTGGGTTACGGGGCTGGGGTGGCGAGGAGGTTCGGCCTGGGCTGCTACCCTAGTTAGGTGGATGTCCCCGGCGTGGTCGGTGGAGACGGTGCCTCCTGGTCTCAGGGCAGAGGAGGACGAAGAAGGGAGGTGGCCGAACCTGGAGCCGGCTCCGTTCTGAAGCTGTGTGGCAAAGAGAGAGAGAGAGAAAGAAAGACAGATAGAGTGAGAGAGAGAGATAGAGAGAATGAAAGAAGTGGGTCAGTTCAGAGCAGGGGAAACAGCCACAGCACCGAGGCGTCCTGTCTGAGAAGCAGGCCAGGCAAGGCAGACAATGGTAGAGAATCACGCTGACTAATCACTCTCCGGCTGACTCACTGCACTTCCTGTGCATCAAAGGGCAGCCTATCTACACGGTCAGCCACAGCTCGCGTCACAAAGCCATGCCAGCACCCATAGGCAACTACAAATCAACACTGTGCACAATGAATCCAGCTGCAGCCAAAAGATATCGTCTCCAATGTCATGGCCATTACCGAACACCAAATTAGGGTTTGAATGATTTTTGAAGGCTGATACCGATATATTTGGATCGAAGCTGCCGATAACCACAATTATAAGCCAATATTCTGTATATTAAAGATGCCAAACATTTAGACCATCATGTTATGGTAAAGTCTCCACCGGAACCTTAGCAGCTCCAGGGTGAGTCAGGTTTCACTGCAGGTTTTTACAGACTGCCACCCATGAAGCTGGTCCATCACATCGGCAGTGGGATATATCGGCAGTATCAGATATATAACCAACATATAACCCCACACTATATCAGGTACAGAATGATGGGAAGTATGGGAATATCCACAAAAGTCAAGGTTCAATTCTTTACCAACTGTATCTTTAGTCAAGATGGATTGGATCACATCAATAGGTCCCATTAACTCCTACTAATCGTTTTTGCTTTGGTTCTCTCTCAGCCCCCCTCCCTGAAGCAGTTGCTGTTCGAATGAGATGATGACAAACAGCTGCTTTCACTCCATTCAAGGGTGGACAAGGGATGAACTCCTTTTGTTCTCCTCTCCCCCACCACAGAGGCTCCTTTCAAGCCCGTTCCTAGCTGAAATACGGCCAGCAGCATCATCCATCCACACATCGCAGCCTCACTGACACATGAAGGGCTGACGTTCAGCACAGTAAGCCACAAGAACCACTGAGTCAGACTTACCGGCAAGCTGGGCCATGCACTGATACGATGCGGTACATTCACAAAAAAAAAATAAAATAAATATCACATGGAGACCAAAAGATGCTTTTGCTGCACGGTGAATCACAGAAGCATGTGGCCATTTCTGGGAATATCTAAGAGCATTGCCTCAGTTGCATCAGCCGCCATCATCTGGCAGGCAAGTGAATGTTGTGAACTGTGAGCCACGGTGGGCGAGCTGCAGGAACCTTACTTGTAGATGCTCTACCGGGCTGTCAGACAGCTCCTGTTCGTCACTGACGTCTATGTCTGAGGGCTCCTGGAGCGGAAACACGCACACGCTAAAAACACTTCTGATGCATTTCCCTTTGGGTCAAACTGAAGGGAATCTGTGTGTGCATGCCAGTCTGTACCAGAGTGTGACTTTATCATGAAAAAAATCATACATGTTAACTTACAGTTGAGCTGAAATGTGATAAGGAAATGTATCAGCCCTTTAACATTTTGTAAAATAAAATAAACCACTGAGGGATGTGAGAGTTTACAAGCAAGAGAGTTTTAAGTGTTCCAGTTAACTAGGAGAAGCAGAAAGTCTGTTTTACATTCAGATACATTGCAAATCATCCATCTCCTCTCCCACCTGCTCCATATCACCCAGTGTGATGGGCTGGGTCTGGTAGCGGGCGTTGGACCTGCGCTGGCGTGCATCCCCTCTGGTGCGGGTAACCCTGATGGGAGGCTGAGCCAGCCGGTTGAACAGCGCCATCTTTTCTGCCAGGCTGAGGGTGCAGAGGTCGGGCTCCTCCTGAGCCTGGTTCTGGTTCTGGCCCTTGACCTCCTCGGGGGACGCCTGCTCGGTGCGCTGGGCCTCCTGGGCATCCCGGGTCTGTCGGGCCTCGCGCGCCTGCTCCCGGGCCGCGGCGCTCTGCTGCGAGGACGCCTGCAGGCTGAGGGGAGGAATGACACCAGGAGATAGAAAGACAAGAGAGGGAGACGAGACTCCTGGTCAACGTGGAAGCGGCACATGCAAGCTAGCAAGTGGCATGCTGCAGGCAGACAGCAATGTGGACTCGTGTGCATCTGAATTCAAAGTGATACAAAAAGCAAGGTGAACAAATGTCATCACCATGGCAATGAGATCAAATAAAAAAATAAAAAAGTTTGTTAAGACATGCAGGGTGAGCCATGCCCACTGCAAACACAAGTATGAAATACACCAGAGTGAATCCCTTTTCACTCTCCGGGTCATTCAGAGGAACCTCATATAGAAAATGTATGAGTCGTGTAGTTTCCTCCCATCACACAGGAGGGCACCAAATGTCAGGAAACGTTATGCATCACTACGTGCAGCTCCACCAAGGACTGATGCATTATTACATACAGGTTAAAACCCACTAATACCACCAAGCACACAGACTGTGTTTCAAGTTGCTCAGCTGTGAGGACACCATTCTGAGACGGCTGTGCTGAATGAACAATATGCCATCGTGTTAGTCACTAGGGTCGGTGTGACCCTTCAAACCCATGCACACGCGTGTGCCGTGTACCTGTAGTGCGGCAGAGTGCTGCTGACTAGGGTAGGGCTAGGGAGGCGTGCTACTGCAGTGTGCACAGTCACTGTTTGTTGCACGGGAGTGGGGACACTAGAGTACAGTCAAGGACAGGGACAAAGTCACACAGGTGACAGAGAAAACACAAAGGAGGAAAGAACCAGATCACTTCCAGGTGATTCATAAAAAGAGTAATTCAACTACAGCGAGGATATTTAGTATGTTGAGACAGCGGGTACATCAATGCAGGCACTGAGCACCATGTTCTTCGTGCAGGGTGGCCTTGCATCTGAATGCTTACTGCTCCAGGCTACAACAATGTTTAAAAGCTTGGAGACGGGCAGATGAAGGGCTCAAGCAGAGATTTCATTTCACACAGAATTCATAGAAACAGAAATGAAATTTGAGTTCACTTCCCAAACAGACAAAGTGATGGATTAGGTTTCAGTGAGAAAATGTTGCTTAGAGCTTGTTGATGAATAATAATAAATATTTGAACCAGATCACTTCCAGGCACTTGTACAGCCTTAGAAGGAGTTACTTGTAAAAATCTCAGATAAAGAAATTTCTTCTCTTTTTCCCCCAAATATTTCAAATGTGTAATATTTTGCCTAGGTGTGAGTGTTTGGGTGTCGTAGAGACTTACGTGGCGGCGATGACCACCTCCTCGGTGGTGATTGGCTGGGTCCTGGATCGGTCCTGGGTCCGTCTCAGCCTCCTCTCTACCGCTGCGTTCCTGGACCGCGGTTTAGGGGCTCCGCCATCAATGCTCTTCTCCAATTCCTGGACGGGAGTGGCAGGGCAGACATGGAACATCATTATGGACAAAAATCTACCCTCTTAAATTTCACCTCACCGCCGGTTGGGATATTCCGATAGAGTTTACTCGGGCGCTGTGGAGCAAAAGACACTGACTTGCTTTATAAACTCTGAGGAAGGATTATCTGCATTGAAAGAGAGAGAGGCTGAGTAGGCTACCAGAGTAGATTAAGATAATCTATGGCTAAAACAATTAGCATCATAGTGACCATAGACAGGTAATGATTAAGTGGCCAAGATCATGTCTGATTCACAATGGCAGTTACTGTATAGCAGCCACTGTATCCCGTGAGTTAAGCACAAGCGCTACACTGTATGTTTGGGGTCAATTTCACAGATGTGGACTGAAATGAGCTCCATTAAAATGCTTCCTCCAGTGGAATCCTCCGTCTAGTCTGTGATGAACCCGAGTCACATGTGCTGCCAAGAGTCCAGATCTCATAGTGAGGACAGACGGAGGCATCCAAAGGGAAAATCTGATTTATTTTGCAGCATATTTCTCTGTGCTCGCTGCCCAATAGCAACATGTAATCTGCAGACGTGTGTAGAGTCAAAGAGGAGGAATGCTCACTTAATCTGTGTATTTGTGTATGTGTGTAAACACATGACAGGACAAGCAGGCTGACGTTGAACCTTACCCTGAAGAGAGAACGCTTGGCTGCTACACTCAGCTTGGCCCGTTCATCTAGCTTCTCTTCATCAGCTACAGAGGGAGAGATGAGGAGAGGGGGTAAAAAAAAGAGATTGGAAACATGGATGATTTCCTCACCTAAGCATAGGACTAAAACTAAGAAGCTAAGATAAAAAAAGTAATAAAATACTCTGGCTTAGAACAAAAGTTTGGAGTTGACTGGCTGGATGATTTATCTTTCACGTCACCCCATGGACCAGAAAGATGCAGAAAGAAATAAGTTATAAGTTGTCTTTTAGTTTTTTGTATTTCGGAATGTATCCTTGCTTTGTATATTGTACTTTCTTCGGTACTTTTATGCTGCTGCAACCCCAGAATTTCCCCCTGGGGATCAATAAAGTATCTATCTATCTATCTATCTATCTATCTATCTATCTATCTATCTATCTATCTATCTATCTATCTATCTATCTATCTATCTATCTATCTATCTATCTATCTATCTATCTATCTATCTGTCGCCTTAATAGCATATGTATGTGTTTATGTATGTAGTACAGAAAACATTATTAGGTGTATCTCAGTCTCCTTAGGCGATGTACAAGTTTAGTGTTGATGTCAAAAAATGGTGGAAAATCCAATATGGAGTGCATGGCTCATCCTAGAGGTCAGCTGCAGTAGTATCATTTTACAAATGCAGAAGGACAGTGGTGAGATGAATCATCCCTCCAGGTTTCGTCAAATTTGGACCACTGGTGTAATGGACCGTCTATTGGAAAACAACAAAAACAACTTTCTCCTCTCCAAGCAACAAAGCAATAGTGTAATGGACTTAAACGTTTTAAGGTCTCACGATCACCATCATCATGTTTACGCTCGTTATCACCACTACCAACGCCATCTGGCTTCATACCTGGGAGCGAAGATAAACCACATCTCAGCACTTGTGACCGGCGTTACTGGGAAGGCTACGTGGAGCTAGACAGGTGTGAGAGGCATGGATGCACGCACGCACTGTGCAAGACATATGACATGACATCACCCGACAACTATTCCCTTTGACTGACGCCTCTGTGCTGATTCCAGCCAGTATGAAAAGCGTCCCGGGTGAACGTCTGCTTATAAGAAGCAGATGAGGCGGTTCTGCTGTCAGTGGAGCTGCTGTGCTGTTATGCTACTGTGAGCACCAGTAATGGCTCAATAAACTCCACTTCAATATGTTGTGCTTTCCCATTAAAAATAATAAAATGAGACTTTAAACAAAGAGGTTTGAGTCATTCTGCCTCCACCCTCATGCCTATTCTTGGGCCTTTGATTTAAAGCCACTGGAAAGTCACATTTCATTAATTTGTTTTCAGCCCCACCTCATCTTTGAATCCCTAGATAACCATGTCATGTTGTTTTCACTGGAAAATGAATAAATAAAAAAAGGAATTTTCTTACTTGAGTTAATTGACCATGCTCACTGACTGGGTGTGGTAACAGTATTGTTTAGTGTCGTAACAGTATTGGCTGCCCATTGGCAGATGATACGAGCCCTCCCACACTAAAACACTACAGAGATGATTGAAGTAGGTTTAAGTCAAACTCAAAACAACTCAACTGATGCAAATCCTTAAATGGAAACCAGGATCTGCTCAGAATACCATGTCCCCAGTAACCCTGCCCATCCTAAACCCAGTCACTGATGAAAGGTTGCAATCATTTACAGAACAATTCATTCATAAGAGTGAAAGCTAAAAACATAGGACATGTGATTCTTGTCCTGAACAAATTCACAAATATGCTACAAATGTGCTGTTACACATTATATAACTGGTCTCAACCAAGCAATCCGATTGGTCAAAGACATCTTACGACTGTGCTGATAATTCCCATAAAGCTAGCCATGCTTTACTGGTTGCTATGCTAACTCTTGTGGTAAGAGTGATGTTGGGTTTCTGTTGATGCAAGTATACATCTTAAACTGTTCAGTCCGTGTACATAACTCTTAGCATTCCCAGCAGCACTCTGTCTGTTTATAAGATGATATGGAGTGCTGGTATAACATATCATAGATGTCTATAACTATGTTCACAAACAAGTATGACTCCATTCTGCCCATTTACAAGAATATATCAAGTCATTAAAATGGTCTAAATACACCTTACAGATTTATTCTGAAAGGTCTTCTCAATATTCTCAAATCAAGACAAGGCCAAAGCTACTTACCTTCAGTGCTGGCAAACTCTGAACTCACACAGGACCTTCAACATTGAAAAGGGAAAAAGAGAAAAGGAATCAGCACAAGTTACTAATATCCATGCAACTATACATTACTCAACAATATCAAAAGGTGATCGGTTGCTAGGGACAGCAAAAGGAAGGACTATGCACAGAGCCGGTGAAGAGATTCAGCGAGACAGCGGAGCAGAGGTAGGTTGGTAACGTGACGGTGTTAGGAGAAGTTAAGGAGAAAGAGTCTAGCACTAAGCTGGAGAATTATTCAGCATTAGAGCGGTCTGTTCGGTTCCAACACCAACAAAGGCCGATTCATGCTAGCCTGGAACGGTCACATGTGATGATGCCGAGGCCCAATCAGAGGGACCTTTGGCCTTTAAGCTGCCCTGCTACAGTAGCTAGACTGAGGAACAACACCAAAGTGGAGGTCTAAGAAGTGTCAGTGTGTGGTTTTTTTTTTTAACTTGAACGTGCGTGATCACATGGACACTTTCCAGCCTTCCCCGCCCTCTGTGCACACACAGCCATGCATACTTAAGTCCAGTGCAGTACCTATCAGTCTCCTGGCGCTCAGCGGAGGTGATGGGCTGGGTCCTAAACCTCTCTGAGGTCTTTCTACTCTCCCCAGGACAGATATACTGCCTGGGCCTGCGCCCCCTGTCCCTCTCCCCTCTCCAGGGGGCATTGGAGCCCATGAGCACCCTGTCCACCTCAACCTCCCTGGAGGACCAGCCAGGAGAGGGACCAGGTTGACGAACAGATTCCCAATGGAAAGAGAAAATACAGTGTCGTAAGGGAGAGATAGAGAGGGAGTAGCAAAAATGCAAAGGTTTAAAAACAGAGGTGTGGGGTTTTGAATCTGGTGAATATACAGCAACCACACCGCTAGTTTTTAAAATCGAGCGCGTCAGCAAGGTCATGCTAATATGTTAGTGGCGAGAGCACCGACTATTCTGGTAGACACACACACTTTCATTGGCCACAGACGTGACCCAAACAAGACACAGTGCCAATCATCTACAAAGAACCATTGGAAGTGATTAATGTGAGTACTATTTCTACAGATTAGAAACTGTGCAGCAGACTCGTTCTAAGTTGATATCGTCACCCTAGCATTAGCTGCATGTTAGCCATTCATTAGCCAGGCGATGTTAGCTAACAAGCACCGATGCGTGTTCGAGAGCAGCCAGCCAGCGGGCGACGCTTCGCAGCATTTTACTGTTCCACCTACAGCTCAGGTCGGCGGCCGCTTGCGGGGCTGCCGTGGTTCTCCAGGTAGGAATGTCTGAGCTGGGCCACGGAGATGTGTCGGGTGTCCTGGTGACTCTCTCCATTACTGAACTCCTCTTTGGAAGTTTGGACACCTTCACCCTCCCTGAGCTCTCGGGCGCCCTGGGTTTGGTGGTGCAGGGTTCCTTTGACTGGGCCCTCGTGGAGCCCCGGTCTCCGACATAGAACGGCTTAGGGCTGCGCTGGAGGTGGAGCTTTCTGGCACCGCTACATGGGCTGCTTGGGGCTGGATGTGGGTGAGGGCCGGGCCTCTGTGGATGTAGATGGCATTTTCGTGCTCTCTGGCTCTATTCTTGGCTGCCTGCAGGCGTGAGATGTGCTCTGTGTGTCTAGGTGGCTCGGCTGCATCGGCGTCCCACCTCTGCCTGGTTCTGCCTCCTCTTGCAGGGTCCTCTACCTCAACCTCCCTCGCCTGGGTGAGGCTTTGGGACCTGGGTGTCCCCTGCTCCTCTTCCCCTCTGCCACTCTGCGGGTCCTCGACGCTCCTCTCCCTGCGACGGATCTGTGAAGGTAGCACCGCTTTCCTACTCTTCAAAAGGCCCTCCGTCTTCACATCACGGACTTCTTCCTCTTCTTCCTCCTGGGGCTGTTGTTGCTGCTGGGCCCTGCCGCTAGGGCCAGAGGCCATGGAGAGATAACTAGGGTAACTACCGCCCTCCTGCCCTTCAGGTGGCCCTGATCGGGTGAGCTGAGGCTGGGGGTGGGAGTAGGCAAGCTGAGCGCCTGGTGGGTCTGTGTGGTAGCGCGTAGAAGTCTGGGACTGGGGCTGGAGGTGTCTGCGGTACACTGGGGCTTCTGTAACGTTCCCCAGCTCCGGGCTCCTCTGGCGGCCCTCCTCCCTGGCAAGCCTCTCCCTAACTCTGATTCTTCAGGGAAAGAGAGGGGCAGTTAACAACATCCGTAACACAAGCACACACACACCCGCATCATTTTCAACTGTGAAAGTGGCTGCGACCCGATATCCACATCTATCGGTGCGAGGATATCCGTCTTAAGCCCAGAAAGAAAAGTACCAGCCCCTTGATTAAAATAGGAGCCAACAAAGCACTATACTAAACTTCTGCTCTAATCTGCACGATTCTTTGTGTGTAGCATCAGCATTAAGAGAGAAAGGGATTCTTTCCCTTGTTTAAAATAGCATCTACCTCACCATCTTCTTGCTAAGTCAGCAGAGAGACAGAGGGAGAGAAAGGGGGAGAACAAGAGAGAAAGGAAGGTGCTTACTGTCAGCATAGTACCCTAAATCCATCGTCACTGATATAAAAGCAGTGTTGCTCTGGGAAAAGCAACAATACTGCGTCAACACTACTATTTGTCTCATTCTGCTTTGCTTTTGTTTAATATAAGTTGAAGTTGTGAAAACACAATAAGTACATTTTATCCACAGATCTCATTTCTTTCCACACAGGGATTAAATTGAACACAGCAACATGTCCATGACACATGAAGTTATGATCTGCACCCAAGGGAACTGGGGCTTATGAGGACTGATGATGATGATGATGATGATGTCAGGTAATGTGAGGTGACACAAGAACTCAAAAGCAGGGATTCTTAAACTTTTTTTTTTTACAAATCAGCCTGGGACCCAAAGTGCGTAAATGCAGTTTCGCCCTGACCCGTAGTTTAAGAATCACTGCTATGGGTCGATGAGTTATGGGTAGTCCAGTTGAAAGGGAGGATGGTGGGTGATATTGGGTGGGTCAGACACAACCACACGCCCCCCGGCCCGGGTGTACCTCGATGGCCAGTTGATAAGGGAATGGGTATCACCCTCAGCATCGGTCTGGAGGAACCAATCACTGCTCTGTTTCACTCCCGCACTGCACCAATGAAAACCCGGTGAAGAGATAGCATGTGAGAGAGTGAGCGGGCGGGCAATAGTCTAGACTCAGTGCTCACTAGTCTTCTTGTAGCACACACTATGGAGTTCATATTGTAATAGTTACAGTCAACCATGCATCAATGCAACCGGGGAAAAGGCTCCCAAGTCAGTCCTATCTGTAACCAAGGCCTTATCTATCGGAGCAGATATTCAGAGGAAATGCCATCTCCCTCCAGCAGAGCCAAAAGGCATGGTGAGTCATGCTGCACCCTCTGATGCTGATTAAAGACAAATAGCCTGAGCCATTTGATTTAGCACAGGCCTGAGCTGAACAGGGAATATGCCCCATTCAGAAATACAAAGGGAGCCTACAATACAAAGGAAGAGAAGAGAGAAGAGAAGACGGCAGGAGAGGGAAAATGCTACCTGGAATTGAATTTAAGACCAATTTAAAAACCAAAATACAGAAACAAGCAGCCGATTGAACAGAGATGATGAATGCAAACTATAGGCAGTATAAGCAAGGACAAAATTAAATTAAGTCCAATTGTGTTCAGCAACACAGATAAAAAAGTACATATTCTATTACCAACCCTGTGCTGTATTAATCCAAGAGCATTTAAGACATTTAAGTACTTTTTAAAAGAACTTGAATTGAGATTATTCATGTTAAAACTTGTTTCAGACTTTTTAAAAGACCTGTGACCCTGGGAAGACAGACAGAAGTACAGAGGAAGGTCTCTTCTCCATCTCTAACTCTTCCCCTCAGGGCCTCGCTGGTTTTGATCAGGCCCAGCTGTGGGTCAGCGCTCTGACCGTGGAGTCACACTGAGCTGCCCCGTAACACAACACCTTCCCCACCACAAACACACACACGCCGGCCAAGTTTTGAAACCAGAGAGAGAGGGGGAATGAGGGAGGAAGAGTGGAAGAGAGAGAGAGGGAGATACAGACCGAAACAGAGACAGATGGGGAATGACGGCCTGGTAGGGTGTGGAGTCGGAGCATGCATTTCCAACTGTTCTTCTGAACTGTTCATTTAGCAACTACAGCGCTGCAGCCTGGCCAAGACCTGACCTGTTACGTCAAAGGTGAGGAAGACAGAAGTTTAACGTGTAAATATAATATATATTTATCTGTGACATGCCATTGAGCCCCAGAGGAAGCAATTCTCTTTCAGGTCAGAGGTCAGGGTGCATGGTCGGCTGCAGAACGGCACCCCTAGAGCTATATAACCAAGTGTTCATCTCATCTTAGCTGCCAGCCTATGAATCATGTCTAAAAAAGGTAAAGGTTTGCAATATACTCACTGTGTAAAGATGGTTTACTCCATCATCCAACCCTTCCAATCAAAATGACCAAGGCTTGGCCGTTGACTATAGCTTTGGAAATTAAAGGCTACAATAATTTGCTGTTCTAAACAAAGCCACCTGAAATCTCTGGAATAGAAGTACAAAAACAGACATTTTGCATCAATCTCTGCATTGTGTTCACTGAACCCAGCTGTGAGTCTACGTTGGACAGAGCGGAAAGATCTTTCCAGAACAAGCTCAGGTTGCCGGACCTGGTATGAAACCACACTCCTGCCAAGAAGATGACCTTGGACATGTGTAAATGAAAAGAGGATAGAGACAAATGAGGCAGCCAAATGGATAACGCTGTCATAGCTGGTCCATCTAACGGAGGGAATGAAACAGCAGTTTTGTCACAAGTGGAAACTCTCCTCGATCTTTGCGTGCTCAGGTCTCAATTGAGGCCAGGGTCTGGGGTCGAGATGCAGACAAGACTAGAGCTGGTAAGGGCATTAAAGACTCTGCCGGTGAGATAGTAAAACACAAAGTGGAAACTGACCTTGTCCTCAAAGGACTTCATATCTCATGTATTTCTGGGAGATGTCTGCATGTATTGATTGACTGATTGATAACAACAGACTAAGGAAGTTGAGAGAACCCGGCGTCCAGACCACTCACCCCTGTCTGCTGAGGATGCTGTGGGCCTGCTGCTCGATGAACAGGTCCCCAGGCGACACCCCGTGTTTAGGTGAAGTGAGAGATGGCTGCCTGCTCAGTTTGGGCGAGCCGGGTGGACCTCCTGTGACTGAATAGTCCTTGGCGGGCACCCTGGCAGATGAAGACAATGATGTCACGTCCATGTATGAGGAAGAGGATGGTGGCTCAGGAAGGACAGCCTTCTCCTGCTGAGCCCTGCGCTGATTCTCCAGGTTCATCAACCTCTCCCTCTCAGTGAACAAGTCCACCCTGGATCGGCCCGGCTCGTAGCCCGGGTCGGGGTGGCCGTGCTGGGGAGCTGTGCGGCCAGCCCCGGGGCTAGTGGTGGAAGTATTGGAGGAGGAACTCAGGGCGATATCTCTCCCTTCCTCCCCCACTGACTCCCCCCTGCCTTGCCTCTCTGAGCCATCCGACTCCTTCCGGCTGCGAGTGTAGCGTGAGGAATGGTCCGGGTCCTGATCCAGAGAGATGCCGTAGCGCTCGGCTAGCTGCCGACGCCGCTCCGCCTTGTAGCGGGCGATGCGCTCGGCTTTGGATTCCAGTTCTGGGGCGTCGCTGGTGGAGCCTGAGCTGTAGACTGGCTCGGTGTTGAAGGAGGACTGGGGTTCGGGTCGGCAACGAGCTTTGGGCTGCCACTCTGGAGCGCCATGCTGCAGGTCTAGGCTTTCAAAGCCCTCGGTACCATATCGTTGGACTGTAACTAGAGAGCAGAGAGAGAGAGACACATAGTTATTGCCGTATAGTGAAACAGGAGAAACAATCTATTCTATACTCTATGTGTATTTTGAGTAAATTGCTTTTGAAAGACATTAATTGGGTTTAACTGTCAAAGCCCATAGAAGTACAAAACCTCTGTACATCTGTATTTGTCAAGCCCAAGTACTAGTCTCACCGCCACAGGGCTCACAGGGGTCGGAGGCCCTTGTGTATCGTGGTGTATCCTCCTCCAGAAGCCGGTTGGCCACCAAGCTGGGCAATAGAGAAGGATGTACCTCACCCTCTATTCCCTCCAACCGTCGGGCGATACGCTCCTTCCTACACAGAACAGAAGAAGGTAGTAGTTAACTTCAGACATGTTATTATCCTCCTCAACATTATCATTATCAAAAACGCACAGCACATCACCGTCTTCTCACCTGTTCATCTCCCAGTCACTTGCGCTTGTAATAATGCCTTCAAATCGCTTCCTCAATTCAGAGACTAAAGGAAAAGACATAAAAAAAGATGTTATAGCTTAGCAAACCCGAAACGAATTGGTGCGTCTTTGCGTTACTGCCTTGTAAAAATGTGGCAATGATAATTTTCTGTTGCTGACAAGACAGTGATAAATAGTTAAGGACATTCACGGGTAAGCCACAAACTCTGCACTCGCTACATAATGAATTATCAAGGCCAACGCTGGAGGGGGGCTTCCTTTCAGATCTGGTAAACTATTAACTAAGAAATGTATCATCTACTATTTAAAGTCTCCATGTAATACGTCTGACCACTGACTGCAGAGCGAAGGACCTTTTGAAATCAGCCATTATAAAAAAATATCAACATCCCATATCAAAAGCATTCAACAACATTGGACCAAATATTATGTTTACATTTTAAAATGAAACACTACTAGTACTACTGCCATTTTGACTAGGGTGCAGTGATGTACTATAATGCCATCTAAACTGGACTAAGCTGGATATAATGGAAGACTTTTATCCATTAGTCAGGTTACACAACATGCTGGTCTTTTCCATTAGGTTTACAGCCCTGCAAAGCCCTCTTTGATGCCCAGTTCTCCTATCAATTTCATCCAAGTCAATTCCGCAGAAGATTTAAAACCTTCTACACTGGAGCTCAGAACATTCCTCCTCCACAACACAGACCTAATAGACATGACAATAACGACTCAAGTGGCCTTCAGGGTCTTAAACACCTCATCAAACCATTAGATGTATTCACCATCCAATGAGACTTGAGACCCAAAACCCTTTTAAAGACTGTGTCTCTTTATTGGACCTATGCTTTGGATAAAATGGAGATTGCATGAGAAAATGGAGAGGATTATCTATCTGAGGATTGCGCTTTTAGAGGAACTGGTTTTAGCCAAATCTTGACAGGAATCCACCTGGCAAAGAGGCTGCTATTGCACAACAGCATAACAGAGAGCCTACCCACGAACCTCTCAAAACCCTGGGAAAGTCGACATTGTGAGGGGTCATCTGCAAGCAAGCAGAAATAAAAACCCCTTACTCACCTTTGGGGAGATTGGCCAAGAGACTGACATCTATATCCTTGGTGCTTTTGGCTGGGTCGTCTTTTTCATCAAATGAGAACTCTTTCTGGAAGCTGAGGGGTGCAGGAAAAATACCAACTGTTATTGAAGCAGTGCTGAGCTGCAGGGAACAGGGTTTGTTTATAGACTGAACGTGTAAGCAATCGCAAAGGGCTCGTTGACTGAATTTGAATTTCTGTGAGATTAGAGGGACATCCAAATCATTAAAATGTTGCTGGAAGCAGGATCAGTTTTAATGATCAAGACTCTCGTAAATCAGCCAGCGGATTTTGGATGAAGCTCCAAAAACAAGCAATTAATCATCTAAACAATATATTTGTTTTTCCACCTGTAATGTATTAGTGTAAATTGCATCTTGAACCCCACATTCATCTAGACATTGTGAGAAAACATTAATCCCCCACACGGACACACAGCAAATATTCTCAAGTAGTTTGTGGACTCCATTCAAAACCACAACCAAAGTTATGATACGATCTACAAAATTTGGCAGCAGGTTATGTACGGGAAGAAACAGCGATGGATTGTGAAAACATGACTTTGTGGTTTTGACCATTCCAACACTAGTTCACCACAGAGTTGTGAACACAATGATATCCCAAGATATGGGTGATGACACGCATAAGCCTTTTCTATCACAACAGCATATATTTTCATAGCTGAACATCTTATCCCTTCCAACAATCCCTTGCAACCCCGATTCCCGGGTGTACAATGTGTCCAAATCACACCCGTGCAGAGCTTCAGCTTGGTGTCACCGTGTCCCTGGTTCTCACTGCCGTAAAGGAAACTTTATATATATATATATATATATAGAGGAGGCGACGTGTAGGCCGGGTGGAGCATTTGACACCTGGCCAACATTGTGATGCCAAGCAATCCCGCTAATGCTGCAGTAGGGAGTTTGTACACAGCCGAGGAACACAGTGACCTTATCTTTCACTTTCTCACTACGCTTGGACACTGGGCCTGTCTGAAGAGCCTTGTGTGATACCCTGCTGTCTGTGTCCGCCCACGCACTAACACGCAGCAATAAATGTAAACGTAAACACACACACACACATTGGCAGACACAAGTGGGAAGAGCTCATGAGGCTACATTCCTTACACGTGAACAGAGAGTACCATGTGCATCCTGTATTACTCTACTGTACAAAAAGCCACCAGACCACAACATGCTTCTGCTTCATTAAAATAGCTCCGTCTTTTCACACATCTTACCTTAGAGCCCTCTTCTGCAGCAGTCTGGTGTTGCCGAGCTTTATGGGGGTCTCACTCCCAAGTCCTAAGGATAGAAGAAAAGAGAACAACTCTTGAGTGCAATTTTGAACAGTTACATTTTTTCGCTTTTAATGAACAAAACGCACATTCCTGATAGGCATCTTAAGGTGAAACGGCCAGTCTGTCCAAGTCTGTCCAACAGGGCTTTAGCACAAAACCACATTAATTAAGTGGACTGATTTGGCAAACAATAATCTGCCTGACTGAATCACGTCGAACAATAACAGACACCGATAGGTTAAACAACTACGTAGCCGAAAGGGTTAAAAAGAGAGCAATGCGTCAGCGTGTTCATTTAAAGAAACCAGGTGAGAGTTCAGTAACAGCTGTCCTGCAACACCCAGATCACATTGCACTTACATACAGTCTCCATCTTAAGTGTCAGTCTATGTGCTGTGCATGAGGTCATAGCTTAAGGCGGTAGCTGGAGGAATGACTGGGGCCTGTGTCACTGAGTCAGACGCTGCGAAGTCTGATCACACGTCAAGGTCGGGATGCTGCCAGCAGAGCAGCACCCTGAAGCTAGCCAGGAGTACAGAGACGAGACAAAGGGGCTCGACAAACGCTCAACCGCATTGTCTCGTACCAGACACCTGAGAAAATATCATCCATATCATCATGAAGCTATGTGATAAAACACCAGATGCAATTAGACTACAGGGACACACAAGAGTCATCAGTTACTACTCGAACGTGTTAAAGTCTGGTGTCCATTAGGAAGTATTCGTCTGTAAACAAGGGCAACGTGATAAAAAGACCAGCCTACAGAGAAATGCAACCTCATTACCTAGAAAAAGGCATTAGTGGGCATTAAGCATCATAAACTGCCTTTCAAGGAATGTGACTTTGTTGGAATATCCCTTTAAGGAAAGTCTGTGCCTGGTCCAGTTACTGACTCCAAACCTCGAACGTGCGGTTTTGGCTGCCCTGGACCTCCGAGTGGCCAGAGCAGGCAATTTCGGGACAAACATGTGGTCCCATTTCCATCCGGAGACAAAGTTCAAGTTCACCTCAGGGGCGCCCGACCCCTCCCAAACCCACCCCACCCCCGCATCCTCTCCCTGGAGCCGCCCCTAACCCCCATTCCAGATCTGTTAGTCCTTATTAAGGATGTTTGGGTTGATGCTTAAATCCCTCCTACTTTAGCAAAACATCATTTGAGAAGAAAGAAGAGGGCTTATTTGGAGAAGGCTGTGTGCCTGGATCTGTTTGGGATAGTCGTGTATTGTTTCAGCTGGGTGGGATACGGCTGGTGAAAACAGAGCTCATTCCACGCATGTCTTGAATCATAATCCTGGTTATGAGAGCTGATCTGACCTATCCTTTCGACAATGGTACCAAGATTAAGGTGACACTGCTCTAGCAGACTGCCAGAGTATAAGAATCATAGCTACATAAATGCTACGCTAACACATTTCCAATTGGGGCAATAACATCACACAGTAGGCTCAACTAGCTGGCCATGTGCTGTTGGCAGATTAAACTCTCATCCCCAAAGACTCAGAGAGAAAATATGACCTGATTTTACCATTAGCGCACACACATATCTGCAACTATGAAATTGGCTTTGCATGGGCTTCACAAGCCCTGGGGTAATAGGACGTGCTCGGCACATAAATCACCAAGTTCACTTTCCATTCAAGAACAAAAAAGGGCCAAAATCAGAGTTGCAAGGTTTTCACACCAACACGGCTGATAGTAGCCTCAACTGAGACTGTGAAACAAAACCAGATACCGGTGTTGTAAAGGCGTAATTAGCTGTTGTGCTAGGGCAGAAGTCCCTCCGGGGGCAGTTATTTGAGGCTGTTGTTTGGTCCTCTAGCCCATCACCGATCCACAACCCAGACCTGTACTCCTTTAACACCCCATACATCCTATATGTGATGGCATGCAGGCCACCAGGGGTGACCCTTTGAGTGCCTCAACGCAGTCGTCATTCCAGACACACACACACACACACACACATAAAAAACCTCCGCAGTGATCACAGATGTCGCCAAGTCTTTGATGCTAGCTGTAATCTACAGAAACACTACGGCCGGTATCGCCGGGAGGGAACGTGCGAGAAATTCCTCAGCACTGCCCCCCCGTGTGTGTTGACGGTGCAGTAAAAAACGGCTGCACACTGATAAAACATGATTCACTGGAGTGTCATTCAACCATTCAACAATTCATTTTATGTGATGATATCAAAGGTGCGAGGCACAAAGACTGTATAACACAATAAAAAAAAACCCCAGATAGTTGTCTCTGTCAATCCTCTGCTTTAACCTGATCAAACCAGACAGGTTGTATACATGACAAAAAAAAAAACAGGTGACTGCATACAATAAAAATGGAGCTGATGTCAATGTAATTATAACCAGCCACACACACTGTGTTTACCAAACAGGCGTTGGGGGTGTGCATATGTCCAAGTTGAGATATGGGATTAACTTCCACGCCTGGGATTACAGTGAACCCAAAGGGAAATGTGTCACTCCTTAACCATGGGCATTACATCACACTATATATGTGTGCGTGTGTGTGTGTGTGTGTGTGTAAGCCTAACCAGCCCCCCCCTCTTCCCCACAGTTGCCCACCTGCTCTGCCTTCTGCTTGCCTGCTAAGTCACCCAAGTGGTAACCGAGGACTCGCTGAGATGACCTCATGAAGTTGAGGGCAAAGCCAGAAAGACCTTAAGACAGTAGATTAAACAAAAGGAGGGGACAATAAGCCAATTGCATCCTTAATGCCAATCAGGGTGCCAACGGCTGTTTCAGCAGCTCGGCTTTCATCAAAATCTGGAAAAGAAACACGAGGCAAAGGACTGCTAAGTGCTTGGGTGATAAAGTTTTGACAAAGTTATGCCTTGTGAATGGGGGAATGATAACGTAAGCGTCCAAATAACGCTTCTACGCCACCCCTTCCCCCCCCCCCCCCGAAACCAGGCTCCCTGCTCGTGCAACGGCCTGAAACCGTGGGACACCTGTTGTGGATTCCCAGCCAGTTAACCACGGAGAGGCCAGATCTCAACACACACTCACTCTGGAAATATTACCGAGACGAGTGGGAAGGAGAACCACTCGCGGACCAGCACACAAGGACCCGTGGCCAGTCATTTGTCACACACAAAAAAAAAAACCAACAACACAAATGCACACGTAACTAAACACTAACTATGCAACTCCATCCATTTAACTCCTAAATAAGACGGAGACAAAGCAGCTGTGGAGCCCAGAAATAGCTAAACAGCCTCCTGCAGTGTTAAGAGTCCCTTATCTCTGCTCCACTGTGTGTCCTTGGAGGCTACAGCTGCAGTGCAAGGACAGCTGGCTGGAAACCGGGGCAGTGAGCACAGAGAAAGGGAGTCTGCAGTTTGCTGCCTGCCAACTCCCTGCAGCTCCCAGTTCAGCCTCCCAGTCGCTCGCGCAGCCTCAACACCCGTCGCAGGCTCCCAGCTTAAAACCTTAAAACTGCAAGCCAGAAGCTGCTTTCCCCCCTTACCTTGGCTGCAAAACTTGACGTGGCTCAGGTAATTGGAGATCCACGGGTTCCGGTACATTTTGGCAACAAAGGTGAGGGGCAGAGAGCCGGAGAGAACAGGAGTGAAACGAGGGGAGAGTAAAATAGATGGAAAGAGAAGTAGAAAGAGGGGCAGAACCACAGCCTGGGAGGTGATGCAGCTACAAAAGCAGTTTGTCAATGCCCCAGGACAGAGAGAGAGAAGGGGGGGGGGGGGAGAGAGAGAGAGATAGAGAGAGAGAGAGAGAGAGGAAGGGAGGGAAGTCAGGTAGCGTTAGAGAGAGGGAGGGGATAGAGAGATCATCCACATCCCAGCAGCAGCAGCAGCAGCGGTGGTGGGAGTAGCGGTGGTCCTGGTAGGCAGGGAGGAGTGGTGAAGCTGTGGCTGCAGCTCTACCACTTCTGAGATCCACTCCTCTGCTCTGGCCCCGGTCGCTAACCGCTGAGGGCTAACCGCTGCCCACTAAAACAACCTGCAGGGCTGAAAGCTGCTCAGCACAGACTAAGCTCATTAGCCAAGACAAGCAAGTCGGGCCCCATCCCCACTATGCTAACACTTTGGAGCAAACAGTCCCCGCATCCTGCAGGATGAAGCTCACGAGGACGGAGCAGGGGGAAAAAAAAAAAAAAAAAAATAAGAGCGCATGAGAGAAAGATAGTTAGGAAGTCCCGGGAGAGTGCTGCCTTCCCTTGGCTCACAGGCAGGAGTGTGATGCCAGAGAAACCGGTGCAGAGCGTCAGAACGAGGGGAGGGAGTGGGCAGGGTGGGAGGGGAAATGAAGTGAGCAGGAGAAGAAGAGGAGAAAGTTAAAACGACCCTCTCTCGGACGGATGAGAAATTCCTCTCATCTCTCAGTGGGGACAAAATACAAAAAAAAGCAGCAGCATGCAAAGACAGAGAGAGAGAGAGAGAAGGAGGGAGGGTGGGTGGAGAGAGAGAGGGAGGGAGGGATAGAAAAGAGAAGGTGAGTAGGAGAGAGAGTGAAGAAAAAAGCTGCAAGCGAGAATAAGTGAAACTGAGGGAATGTGAAATCAGCTGTAAGCTCTGCTAGAGGAGGCGGTGAGTAATTCTATCATTACGCTACATGCCTCGGTTATCCCTAGCATGGCCAAAAAGGAGGCGCAGGGGGGGAGAAAAAAAAAAAAAAGACTGATTTATCGACAGTCTCAGAATTCCCCACTCTTTTTTAACGCACTTTAACACACCGTGTGTCCCAAAGCACACACAAATTAGTACTCCCTGAGTCAGAGGGAAGTGAGCCTGTGTAAACCCGCTCCCTCGTACGATTACGCTGTAATTGAACGGCACAAGCGCAGGACAGAAGCACGTGCGCGCGCGCGCACACACACACACACACACACACACACACACCTCCGTCTGTACATCAACGTGATGACGACGCGCTTATCACTCCTTTGAGAGGGGCACTGCAGCGAGTCTGGCACGGAGCCCAATAATGCTTTTCAGATGCTGTTGGGGGGAAAAGAAAAAAAACAAAAAAACAGCCACTGCCGTCTTTATCTCACTGCAGCACAAAGACCAAAACATGTCACCGCCGAGCACACGGGGGAATCAACGCGAGCCAGAGGTCACGGGGGTCAGTTTGTCAGTTCAGTGGCTTTAGACTGATGGGTAACGCTCAGAATAGCAACCAGAAAAGCACCTGAGAGAAAAACCCAGAGAAACAAATGAGACTTTTGAAAGTTGTCGAAAGTAAAATGGAAGACAGGTTGTTGGACCGTTTCAAAAACACCAATACAGAACATCATAACGTCTGTCAAGTCATATTAATCTGTCTAGTCTCGCTAGTCAAGATCGATGCAGGTATGAGTGCACACGACGCAGCCAGACTAGGGTGTGGACGTTTTATAGGTGGCATATTTGGATGCTTCTTCGAGGTAAGCTCATCTGGCGCAGCGTGCACACACACACACACACACACACACACACACACACAGCAAACCTGCCAATTCACACAGGAGGAAGAGCGCTACCTGCACGCAACTGCTGGGTCCTGCCCAACATTTATTTCCCAGTAAAACAACACACTGAAATTGTCAAAGTACCTACCCATGACCTCCAAGTACAAATAAAGCAGGCTACACTTCCCCCCCCCCCCATCGCCTCCCCTCTCCGTCCTCGTCCAGGCTAAACCTCAGTCACTTTGCATTCATGTGTGTGTGTCTCTGCAGAGTGCTGAGTTGAAGGACTGGACTCTGTCAGCGGAGTTAAGTGTTGCTGAATCTCCGTAGAGACCTGGTGAGGTCAGGCTGTGTAGATAGCAGGCTAATTTTAGGACTTCTTGGTCTAATGTTTGGGATGTTAAGGTCACAAGTGTGATCCTTGTTAGAGACATTACACAGGATGCCGCAGGCCTTAAATGGGCTAGTATTATCATGTGCGTTTCAAAATTAAGACTACATTTCCCATAAAACCCGTTGCATCCTTGATGTTGGTACTTGCCACCCCCCCCCGCTCAAATCTGGTGTTTTGAAGAGCCAGAAGAAGGATAAGAGCCGATAAAATCCCTTGATGACAGACAATATGTATTCTGACAAGGTAAGCGAACATGAAGTTGAACCTACGCAGTTAGCAAGTAATAGAATAATGAAACTGGAATAAAGTTGTCTATTACTTGCAAAGTCAAAACAGTTTGTTTCGTGCCATAAAGCAATCTCCCTTTGTGCCATAAAGCAATACAGCAGATTTCCCACAAAATCTGACCCAGTGTGGCACACAATGTAAAATGTAGTGAAGAGGCTGACAATCTGCCTGTTTGTTCAAGTGGTTTAATGATTTATTGATGTAAAAATACTACATGTAGCTCCTTTAATGGTATAAAAACAAACTGTCAATTTCAATCCAACGCATACCCAACCTGGCTTTATTATCCTCGTTATCGTCACTACGCCTATCGCTATGTGCAGTCTGGCTGTTTGGCAGTCAGAGTTGCGGTTAGTGTTTATTTCTATGACTCATCCGCTACGAGGATGAGATCAGGCCAACAAAAACCACCTACCCTGTCATTAACAATGGTGACTCTTCACTGCCAAGGATGGGGGCAAGACTGCGCAGGCCGCCGCTATGATGCAACGCTGCTCGTCTTGTTCTCTAATCCTTGAGGTGAATTGTAGGATTTATCCAGACAGTAATATAGGGCTGTCAACGGCAGACACACAAAGAAGCATGCACAGAAGCAAACCAAAATGCACAGCTGGTCACAGGGGTTGTTTTTTCTAAGTAATGGTATTTTATTTAGCATCCAGCCCCATGCTGAAAGAGGTGGGTGTTAATTAGTAACTATGCAGCTGTAGATATGGGGAATGTGAGCGCGCGTAGCGCTGCATTAAGAGGGATTACTATTACTTGCACATCACAGCCAAAAACAAACCGCAACCCACTACAAACAACCTGAGGTAAACCAACTGAGAGTTTACTCAGAGTTAACCCTGTCCACCGATCGACCAACTGAAATGCTTGTTGTAATTTACCTTCTCTGATGTTCCTACCAGATAACACTTGAAGAAATAGCTGAATATGAGCATCAGTCCGTTCTTCTGGCTATCAGATGTCAATATCAGTCTCCTTATGCTTATGAAACCTTACTTTTGGGGTCATTTCCTGGAGTAGGTTCGATGTGGTTTGCTTGGTAGAGGACCAAGACCCACAGTTTCCAGCCGTCTTGTTGCAGTTCTTTGGTGACCATCAAGGTTTGAATGGCAAACGAACCAAACGAAAGAAGAAAACACTCCAGTAAGCCAGTCCAAGTAAGCCCCTCCAAACATACTTTGTGTGAAGCCTCCACAAAAACCCAAGATAACAATAATGATGATAAAACATAATAATGTGTGGAAACCAATCAAACGTTCACATTAGAATCAATTCAGGTTATGGGCGTCCCATTATCAACCAGTGTGGTTTTGATCAATCATACAATAAATGTGTAATCAAACTGCATTCAATTCCATCCTATCAGGAGTGAACAACACTGACTGGCTGATATCTGGTTTTCAATAAAAGGCCAATATCGGACCAACTTATTGGCAAGCTGATATCGGTCTATCCCTGCAATAAAGGCACTTTTGGATCTTGAAATTAAACAGCACAAGGACCAAGACGGGTCGTGTTTAATATAACACAGAGCCACACCTCTCCACTAATCATCATCGCAGATGTTCAGTCAGCCACACATTCAAAGTCAATTTCAGCCTGGACAACTTCACATGTGCAGTCACAGGGTGCGTATTAGATAAACACTTCCAGACAGTCCACTTGCACTTCAAATGACCTCAAGCCGAGAGAGGCGTCCCGACAGGTCTGGTGGAGTAGAAGCGCTTAATGGCTGCACCACCTTCACGGTTGGAAAACCATTTGGAAAAAGACAAAGAGATGGAAGGGCGACGGAGAGGGAGACGTAAGCATTAGCAGGGCTCGTCTCCTGCTCTGTGCTCTTTCACAGCCCTCTTAGAAATAAAGCCCAGATTTATGGCACGCCGCAGGAAAGATATCCGTCTTTTCTGGCGAGAGAGAGCGGCAGAGGGATCCAATGTGTTCGACCACGCAGTCTCTGCAGACACATAACAGAGCTCGCGCCTGCACCGCATGGCCGTAAATTCAGACGGGGGGGTAGGGAATGAAAGGTAAACACATTCTTACTATTGCATAAAAGGGAGTCAGAGGGGAGAAAAATGAGACTTTTACTAGATGGGAATTCAGCACCCTTTGATCTTTGAATAGAGAGTGAGAATATCATTTAATTATAGTATCATTTCAAAGTTAATATAACTTCTGGGTTTCCTGGGTGAGCAGTTCGTTGCCTTCAGGCACTTTGGAGAACCTTCTGAAGGTCGGGTAAATATCATTGAGATGTACAGAAGTATACACACAAGCACAGAAACACTGTTTGGTTTGAAATATAATCAGGCTATACCTCCACCTCAACAGGCAAAGTGTTAATGTTACTTGGCTAGTTGAAATATCTCCCAGTATGTGCACCCTCACTGGCACCCTGACCCTCGCCTGGCCTCTGAGCTCAGACATGAGACACCTCAAACGTCAAGAGACACTCCTGGACCAGAGCTTCGTACCTCGTTATCAACTTCCTTTCATAACCGCCTCAAGTCGTTGGAAACTTTTACAGCCACGCTAGCCGCAAATAGATCCAAGACCGAGGAAAAACACTGACCTTCACGAGCCATTGTGCAGTGTATATAAACACCCAGAAACACAGACACCTCAGCGTGGCTTTCCCAAAATAAAAACAGATAAGAGGTCTTAAGCAGGGAGCTCAAAGCGGAGCGCTGCAAGGGGTCCGGTGTTACGCGCCTCTCAAATCCCCTTCGGCAGCCTCTCACAAGACGCAACATGCATCCACCGACGTGCGTAGGATAGGCTGCAAACCTAGTTATTAGCAACATCTTCCTGTGTAATCACTTTCTGGAGTACTGGAGAGATTGTCATTAACGACACAATTGTCTGATAAAGTATTAAAAGTTGTGTTTATTATCTCATGTTCTCACAAAACACTTCTAATGGGTTTAAGATGCCTTCCACTTCCGCTAAACTGATGCTGAATCTGCTGGTCGTGGGTTTTTTTTCCATGGATAATCTGTTAATACAAGAGACAGTGTGGGACCATCTGTTGTTGGTGCACAATGATGATGTCATCCTCAAAGCATGTGATGCACCTGAACTCCTGGAATACACGTCTACAGTATCGGATTCAAACGGCGCCCTGGGGAAAGATCTGTACCCAAGTCTGTTAGGCTGACAGCACATCTGGCCTGGGCAGCTTACAGCACCAGAATCCTTCGCCGATCCCGTTTGCCAGGGAATTCCTGGTGCGGTTTCCATCCCCGGACACCTTCCCAAGAGCTGTCATCCTGCTCGGTTTAGAGGATGGGAACACGAAGAGAGGATGGAGACGCTAAAAGCTCGTCTCACGCATTTCCCCTCCAGAGAATCTTCCAGATCAGTCGGCACAACTCGAGGTTAGCCAGCGCTGGGAGACTGCCATTGGTGAACTGGACCAACCGTAGCAGCAGAGGTGCCTGGCAGCATACACCTATTTCCAGAGAGCGATCTGGGAACTCGATGATCCAGAAGCTCAATAGTGCATGCTTCTGCCATGTTGAAATACTATAAAACAAACGTATTATTGTTGGTATATGTCATAGTTCATCAGGACGTTTGACCAGCCAGAGAAACTGTAATCGTCATACAAGTTGCATGAAGATCACTTATAGCTCCTCTTTCTGCTCATTCAATTTAAAAACCTTTTACACCAAGGGATCCAAACCACGATGACTCCTCCTTTCCACAGCCATGTCCTGTCCAAGGCTGTGTGCATGTGTTCATGTGTGTAAAGAGACTTGCCGACAGATTGTCAACGCACAGCTGGCGGCGCGGCCCCGCAACGTCGCCACAAATTGACTGTTCAGCTTCACTTTCTTCCTCTTTTTTTGTTCTTCCGCTGCCTCTCCTCCTCCTCCTCCTCCTCCTCCAAACCCCTCCATGAAGCCCAGTGCAGCTGATGAAAGCAAAAAAAACAATCCAGCAGTATTTCATCCAAAATAGAGGCAATTCTAAGGGAACGTCCAAAACCCAATCAACTTGTCACATTGTTGTGCCTCTTTTAAAGTACAACCAGGCATACAACCATGCTCAAGGGATTCTGGGTAAAAAAAAAAAAAAAAAGTATTAATCAAAGTGCACTATAGTATACATTCCCTCTGCACACCTGTACAGGATATGTGTGTTAAATATCACAGATCATGCTTTCAATGCAGTACATGATAAATTCACCTACATCACATCTTTCGTCCGTATGCATGTGTGTGTGCCACTGTATTTCCAGGTTCTTCTATACATTGTTTTGGTCTCAGACTGTGACTACAGCATAATGCATGACTAGCCGCAGTGGTAGCTCCGTCGCAACCACAGCAGCTTGGGTCAGAGCTCAGGTCTGAGGTCAACGCCAAGGGCAGAGACCCCAGCTTCAAGTACTTTGAGCTATTAGTAGCTCATCATAAAGCACCACTAAGTAGATTCCAAACAGGAAGTGGCAGGTAAATCTGCACTTAAGACCACCAGGCATAAGCCTCCTGCAAGACTGTGGGTGCAGGAAAGAGCCTGGAGGAAGTCCATAAACATGTTATGGGTCTGCAGACAGCTGGGACAAGGGACCCTGAAGGTTTTACCTCCTTCTAGTCTCATCTCCCCTTCTCGGTCTCAGACAGATCTGCCGAGGGATGGGGATCCAGTAATCTTAACGAGGAGCGAGGGAGGTCAGGCGACCCATACACTCATCACAGCTCTTGTATATAGTTAGTCTACAGGCCATTTCAAATACAAAATTCTGAAACACCGGTTTAAATGGAGTGAATTTGATGAATGTTTCCTATTGAGCCCTGATGCCTGTCTACGGAACAGGACTGTAAACAAGGACACAAACAAGGAGCCCTGTTCAATTTGTCATCCCTCTGTTTGAGGACAACTCTGGGTGTTGACAAGGTGAGGCCTAGGCTAAAATGGGGGTTTGAACAACAGCATGAGGCATGTGTAGTAACGGTGGCTCTGCCTGCACTTCCTTTGGAGATGTGATATTAATCCACAGGGAGGCTTGACGCGGTCCTGTGAAGCCTGTAGACACTCCACACTGCTGTAGGCATTTCTCATTATCCCTTTTAGTAGTACAACGACAAAAAAGCACCCATCTATCCATCTTGACATGTGACACACAAAAGCAAATTGACACATGAACACAGTAAGCGTCATATCCATCGGCTCGGACATTAGACGCTCCGGATCCGAGCCAGCGAAGCCAGGGTGATTGCCCCCGGCGGTCTGACACCATTACTTAACAGCTGAGAAAGGTGACGGTTACACAGCCGGACTAACACTCGTCGGCTTGGCAACGTGTAAGCGTAGACGTCGACAGCATCGCAGCTCTGCTTTACCTCACCCAGGCCGGAAATTAGATCAGCACCTCAGCCAATTAAGTAACTCTGAACTGGGACTGGCGTATTTTTGGAACGGCCCGGTAAAAATAAACCCATCGGCCGAGGGCGTCATGATTAAATGATGCACACAGATGCAAACAGATGAGTGTGTGTGTGCGTACATCTGGGTTATCAGGCCCATCACAACAACGCCGAAGCAGTTGACAGTTTTTCCTGACAGTAATCAATCACACTAAAAGAAACTTGGTAACATGGTTACAGAGGATTTAGGTGAATCCTTACATGCATTTTGATTGTTGCTGCAAAACAAAAACAAAAATCACCTGAAAAACAAAATTGTGAAGTTGCTGTAGTCGACAGTATGTATGGAAAAACTTGTGTGTTTACAAGTGTGTGTGTGTGTGTGTTGCCCTGTTAGGCAGTGCTCTATTTCTGTCTGTGCACCCTGACAGAGTGAGAGCAGGTGCAGCACAATGAACAACTGTAGTTTCCCAGCCAGTCACTCGCTACTGAATGAACCGCACATGGAGAAGCTCGCCACCCCGAAAATCCAAACCTCCACTTCACCTCACTTAAACTGTTCACTCCTGAACACAGCGGCAGTCTGGATATCAAGAGGTTCACTTCCTGTCGAGCGAACGGAACTGTTAAACCATTTAACGAGGCAAAACATTTGAACTGAGATATCGGAACATGTAATTCGTTCATTTCAAATCATTTGTTGCTAGGCAGCTCCCTGTCAAAACAGGAACAGCAGGATCCCAAATTGATGTGAAACTCATCAGGAACCTTAAAATGGACCAGACTGTTCCAAATCAACACATCATAACTCAACCTCCCCACCCATCTCCTCTGGGCCACTACTAATAATACTACTAATAATTTACAATAGATGAGACAAACACTGCCTCAGACTCATTTCTCACCTAACACATAAAGTATACAAGACATCAAGAATACATCTGACCATCAATGACTCTCTTGAGAACGTGTGTAATCTAAAATCGGCGCCAATCATAAGAAATGGAAACGTTGAAGCAGAAACCTTCATCACTGAAGTAACTCTGGGAAACAACCAAATGGAGACTGTCGTAAAAAAAAAAAAAACTTACCTCTTTAGCGTAGGTTATGTTCTCAGGCTGTATAGAAAGCCATTGTGTTGGAGGGTTTGAATCGTGGGGTGGCTCAGAGGGTAGGAAGTCTTTAGGGGTCTACTGGCTGAGTCGCGGGGAAGGTCAGAGCTCTGGAGACTGGTGGGACGAGGACGACCGGGACATAAAAGCTAGACTGACAGGTCCAGAGGTACGGCCACCTCCCCTTCATTTCGCTCCACCCCCCCCCCCAGGAGAGCATGTGTCGTGACTGGGGAGGGGTGGGTGGGCGGGTGACAAATTTAGAACGGTGCTTTCCCACCCCATCAGCGCCAGGCCAGCTCAATCAAATGGGGAAAGACAGGAGCGGCGGGCATGAGAGGGCGAGCGGAGATAGGCGGCTGCTTCAAAAGAGTCTGGGTCGTAGGTTGAGACAAGGTTTACCCACTTTAGGTTCTGGTTCTAGGCATTTCTGTAGACCCCCGACCCAAATTATTCATTCTTGACTGCCACATGTACCTGTGCTGACAGGTACCTTGTGCCTTTTGGACGGTGGCCCAAATTACAGGCCAGGGAGGAAACTGGACCCATTTAAGGTCTCAACATTGAGGCTTTGATAGCACTCAATCTCCCCAAAATAGACCCCTGCAGCTCACCGGGATCAAATCAGCTGTCAGGCCAACAACCCCTGCACTACACGCACACTGGCGACATGCAAACAAGTTGTTGACATACCCATGTACTGAGGTACAGTATACACCATCACGGTTCCTTGAGATTCCTTGGTGTGTGCATCTTTTTTCCCCCAGTCCTACTGACATAAAAGAGAGTGGAAACTAGGGCGCTCTTCGAGGGAGCTGCCTGAACCAAAGTTCAGTAGGGGTACTATTTAAAGAGCGCTATGACAAAAACGAACTATAGGCTCAGTCAGATCTGTAGGATGCACAGTGGGGGGTAAAGGGGCGGGGGTAATGTGAGCTAGGGTGCAGTAGGGTTTGATGTGCTGGGTTATATCTAGCTGGCGACTCAGTGACAAGGTGAAGGTATGCCGCAGAACTAGGCCAACAGAGCGTGCCAATCCTTAGGGCCTTTAAAGCCGACATGCATAGGGCAAACATAACAGCCACACACCTCATCACCTAGCTCGGAGATAGAGGCCGAAGACTAAAAAGGATACGATGGTACTGCATTCATAACCGTGGCATACAATAGACAGGCACTCTCGAAGAAATCGTCCCTGAGAAACCCAATATCCCACTCATCGGTGCTCATCGTATTCACAGCATCCGTTTTGACTTTGGTGAACTCGGAGTGATCCAAGACACGAGACAAGGAGAAAACACAAACAAACACTGGCTGACTTCAGTTCAACAAGAAGACAAACCTCCCATTCATCACACTGGTGATTACACGTTTGGAAAAAAAAGGTCCAGAAACCCCAGCGAAGGACAACATCAGCCAGATGGAGAGGAAGGAAGGGAATCGAACGCGCATAAAGACTCAAAGATAAGGAGAGGGCTCGGTTTCAGCTGGCCAATGAACAAAGGACACACTGGGCAGAGGAGAGACTGCTGGGAGGGAGGCAGTCAATGGGAGGAGAGGGAAGGGGGGAGAGGCAGGCAGTTAGGATGGGGTAGTGAGGGCAGTCTATGACACATATGGGGTTATTAGTATTATTGGTATGTACTTATGGTCATGAAAAGGGACAAGGTACAGCTAACTAACCCATTTGTTATTTAGGGTGAGTTTCATAACAAATAGCACCCTCTAGTGCTCAAAACCAGGTACAACCAACATAATCCCTGGACCTCCAACCAACACTCTCCTCCTCCTTCTCCAAGACATCAGGGTGATTTGTTTATAGCCGTGTGAAAGGTAAACCCTGAAATTGATTCCTGCTTCTTTTTTCCGGGTGGGTGAGAAAAGCAAGCATGGGGCACAGCGCCAAGTTTCGAGGTTCTTGAGGGGAGGCGAGGCGAGCCTTTGTAGTTTCAATAAGCTTTTGAAAGCAAAAGGGGGTTCCAGCCACTCCAACGCCAATTAGCAGTGCAGAAACATTAGTGATTTAGCAGCCAACAGAGAGATGTGGGAGCGAATGTGATTTCAATTTAGCCCTTGTTAAGCGAGGGCTGGATGTTGATTGCTAACATGCCCCGACCACACTGTACCGTCAGCACAATTGAGCAAAGTGAGGGCAAAGAGAACTCGCCTCCTGTTTTTCCCATAAACAGCTGCAGATGGACCACAACAATGTCCCGGCACGCAGAAAAACTGGAAATATTTGTACTTCTAAACCCACCCCTCTCCTTCGCTTCCTTGCTTTGAGAAAAGGTCAGCCACGCAGGCAATCTCACGCTCGGTAGCTTTGGTTTCAAGGGGATATTCTGTAGAACTTGATACAAAAAAAAAAAAACCTCTCCAATTTAAGTGTTCCTCGGCGCAGAGCCCTCACACCCGTAAAGGCAAACATGGAGGGGCCCCTTGTTCTTTCTTGAGATGACAGAACAGACCAGACCGGGCCTATTTAGCCCCGGACCCATCCAGCAGCATGGGCATTCACACGGAGCACTGAGCATGAACCACCAGACCCAATTACACTGAGACACAATAAAACTCAGTAAAGCGCTCAGACAAAAAAATAACAGATGGAGCGACTACATGAACAAGAGAGAGGAACAAAACAACGAATGGCTTCATGCTCTGCCTGCTTTTCTGCCCATGAAAGATCTCATTCAACCTCACATCACATTTCTGCAAGAACGGTTGCAAAACAGAAAGGACTCATAAGTAAACTCAGGGTCACAAAAACTCATCATGTTGCCTTGATGTTTTTTTTTTTACCTTTTCTAAACCAAAAAAAGATGAATCTCATCACTACCGTCACCTGAAAAGTAGCTCAACATAAAATTTTTCTTAACATTTCACAGGAAACCACTTTCGTGACACTGCTGCAAATATGACTACCACCCATGTCCTTGCTTGAGAATTTAACCTGAAACCTCAATAGTTTTCTAAGACTTTGTGAATTTGTAAAAAAAAAATAAACAAATTTTTTTATTAAAGTGAAATAGGTGAGCTTGTCCGCATGGAATAGCCATTAGTGACACTAGATAAACCTCGATATTGCCTCTCAAAAGAGCTCTTCGCTCCCAAAGCCGTGACACATAAACAAAGTCGATTGGAACCGAGTTGTGCACTCACAGACCGCATGGCAGTTTTTGATAAAAAACACTCTTCCTCTTGCTAAACACTCTACACACTCCTCATCTCACCCCTGATTAACTGCAGGCCCACACACAGCACGTCAAAGAAAGTTCACCACTGAACACCCTTTCACTCCTACGGCACAAAAACACAAAAGATTTCAAGATGCCATTCAGACGGTGCACGAGTGGGTAAGCGCTTCGGAGAGGGAGGGAGATGAAGACGTTACAGGGTGAGAAGACGAGAGGAAAAAGGGGTAGCAGAAGAGCATGCATTAGAGAGGGAGATAAAAGCGCAGGGACGTAAAAAAAAAGACAGGAGATAAAGACATGGGAGTATTTTTGAACAGAAGCTCTGTACATACAGGAGAGCTTATCTTCCCAGAGCCCGGCGATGACAGCCCCAGCCCCTCGACTCCCTCCTACATCCTCTGCCAGCCTTTCCAGTCTACTCTCTCCCCATCTCACCATGATGACCTACATGTCTACTCAACGGCAGCAAACTTGCCGTTACACAAACCAGACCCCTTCCCCCGCCCCCCCCCCGCCCCATCAAAGCCTGCCGCCCAGGGCCCCGGGCCCCCAGCTACAGCAGATAAATGGGCTTTCACAGCGCATTAACGAGTGGCTATGTCCACCGTGGAGAGCAGAAGAAGTCAGACTAAATGGAAAAAACAGAGGATGGGATTGAAAGATCAGACACCGGACCAGAAGAGGAAGAGAAGACAAATGGTGGACTGTACCGTTCATGGCTCCCCTCTTTTCGGCGGGTGACCGTATCTTTGTGTTGAGTCGATTATATCCTCCAAGAGTGAATATCCACAGCCGCATCAAGTCAGAGACAGACAGGAGAAAGGGGAAGAGATGGAAGGAGCGTAGAGAGAGAGAGAGATTGCCAGAGGGTAGGACTCGAGACTGACTGGGAGTCACGTGACCGTACTGGAAGCAACTGGCGGCCCACCAGTAACCGCGGCCCACAAAACCACGGGGCGGGTTTGGCGGTGACACCAGCGTTGGCCCGTTTAGGCAGCAACACGGGGCAGTTAGACAGCCAGTCTGGCATCTGGGCGTGGATTCACCAGGATGCCGGCCAGCGATTCAAGAACCGAGGAGGAGACGTACACCTGGGGTCTGTCTAGCGGCGCTGACGGACATTACGGCGGGGGATGAAAAGAAAAGGGGAACGGTCATTTGCCCTAATGAGCTCCAACGGCGAGGATGGGCAGGGGGCGGGGGGGGTGACTCAACCACCAGAGATAGAAGAGGAGGAATCCCTCTGTGTTCCTTCCAGCTGCCATGATGAGCCAAACAGAGGGACAGCAGCAGCAGCAGAAACAGCACCAGCAAAGAGACGCGGGGGTGACGACTTTCCCACGTGGGTGAAGGCCAACAGCCCCGACTGACAAACACAGAGCCAAACACCATTCACGTCCTTCCAGGAGATTACTGGGAGAGCCACATCGCTCCCCCCGGCAGGTCAGAGGTCAAGGAGGTTCGACATCAAGCTACTTCAAGCAGTAGCAGGTCCCGCATGTACTGAGAGGAAGTGATGGCAACCAGAAATATTACTAGAACTACACTTTGTCAAGACTAGGGTTCAACCGGTATGGGTTTTTGAAGGTCAATATAAATACGCTTTCAGTTAGAAGTCACCAATAGCTAATATATTGTGCCAATATTCAATATCTAAACCAATTGGATGATTTCCGTGCTAAACATTTGCCCCAGAATTTTGTTTGGGTTTAAAAAAAACAAAAAAGCCCCTGAAAAAGCATTTCCACCACTACACTCAAACTCTCCATTGAAACAGCAGCTCCTTAAGGCAGGGTGACCCACCACACCTATTCAATGGTAAGGGAAGCATTAATGCATTTAAATGAACAAATAAACATTATTGAACATTTAAAAATATAAATAAAACCTGCAAAGGAAAACAAATGTCATTACAGGTTTTATGTAGCTTTGGTCAGGGAGGAACCTCCATCATATCGGAGGTGGACGACACTGATCTGGAGGATATCTGATATTTAATAAAAGGCCAATATGGGCTCGATATATCAGCAAACCCATCTAAACAAAGTCAAGATAAAAAAAAATTCATAGCTGACAAATCCCATGTCACATTATCAAGCCAGGCTTCAACTGAGTCAGCAAGCTTACTGTAAACAGACGATACTAGTAGAGCTCCGATCTAAACACTAATGTGATTACCAGACCAGCAGGGCCCACAGCAGAGGGGCCCAGACCAGCAGGGCCCAGACCAGCAGGGCCCACAGCAGAGGGGCCCAGACCAGCAGGGCCCAGACCAGCAGGGCCCACAGCAGAGGGGCCCAGACCAGCAGGGCCCAGACCAGCAGGGCCCACAGCAGAGGGGCCCAGACCAGCAGGCCTCAGACCAGCAGGCCTCAGACCAGCAGGCCCCAGGGCAGAGGGGCCCAAGCTAAACCATTAAGGAATGGAGGGAGAGAGGATCTGGAGAGCTCATGGTCCAGAGATCACTGATGACTCCGTGTCACCAACAGTTGCTACCCGTTTCAGGAGGGATGAGCTCAGTCACTCATGTCAATGTGTGGTGTGACCGGGTTTGGATCGGCCCACTAACATCATCACTTCTTGAAACTTTTTTTTTTTTTTAAACTACTGTGTTGCTGTTATATTGTTTTTACCCTCCATCCTTTCCTTTTTATCTTCAGCTGTCTTGTTTTTACTTGTTTAAATTTATTTTATGAGCATGACGTTTGTTTTTTGATTGCTGAAGCTTTCTGTAAACTCCCCGTACAAATAAACATATTGATAGTATTAGTAGTGCTACATTTACTTTTCAAGCCTTATCTATAGTAGCCTAATCAGGTTCTGACATGAGTCCAAGTACCAGGAAATGCTGCAGTTTATGGCATTAATAATAGATAAGCTGGTAACTCAGATGTGATGAGAAGTCCTCAACAGCGCTATGATTCCTCCTCAAGGTATTTAACACATGGATACACACACACACACACACACACACACACACACCCCTAGCATCCCAGGCATTCTGTGTGAATGCTTTCCTATAAAAGGCGATCCGTCAGCTCCAGGATGGCATCGGCCCAGACACCATGATGAGCAGCACCAGGTGTAGGTGTGTGTGTGTGTGTGTCACCTCCAAACGGTTACCGAGTCAGACTTGTACGCTTCACCGTGACTCCCTCTCGGCTCATCACCCACCACCTCTGATCACTGGCCAACTGGCCTGACGCGATGAAGACGAGAGCATGGCATCTGAAATCACCGGCGATGGTAATGACACACACAACCACACGCCGGGACTTTTAGCGTCTAGTCTAGTTAGTCAGAGGTCAAATAGGGATGTTTTAACCTCTGTTGGGTGGTGTTGAGTTTACAGGACAGACCCAACAGTATCCGGCTGTCAGTCAAATACACTTCCTGGCACTCACTGTACTATCCTAAGTGGCAGACCCCTCCTACTTGGTACTCAGCAGATTTAATCCGGACCTGCTGTTAGCGCGACGGTGCCTGACTAAGGTCTAACTCACGCCGAGAGTAACTCCCTTTATCGCGGGCCAACTATGACACATACATCTCTCACTCAACCACACATGGAAGGTTGCAGCAAACAGCAAACGCTCCCCAGTCGTACTCTGATGGGTAAATGTCATAAATCACCCGGCTATATGCACGCACGCACACACACACACACACACACACATACTTCAATCTGCTTCTCATCTGTGGAGGATGGATTTGGGTGTTTTGTCTTTGTGGAGGATGGATTTGGGTGTTTTGTCTTTGTGGCTGGGTGTGTGTTTGTGTTGTGTGTGTGTGTGTGTGTGTGTGTGTGTGTGTGTGTGTGTGTGTGTGTCATCTTGAGGGGCTCAAGGGGCTGCAGAGGGGAACATGTCATGCTTTGGGCAGGCAGACATACGGCTAACAGCAGGAGCGTGTTAGCAACTTGTCAGCAAAAGTCACTCAAATGCATGCAGGTCTGGATGAGCTCTGTCGGCTTTAGCCCACCACTGTTTACAATACAAACACAAAAAAAAGGGAGGACACACAAACTACTTGACCTAAAGGATACAAAGAAAATAAAAAATAAAACTGATGAAGTATCCATAACAGATCACCCGAGAAGATCACGATTACTCAGGAGTAAACATGTGGGTCGCCAGACTGGAGCAAAGTCCATCAGGGTCTTTACTAAAGCACTCAGGGCACTCTACCACTCACTGACACAATTAGGCCACTTAAACCCGTGTGTGTGTGTGTGTGTGTGTGTGTGTGTGTGTGTGTGTGTGTGTGTGTGTGTGTGTGTGTGTGTGTGTGTGTGTGTGTGTGTGTGTGTGTGTCTACTTGGCAACGCATTGTTTATTGTGTCAACACAACAGCTGCTGAGCGCCACTCATCGCATCCACGATACAAAACAACAGGCAGTTTGTACATGATGATTGCCAGTCAGGTTTTAGATGATCAATATTAAAAAAGGGGCCATGTTACCCACGTGCACTGACCACATGCACACACACACACACAAACTTGCATCCGCCCACATACACACTTGTATGTGATCCAGCGAACCTCAAACAACCTCCGGCCCCCCCCGAGCGCTAACGGTAGGATGAGATACCGCGCGGTAACTTTTAACCGGCTAACTCGATTTACGTCCCCCAGGTATCCGTGTTGACGGGGGGGGAATGTCAACGTTGTGGTGGGAGGGGTCTTCGGTGTGTTCAGGTCCGCGGACTAAGCCAAAGCTCCTCACGCTCACGGCAAGGTGGAGCGAGAAGAAACAGGACAGGGTTAGCGGAGGAGGCCTGCCAATTACCAACAATAAAAAAATAAAAAAAACAGGCAGCTGAGTCCAGTTCCCCCAGGCTGTTAAAGACTAACAGGCCTTCAGCGAGCGGGGAGTGAAATACGGAGGTCTTCTTGGCAAAGCCCTTCAGGTCTTCTGGCATGGGATCCCCCTTCACTGTAAACTCACCTTTCTCCAAGCAAGGGACTAGAAACATAGCAACTAAAAAAGGGGCCTGCTGTGTCAACATTGGCATGTAACCACACTGCTTGGCTCTCAGGTGACATAAGGCTCGACTGAATTCAATAGACATGGTTCATTTCTGTGCTGTTCTGTGCTGAAAATCGGATCTGTTTTGTGTTTAGATGTCAGCTTGTTAACCAGAGTATCTAGTTAGCTAGCAGAGGCACCAAACCATCAGAGGGAAAGAAGTAGAGGAGCAGGATGGAGAGGAGAGGAAACTCGTGTCACTTTGAAAGTTGTGAAGTTGCAGGTTTTACATGATAGGAGATGAGGAGCAAATTGTTCAAAAATCTATGATGATCATTGTCATTGGTCATTGATGCAGATACTAAAAACATGGCATTTTCCAGGCAGGAATGGTAGCAAATTGGGAATATAGCATCTTTAAGGGTTAACTTGAACCAACTAACCCGGAAGGAGATGGCACAGAAAAAAAAAAATATATATATATCGTGTGTGTCCACACGACACACACGATATATATATATTTTTTTCTGTGCCATCTCCCCAACGCATCCCCTTCAAGACGGCTGCAGAATCCGTAATCCTGGACGGAGGTAAAGGCTCGGGGGGGGGGGGGCTTATCTAAACCGTCAGCGGCTGGGCTAGCGAGGGCCGTGCAGGTTTGGCCCGAGTAGAGGCTGTCGGGCTCGAGAGGACAGGGTAATTGAAAGAGCATGTGGAGGGACAGGCCCCTCTGACAGCATAAGAGTAAAGACAGTCCTAGAAGCTCACACACACACACACACACACACACACACACCCACCCAACATGAAGCTGTTACCATGGGGACGAGTGTAAAGTTTGGCGGGGTCTGTTGTTGATTCACCACATCACAGCTACACATGATGTCACTGACAAATGGTGACCGCTGACTGGTGGAGGTGGAACAGCAAAACCCAGAGAGGTCAGCCCGTGCGTGACTGACCCTAGGAATGGAAGGATGTGTGTGTGTGTGTGTGTGTGTGTGTGTGTGTGTGAGAAGGAAAGGCCTGCCATCACCTCTTCCCACTGTAACCAACAGGCCATGTCGCTGCGTAGCGATCAGTAAGGCGTATCGTCTTGGCTGCAGGTAACAACTTTTTTTTTTTTTTTTCATGAACCATCCATAAACCCTCTGACAACGTTCAGCTGCGGATTCAACTGATGTACTTACAAGACGCCCGCCGAGACCAACGAAGAGTTCAACTTTCGTCCTGCGGTGCCTGAATGTCTGAACATGCCACCTGGTCCTGCAAAAACAAATACAGAAGTGTTCATTTAGTATCTGACCAGAGCATGCTAGCGATACGAAGTCAAATCTAAACTGCACGTTGAAACACTTTTTCCTCTTTTCCCTTGGACAATGCAGCATTTGGCAAAAATGAGAAACCAAACTTCAGTCCAGTCGTAGCTTCACGTTGAGGATTTGCTGACAAGTCTGCCCCGTGAGACATTGTGTACTTCATTGTTCGCTAATGTGTTTGCCTGTGGTAGCTGTTATCTGGCTAATGGACACAATATAAATTCCTGGTATTGGCTGATGATATAAAGTCAATAAATGCATCAGATTATTTTGACACCAAAAAAAGGACAAATGTTAGTTTGAATATGGACCTGAACGTTGGTGGGCTGACTGTGAGCAATAACCACATAGCAGCATTGTCATTGTAAATGTGAGTGGGTTAATGGGCAACACTGCAGCATTGTCTCTCTGACCTACATTGGCCAGTGCCCACCCTATAGACTCCCTTCCTTGGTCGTTGTGCCCTATAGGACGAACTAATCTGTGGTTGTAGCAGCGTCTCTGAACCCAGCGGCCCCCGGACCCAACCGAGTCACGACCAGAATGCACCTCAACCTACCAAGACATACTGAGAAAGTACCTCAGAGGAGACACAGAGGTGGCGGTTGTTCCAAACCCTGTCGTGGTTTTTATTGGTTGGAACGTTTGAGCACGTCCTACTGGTACAGCATGAGGTAACCGCTAAGAAGTATGCCGTTTTCCAGGAAGTTAAAAAAAAAGTAATGGGATTTTAATATCCACAATAAAACGATGATAAAAAGTCGTTCTGCATCTCACTGCGACTTTAAATGGTCAAATAGTGGACAGGCATGTTTGCACTGAGCAGCGATCTGGAACACGATGAGGCTGCAGAACAGCAGAGTCATGCAGCCTTTTAAAAGCCTGCAGCCTGCTGAAGGGCTAGCAGGCCTTACGTCTTCATCTGGTTGGTCAGGAGGTCCAGGGCAGATCAAAAGTCATACAGTATTTGGGAACTAAGAGCTTTACTAATGGAGGCTACAAAAAAATCTGTTGAATTTTACATTTTGGGGATTTTACTGTTGTTTTTTTCATCCAACGATGCAGTAAAACCACCTTTGACCCACAATACTGATTTACTGCTGATGAGCAAAAGACAGGGGGGCAGTTTATATGGTTAAGGACCTTTAAATCGTTCATGTTTTCCTCTGGATACCATGGCAACCGAGCCCAAATCCTGCCTCCACATCCCTCACATCAATAGAAGCTAATAGATAAAAGCCGGGGAATACATGCGGTAACTCTATTCTCCATCTCTGTTACAGGTGGAGCCCCGTTTCAGCACAAACACTGAGTCATGTCTCCCAGCAGGGGAGACTCGCCGAGCATCTGCTTCCAATAGCCCTCAGCCTCCCCCTCCGACGAGGGGGATCTGTGGGAGGCAACGGCCCCATCGGACCCGTCTCCGGACCGGGGCCCCCCAAAACAATGATGTAACACCCTACAGGCTTATGTAACGAACCTCTGCTGGCAGTTTCTCACTCTGAAATACAGAAAGTTGGAGACCCTGAGAACACTCGACAGAGAGGAGCGCACACGCATGTACACGGACACAGTAGTGTGTGTGTGTGTGTGTGTGTCTGTAGTGGTGGGTAAACCCATCTAAACTCTAAAGTTTACCCACATTTTTAGCCTGACGTTAATCTTTATTGGGTACATTTATAGTACACATAATACGGCAAACAAACAGATTTTTGAGTTACATGAAGAAAAAGTCTTTTAAAGCTGCACTTGGCAAGATTAGTGTGTAAACATCCAGCCATCTTATCAGCCAGAATCAGAGGGATTGCAACAGAGAAGTGTCCCAACATGCTAGAGGGAAAAGCTTTTCTGAAAACACATTTTATTTATATATCGGTGATAATATCGGTGATATATCGGTCATAGTTTACCCCCCTTTTTATTTACCACTAACACCACTGTGCACAGACGCTCTACAATAATCCTCCTTGAGAGAAGACTCACTAAGAGACTAGATCTGTGGTGTTGCTGTTTGCTGGGAGGCTGCAGAGAATTTGCATCCACAATGCAAAGCCATCACAGTACAGCTACTCAGCACCGACGCTCACTAAGTCCTACAACACCAGACACACTGGAGGCTTAGGCATCGCTTTGATCCCACTCCACGGTGATGATCCATTATTATTCCTCTATCCAACAGGATGCAGACATTAATCACTGCCAGCTCCTCAGGATACTGCTGTTAAAAGGATGACAGTCTGTGTTTTTCACAAAGAGGAATGTTTTAGGATGTTGTTCCAATTTTTGAAGGCACAAGTCACGTGGACCCCAGGGTCAGGTTGATAACTCGTCCTTCAACTTGGAAAAGGAAACATGTTTCCCATGCTTTCAAAATATCTGCGTTCGTCTTCCTGGTATGGGGCAAGAGTCGATGTGTCACGTGGTGCGAGTGACAGAAAAGGCCGAGAATGCACAGCTTCAAGGACACTGAGAAGGAGACTGAATAACTTGAGGTAGACAAAAGTATCTAAGTAGAGAAACATCCCCAAGGAGAAAAGCTAACATTGATGCCTGAGGTAAAATATCATCGACAGATCATATGATGCCTGGGCTACCATTGCGTTACCACAAGGAACTGGTTCAGTGAAGAGACACCTTGTTGTACTGAAGAATGACCAAAAAGAAAGTAAATGGCCTTGGATCAATGTTAAGTCATGCCCCTCTGCCCATTACAGTGATCAGGCACAAGGTACTCAAGTCTTGTCACAAATCAACTCTTGACCTCACATCTGAAGACTTGCTGGAAGAGAATGGGCACTAATTAGGCTCCCTATGAGCTTCCAAGTGTAAAAAAAAAACAAAAAAACAGCGCAGAGGAAAAAACAGAAGTAGCCTTCCTAATTACCTGCAGGTTATTTGTTTTGGCAACTGATTCGCAAGGCGCTACCTGCCAAATAAGAAGGAAAGGAAAAACACTTTGGCAGTGCAAAGTGTGTGTGTGGGGGGGGGGTGTGGGTGGGTGTGTGTGTGTGTGTGTGTAAAGTGTGATTTCCTTTGATTATATGCATTTACTTTTCAGCTGTAAACTTATTCCACATGAAATACACATGTTGACTAATAAACTTGCTCTTTGCCACACACTCCTGTTGCAAAATCCTGGTTTGCTTTATTGGTGAAGAAAGAAATAACAAAAGGAAGCCCCCTAAAACACAGTGCTTGTTGATAAGGCAGCCTAGCAGGGTCTGTGCTCGTGCAACTGGCTTCTGCTCGCTCACACCAAACTCCATTCAAAAATCTGTCAGTTTAACGGTGTCAGCGTTATCACCATAGGTTCACACCTGATAAAAACACAACTTAGGAGCTTTTACGACTCGTTAGGGTCTTCGGGTAAATTCGGCATATAGACGATTCACCAAAACAGCATTTAATTTCAATAAATTCTCAATTTTTGGGTAGTGGGTCATACTGCTGGCTGGCGCACGCGCATTTGTATGGAATTGCACTGGGAATAACAGGCGAAGCAATTCAAAAGTCGGCATTTGGACGCATGCCGAATTCAAGAGTATTTCCTAACGGTGGGTAAACGTCTTCAGTCGTGTTTTACCGGCTGCCGATAAGCAAGGAAACATTCAATTGACGTTTTTTTTTTAAAATGGAGTTTGGCATGACTGTCTCTGTGGGGCTAATCGCCCTCCTCTCCTCGCCGCTGGAGTATTGGGTGACATGTAAAGGGTAACCCAATATATATCGGGCACCGCGGACTTCGTTTAGAGATAATAATGCAGGCTATTGTGCCCTTGGGCCCGGGTCTCTGGTTTCACAAGTTGTCCCAACGCAGACTGATTACTCGACCTTTTACTTTCTGGTTGAGGTGATGCGAGCCTGCACGGGTGGTGATGTCTCGTACCTACCATGACTCGTCTCCACCTGTCGGAGGATGGGCTCACCTGAGTAATCTGCATCACCACTGTGGCTAAACGTTCGTCTTATTGATATTTATCAATAGGGAAAAAAAGCAAGTGTGCGGTTATCAAGACTACGGCAAACGTGCGTAAACGCTGTAAACTAACTTTTAAACGAGTCATCCATCAGGTTATGAAAAAAGAAAAGAAATGTGATGCGGGTTACTGTGTTGACATCGAGGTTTCTTCTTTAAACACTTTCCTAAAGCGTTAAAGTTTACAGACCGACCAAACTGACAGGGTTTCAAGACTTCTCCACAAGTTAGGAAACAACACGCCGCTTGAATTTAGTCACACAGAACAACGTTTGAAATGTAACTCACCGATTATGTCCTGGAGGAAACAATAGCTCTACGGTGGTTGCTAAAACAAGCCCGAACAGCATAAAGTCGCGTCCAGCGGACTCGCACACACACACCGCCGACTGTCATCCACGCTGATCTGCTTCGGAAACTTCTTCACTACTGTCAAGTTACCCAGAAAACACACACAACTTCCGGTATTGGTTTTCAAAATATAATCCCTATTTACGAACGTCTGTTTTGTCCCCCAGAGTAACACAAAAAGTATCAAAATGAAAAGGAATAGTCTTTTGTCAACTGACACAAAATATATACGTCAACAGAAGAGTTGAAACAGTGTTAACTATTCTGTTGTTGATTAAAAAATTCTTCTATTTAACATGTTATAGTATCAACATTGTTGTATGTTTAAATCCCCCAATTTGCTATATTCGTATTTATTTCTATTTTTATTTCTGATTTTCATTACTATTTGCCACTGTAACGACTTAATTCCCCAATGGGGATGATTACATTTTATTTCAATGTCAAGTCAAGTCCTTCATGAGGACATATGCAACATGCAATATAATCGTTTTAGTATCACTTCATATTTAATCTAATGATTAAATGAGTATTTTGTGTCGGTTCATGTTCTTTCCACCCCTAAACTCGTTCCATTTTGCCCCAGTGATTCATTTCACGCTTTTATTTTGAAAGCAGAAGTGCATTTCCGTTGGTCTTAATTCGGTGTGACGCAGCTCCTCTCTGTTTTAGGAGAGCAGTTCATTCAGTGTTGTATCTGACTGCCTGCCTGCCTGCCTGCCTGTTGTCTATCTATCTATCTATTAAATAACCATTAACTCACACAGTCATCTCACACGCGCACACACACATGCACGCACGTACACACACACACACACACACACACACACACACACACATGCAGAGTGTTTTTCCTGCAGTGACTGATGGGGCCAGTCTCAACACAATGGACAATCAATTTCCAGTCTGCACTAATGGCAGAGTTAACAGTGCACAGATCCTGTCCACCGCACCAAGCTCAGATAAACATTCAATTCCTCCTGTCTCTGTGACGCCAGGCCAGTTATTGGCTTGTAAAATGCAAACCACTGGAGATCAAGCCTAGTGAAAGAGAAAGAGGATGGCATTATGTCCTGTTGCATTCTGTTAGATGTGACTGTTGGAGTAAAAAATAAAAATAAAAAAAGTAACCAGTGGCTTTGTCTTTCTTTGAGGAACTTGTCGCCTCTGTCCTTTCATCACACAGGTTTCCTCTTTTGAATAGTCTTTTGAATAGTCTCCATCGTGGTGAGGTTCACGGCGTGTTGCTAAGGGAAACGGGCCGGTGGCAAACAAATGATCCCCATTGTAGCCGGGCCGCAGTCAGAATGGTTGATGAGCCTGCAGCTAAAGTGAAGCTCACCAATGAGACAGCAGCCATATGGAAAACACAGAGGAAGAGCCTCTCATTCGGGGAGGGGACAACAAGAGCAGGTTGGGAACAAGTCCAGCCAAGTTCAGCACACCCCCCACCCCCACCCTTGGGTGAATATGATATTATGATATTATACATTATTGTGCTTGTAAATGTATTCTCTATCTCGGTGTCTCAATCATGTCATTATCCAGGAAAGATGAAGGAGCCTTTGTTGACAAGATGGGACTCTCCGCTGATGAAAAATGACGCTTTTGTTACAACCGCCACCAAATTGCTTTGACAGCGATGAAAAGATCAGAGGGAAATTATGACAATTATGTTAAACAACGCATTCCATACGTGCCGGTAACTTCGATATGAGAGATTAGACGCTGTAAATCCGACCCACAAAGGGAGACAGACAGACCACGGGCTGTGCAAGTGACCTTCTGTTTTGCAGCGAACACCCAGGGCCTATCAGTTGGTCCGCTGCACGCAGGCCATACAGGCTGGATGAAATATAAGAGTTCAGACGCTTTTGTTTTCCTTTGAAGCCCAACTCTAAAGTCTGTCTCATTTCCATTGGCTTCATGCCAGATTGTATATCTCAAAAATGTGTTTCTGTATGAGTCCTTATTGGTGGATAATCTGCCACACAGTCTGCAGTGTGTTGTGAAGCTGTTTACACAAGACAACAGCGAGTCATATGAGGTTACTGTAACTTTCCTTCTGCCATCCCCTTTTTGGCATATCAGATTTCAAACCATCTGCTATGTGAATTGTGCGCGTGTGTATGTGTGTGTGTGTGTGTTTGTGTGTGTGTGTGCACGACCTCAAGGTCAGTACTTGGTCAGATCCCCAGTAATGGTTTCTTGGAGAAAGATGAAGGCTAATGATACTAATTTGAACATTACAGGGTTTCTTGACTCTAGCAAGGCTTATCATGAGCTCCATGTTGTTGCTCTGAATTCCCCCCTCGGTCTGTTATACCCTCTAAATAGGACCAGGCCCTCCGTGGCCGACGGTTCCCCGGCACTTCAGGAGCGGTTTGATGGCAATTCCATTTGGCATTCGGTACACAAGAAACACATGTGCCTGGAGCGGGGCTTTGAGGTTTGCCAGCAACGACGGGGTGATGTCGCGCAGATGGATTTCGCATCGATCGAAACAGCGGCGAAGGCAAAACGGCGAGCTCCTACAAAATCATTGAAAACATGAGATGAGCTGAGCGAAGAGAGCTGTACTCTTGTCGGGAATGAGCTGCGACCTCAAGGAAGCTTTTCACTTGTGCAAGGTGGAGTGAAACAAGAACTGAACTGAATTTCTCCTTCAAGAGGCTTGAACTCCAACTACCACTTTATGGTACACAACATGGTAGATACAGCTCTTGGTTTCCCATCCGACGTCTCCTACATTTCTCACAAGCGGCACTGCATGAAACAACGTCTTCCACGGCTCATTTGGCATTACGCAACGAAAAAAGAAATCATGCACTCATTCAATCTTCGTCTGCAGCTTCAAAGGAAGAGTCATCCCGCCTCATTGTCTTGATGCCAGAGTGCTTTTGATGATGAGAGCAAGGTGTCCCTGCAGATAATATCGGCGTCTAACGGTCTGTGTGTGTGTGTGTGTGTGTGTGTGTGTGTGTGTGTGTGTGTGTGTGTGTGTGTGTGTGTGTGTGTTCGTCTCATCCAGAAGCCTGTCTGATGACAACTCAAAGCACTTTGTCTTATCAGAGAGCAGACAGTTATAGCCCGGGGCTTCACTCAGGTCCTCACACTCTCAATAACAACACAACAACCCTGCAGACTCCACCTATCACTGGATGATGCATCTGGTTTCACAACGCTCCTGACTTCAGGGGCCAAAATCAAAAATCAAAAATCATTGTGTATCATTCAACACGACGATACCGGCTATGAAAATGATGAAAAAGGAACTAATTTGTTCGACAACTTGTTTCAGGCGATTTGTTAATGCCTGAAAAACAACACCACTCGTGCCCTGTCTCCATCAGTCTTGCGTACATACCATCCAATAATATTCCTTTGTTGCTTGTGACAAAAAAAAAAAGACTGTTTGTGAGGATTCGGGCCGATTGGCTAGCTGGGGTTGCGTGGGCATTTGCCGCATGCCAAATCAATGTGCATTCCTGGCACGGGGTCGTCTGCACAGGGCATTTAAACTGAGCCGCTCCGCCCCTCGCCGTCCCTCTGGCGGGTAAAAGCCCCGGTAATGAGGTCAAAGTAGCAGGTGCACTGTGGCAGCGCTGGCTAGACTAATAAGACCTCTGTTATCCCCATTGTTCTGTCACAACTCTGGACGGAGTGGACCGTTGTTTACCTCGTCTTACCTCTCCTCAAATCTCTTTATAACTCTTTCTTCATTAGGGCTTTTTGCACAAAGGAAAAAAGATGATGTCAGTGGCGATAAAGGGAAGTTTCACTGACCTCAAAATCATGTCAGATCACAGAAATAAGAGGCTGTCTTAAGCCATCCCTGTTTCTGTGGCGGAGAGATTTTCTCAGATCCCCCGTCTGCCGTTATCTTTAATTGCCTTTTTTTGCAGTGCGGACCGCTGATTGTGAACAGCGGTTTCTTTTGTTTTAGATGACAGGAAAGATCTAACACATGCCAGCCCCCGTGCCAAGCACAGATAATGGCGGCCGCAGAGAAACAGACAGGCGAGAGAAAGTTTGCGGACAAACCCTCCTCATTATCCACGCCTCTAATGATGGACTCTCTCGCGCTCAGAGGAGGAAATGACCTGAGAGAGAAAACTCGGCTGCAGAAAATTGCAGAGTTGTCAACAGTGCGCCGTTTATGTGTGAAAGACAATACGTACCCGCTGCAATCTATATTTCAGACAAGTGAAAAGCTTTGATTATACAGCACATCGCCTCCATTTGAACTTTGTCCCACTGTGGCGAAGGCATGCTGAAACTCTTCATGTTTCAAGCTGAGTTTTTCAGAGTTTGGTCGCTGATAGTAATCATATCCCCATTCTCTCACCCCGAGTGAAGGTATCTGACTGTAGTGTGACTCAACTGGCTGAACTTGGGAGTTAACGCGCCACGAGGCGTTGCACTTTTTGAAGTTTGAGGTGGTTTTTCTCTTAAACCGTAATAGCAGCAGCATGTGTGGAAGGTGGTGCGTCGAAGCCAAAGAGGTGCCAGCACCTTCAGATGGACCACCCGGCGCTTTAAAAAGGCACCACGTCGTATCTGTAATCAGGAGAGAAAGGATTAAAGCTCTCGGGTGTTTCAGTAGTAGCACACATGGGATCCTTTCCGGTTCCTTTTTGAGTCACGGCTTGATTATTTCAGTGTGGGGAATGTTTTTTCACGACGATTCGGAAGCAATGGCTGCAGTAGTTTTGCCCACGTCGGCTCTGGCATAGGTTGATGGATCTGGGCCTTAAATGAATGTGACTGTTGCTGTGAAGCTTGAAAGGGCATGTTTGGACATATATACTGTATATGCGGCAGAGGCCTTGCTGTGTGTGTGTGTGTGTGTGTGTGTGTGTGATGACCTTTTGCAGCATGGATGTGGTCCTGGTACAATTAAAGCTCAGACTGGCTCCATAAATTTCTTCAATCTATTAAAGCCTTGGGAAAGAGATCCGGCTGGAAGGGGAACTGCACTGCAAAAAATATCCATCTTAACTTGTCATTCAGTCTGGAATCAAGCCTTGACGTCTTATTTTTCTTAAAAGAAATGAATGATCTGCCAACCGGGTGAGATCATTTCACTTGTTTCCAATGCAAATCAATTTTAATCACATGACGTGGCCTTGCAAAACTACATGGAGGTGAAGTTATGTCAGCACATTGGGAGACTTGTTGACCTGGACAAAATGACTTTTTACTTTGACATTTTTTTTGCAGTGTAGGTAGAGTAGCCTGGAGGCACGAGCAACCAGATATTTATTTGATATAGACTGTAAAATATATAATCACTTGCGTATGTTGTTATGTCAGCATTTGGTATGACTGGTAATCTTTCGTGTTCAGGTTAGTTTGGGTTTTACTTTGAGCCATATATCTTTTGTCTTTCACATTTTCTCAACGAAACAGTGAAACTTGGAAATTTCACAGCAACGCTCGTCCTCCTAGAATACAATTTTGATAGAAATTGCAAGAAAATGTTGTGAACGAAGCCATGTGACCTCAATTAGACCGCCATCCTTTTGCCGAAACAGAAATGGAAAACAGGTGTCCGAACGCTATTGAATTAAGGAAACTGTATGTAAGGGTACGTTTTGTTTTTCTAAGATTACCGAGACCTGTGACGAGGCCAACCAATGAGACATTCACATCTGCACTCCATTATTGTGAAATAACAACAAATTATATGAGATGGTTTGGACACAGGCCAGTGAGAATGATATAACACACACCAATTTTCATTAAAACCAAGGTCATGGTTCATGGATGATCAGAGATTTTTGATTATACTGTATAAGCAGTGATAGTACTGTCTTTAAAACCCTGTAATGGACTGTATACAGTTGTAATCAAACACAAAAGCAACAAACTATGACTTTGGCAAATCAGGAAGGTTGATACTTGAAAGCATGTGAGGGGGAAATGTCTTGCCTCTTTGTCCTTAAATGACATTTTGATGGTGATGTGTTGCAACTGGACACATGTTTTTCCCCCGTACACAACTTTGGCTGGATGCGTGACCACACAGAAACACTGGTGGTGCGTCCGATATATCTGCAAACGATACCGTGTTCTCACCACACCTCTTAAACCGCACCGCCAGAGCAAAGTCACATGGAAACACGAACAATGTTTGGCAAAGCGCGCCAAACAAAGGCTGATGACAAACACGCAGCCGCTCGGAGAGCTGTGCAGATTACAGCGACTACACGCCCGACAACGATCTGCTTGTTAGTTTACAAGTTTGATCTGTGTTGTGAAAACAAGTGAGAGAGAGAGAGAGAGAGAGAGAGAGAGAGAGAGAGAGAGAGAGAGAGAGAGAGAGAGCGAGAGAGAGCATGAATGGAAGGAATTATAAGATATGAAGAGGAAGATGGGACAAAACAGAAGAGAAGATGGTAAAAAACAGTGTTCATGTGAGAGTGTGTGTCTGTGTGTGTGTGTGTGTGTGTGTGTGTGTGTGTGTGTGTGTGTGTGTGTGTGTGTGTGTGTGCAGGCATGCTTTCATGTGTCATGTCTGTCGGTCTGGGCAAATGTTTGTCTGCATCTGTTTGTGTCTCTGTCTGTTTGTTTGTGTGCTAGTTTGTGCACGCCACCTCTGCTTGGGTGCATGTGTGTGTGCGTGCGTGTGTGTGTGTGTGTGTGTGTGCGTTGAATAGAACCAGTCCAGAGAAATTCAACCACTCTGACTCCACAGCTGCTTTGTCAGTGTCAGATCTTGTCAGGAACACAGAGCTGACTCCCCCCACCCTCTTCCTCCCCTCCTCCCCTCCCCTCTCTCTCTGTTGGCTTGCCAGATCCAGGGTGGTCCATCCACCACTCTCATCCCACCCCGTCTGCCCTTGTTGTCAGGGGGATTATGCAGATTTAGGAGCACTACCTCACTCCTCCCTCCTCCCTCCTCCCTTCCACCCATCCATCCATCCATCCATCCATCCATCCATCCATCCATCCATCCATCCATCCATCCATTCTCTCCTCCTTCTCCCCCAGTCGTCCCTCTCTGTCTCATGGCAGCCGTGGAAATGCCCTTTTCACTGCTGGCTCTCCTCTAAGGGATAAAGTTTCTTGTCCGCCTGAGATAAATGTCAAATGTACACGATGTAAGAGGGAAAGACTTACGATAAACGTTAACTCACTCCATCAGTAGCTGCATGGTAACAGTACTACCTATATTATCGGAGTGATCCGCCGCAACACGATGGCATGTCCCTGGAAAAGGTCTCCCAGAGTTACGGTGCCCTCTAACGTCTGGCACTAGTTAACAGGTAATGTGTTGGCAGTGTGTTTGAAGGCTGTGTTCTACAGGCAGGGCCAGTCTTGAACTCGACACCCAAAGAAGACAAAGAGCGGGGGTTTTTTTTTCAGAACCTGAAAGAAAAGTTAACTCTCGGCCGACTGTTTTTTTCCAGGGGCTGGGGGGGGGGGGGAAACATGGGAAACGTTTGGCCGAGAACAGGCTGGAGTCACCGGGGGAGGTCAGAGGCACCGTGGCAACGTAGCGCTGACTTCGCCGACTTCGATGCGTGTCAGATCTAAGCAAACGCTTGATTCTTCCTGCCGACCAATCAGCAAGCTTTTAGATGAGCAACGCCTGCTGCTGGCTGTCTTTACACTGCTAATGCAGACACAACCATATCAGCACATCCACAGAGGCATTACATTACATTACATTACATTACATTACATTACAGTCATTCAGCAGACGCTTTTATCCAGAGTGCATTCAAAGTAGGTAGGCAACAGAAAAAAATTGTACAAGCTCCTCCCCAAATAAGCATCTAGTGCAATAAGCAATCTATCTATCTATCTATCTATCTATCTATCTATCTATCTATCTATCTATCTATCTATCTATCTATCTATCTATCTATCTATCTAAGAGGAGTCCTTATAGTGTTTTCAATCTTTGACAAGCCACAAATGAAGCAAAGGAAAAGTGTATTCTCGGCTCCATCAGAGGTGGAGGCGACTCATTCGCTTGCATACTTGCAGCATTTGGTAAACTTTTAAAGGTTCCTGGACTAGTTTTATGATTTATGCTTTGCCAGGGGAAGTCATAATGCAGCAACGGCCAACTTCAGGCTTTATACCTAATTTCCTACTTACACGTCTTAGTTTCACTGCAGTCAGTTGAAAAGGATCACGGCGTAGACTCTGTGAGCTTCGGTACTTTGTGCGAGTTGACTTTGGAGTGCAGCATCCTGAGCAGGGATCAGACTGTCACCCGCCAGTTATCTGGAAAACAGTCGACTTAAATAACACTCTCTGCTGGCAGGGAACCAAACAGCCGGTGTGTATGAATCAACAGATGTAACATTTTGTTCTTACAAGCTGGCTTGGAGGAAACCAAAATGCTCTGCTGGATTAAACAACAGTATATGATAAAGGTGGTATTATTAGATATATTTACCATTATGAAACAATGGTAAATGTTGATGGGCCAGTAACCAGTGAGCTACAAGGCAGAGTTTGTTGTGTAATTGTGATCACGCCAAGCCAGAACTGCAACACACTGTGTAGAAAATGGTTTCCAGCCAATAAACCTTTATTCACTGCTGGAGCACTGCAGAAACACTCATTCACCTTTTCATCTGTTAACCCGGCGCCTTCTGAATGGATCAGAGACGCATCCATCACGCGCCCTCTCTGGATACATCTAACCTTTGCGTCTTCAAAGAAGCAGTGACATGGGACTGGACTGGAGCAGAGACAGTCGCTACAGAGTGCAGACAGAACGGGGGCCTCCATCACCCTGGGTATTATTTATGACGATAAACTTAAAAGAAATGTACTGTAGTAGTCCTGCCTGGATATGGGAGGAGGTCGTCATCGGCCTCGTGCCTTCGGGAATATGTATCAAGGAATTTATGAAGCTATGAATTATGGCGTCTGAAACCGCACTGTTTTCCTTTGAGGGGAAACTCCTTAAGCCGAGTCGCATCCACGCATCAAGGCTGAACGTAGAGGCGAGCACCTCCAGCGAAGCTCAACGGAGGAAGCTGGATTTGAGCACGTCAAGAAAAGCTCACAGCACACACAGTACAGTACACTGCGCCGTTTTGCAGGGACACAGAGATCAGATGTCGGTGAACGGTGCATCTCTCTCTCTCGTGCAGACTCTAATTGTCTGATTGACTGGGGGCTGCTGCCACGGGTCTCTCGGCCTCATCCATAATTCACCGTGCCGTGAGGCTGGGAGGCCTTGTACTGTTTGTGGCCTGCCGTTAGCAGAGCTGAATAATTGAAGACGGTTTCCCCTCCGTTGCCATACAGGGTGCCTATCCCAGTCCTTCTCATAAAGCAGCACCTGGCTGCAGAGGGTTTGGATGCTGTTGGTTTCTCAGCTGGCCGTGCATTCAAGTTGCTCAACTGGGTGTACTTTCGTAAAAAAAAGTGAGGTAATGCTTTTCACTTCGCTCTCTCTCTCTCTCCCTCCGAAGCTTTCTCGCTTTAGAGGAGAATCACAGACTCAGAGCGAATAACTCTCAGTGTCATTTCAAATGAGGTTGTTTTTTGCACGCCGTCCTCCAGGAACAACAACTCTGTCCTTGATTTTCTTCTTTTGATGTGAGCCAGATGTCACCCTCGCTCTACTTCTCTGCACACGTCTCTCTCCAGCTGATTAAAAAAAAACAAAAAAAAAACCCTGTTTGTTTTGTGCTCTTTGCGAACCCTTTCTCTCCAGACTTGGTGTCGCGTTGCTTAGCCATGTCGGAGTCCAAACAAAAATAACCCATGTTTTCTGTCTTGGGCTGAAAGAGAGGGCGGAGGAGGAGAGGATCATGATGTCAGCGCTGGGTATTGAATCGCCTCTTCCCCGGGCCCTTGACCCCTGTTATTGAGACGCTGGAAACATTCTGTCACGTTCCTCCAGTGGGAAGACCACAGCGGTTTAACAACAGCTGGATCTCTGTGGTCGGCAGGCACACTGGAGCTGAAGCAGGGCTGCACATTGTGTAAGAAATGGCTTCAGTAGACAAATGATCAATCTTGCTACTGGCTAAAATTCAATCTGGACAGCGGTGAGTGAGCAGTAAATCTGTGTTTTATGAGTCTTTTTTTCTTCATTTGCTTCCCACTGTGCTTTTTCTCAGTGAAGTAATGAATAGCTGCGGTCATACACCCCCACGCTATCACCACTCCGTTGTCCTGGAAAATGTACCAATATGTGAAAGATGCGTGAGGCAATGTTGAGTTGTTGTGGCACTTGATTGATGTCCTTTTAATTTTGTCAACAAAGGGCCTAAAAAAACACAGTATTGCTCAAGCGACCTCAGCCTTACCGTTACCCCTCCCGGGGAAACGGCTGTTTCCACCTTTTTCACCAGTGAAAACAGGACGTGGCGCCAGCTGCTGGTTGTCCAGGTGTTTGGCAGCCAGTGTGGACTGGACTACTAGTGGGTTTACATCTGGAGTCGTGTAGCCAACACCAGCATGGACAGATGGATGGACCTCACCGTTCCAACTTGGACAGTGGGGGTGGTTTTAGGATCGCACATTACTGTTTATGATCGCAGACCGGTGCCAGGATAAGCTTAATTGGACTACAAGACACGAGTTTACAATAATTTCCACCTCAAAGTTCTTACCCCTTTCAAAGTACCTCATAAACTGAAATGACAGGGTGTGATTCTTCTTGCCAAGTCATGGTGATTATTACTCAGAGTTGGAGAGGCTCAACAGCGTTTTAGGCTAACCTGTTTACTTTTGCAGTATTTTGCAAAGGCAGGTCAGACGCCCTACCTGAAGGAGCTCCATGACAACCATGAAGGAGCTCCATGACAACCGGGCAGAGAAAAGGAAGTCTCGTCAGTGATCAGGAAAACATGTGTTTCAAAAACATTGGTGTGGGAGACGCTGAGCATGAGCAAAACCATCCGACACCTCAACTAGCCCTCCCAGCACTCACCCACCCTACACCCAGAAAACACTGGACAGGTCCTACTAATCGCCACTACCACACAGAGCCACAAGGCAGCACCAAGCATACCTCAAACCGAGGCCATAAAAAAAAAAGATCTCACGCCCCTGGCCCTAATGCTAAATCATTGCACAGTGTAAGTGCAGTTGTAATACATGAGGTTTACCACAAGGGGGAGCTGCTTGTACAGGGGTTAGAGTTATGGTTAACATGCACATTCTCTCTAGAAATCACATGTCCACATACAATCACATCCACTGTGAAAGAGATAAATTATTAGTTCTACAGTAATCTAGGAGAATACAGTGAGCATGACCATCACTGAAATGTGGAATGATTCCTCAGCTGACCACAACAAAGTAGAAGTCTAATATCTAATATCTTGATCTATAAAGATCAACTGGTGTCCATCACTGTATTGCCAATAGTCTAAAATAAGGCGTTCTTTACTGTGATTTGGTTTCCCACAGTGTTGCAACAGTCAGCATCACTAAAGGACCCAGTGATGAACCTTTAATCTGCTATCAGGGCTTTTTCAACAGTGGTCACCAAGGCATGTTTACTGTCAAGTAGTGTTCAAACAGAAATAGCAATACAGGAGAAGGTGTATAAGTTCTCTAACTAGTAGTAAACCTACATAGCTTCATCCCTCGATGTGTTGATGTTCAGACATTGGACAGATACAGAGCTGGTTCGCTGGACCTCACCGCTTCTACTGATCTGAGGATCACTGGATCACACGTCAAGGTCATAAACTAACCTAAACTAACCTAGCTAACTCACCTTGAGAAGGATCAACAACCATCTAACTTTCCAATCTCAGGAAATCTTTTTACAAGATTACAAGCTTATACGGTAACGGTTTTACAGCTGCACAAACACAGAACATATATTTATAGTATTATGAAGTTTCAAGTTACAAGACTTAAAAAGATTATAAAATTACAAGATCATAAGGTTATGAAGTTACATGGTTACAAGGTTATAGTGTTACGAGGTAATCCTCAGTATGCAGAGTTGTCGTGGCCGAGTGGTTAAGGCGATGGACTAGAAATCCATTGGGGTTTCCCCGCGCAGGTTCGAATCCTGCCGACAACGATGGACTGTTTTCATTGTGGTGTGAAACAGCAGACCCTCCTGGCTGGAATAGACACACACACTACCAACAATCATATAAATGGAGTTTCTACCAGGTAACTTGAACCAGTCTACACAGACTACACACCTCTGATGATTCAGGAACTTAACATTAGATTGGCTGCTGCTAAAAGAGCTTTTATTTTCTTCTAGTGAGTAAACACTTTTGTTGTTTGTTTTAAAAAACTTGTGTCGTTTCCTCCACCACTGAGACTGAAGTTTTGAGTTAGTAAGTTGATAGTTTACATCACCTGTTGTCTCATGAATGGTTACAGAGATTGATGAGAAATCCAAGAGGGTTTACTTACGTTGGTTTGAATCCTGTTGACAACAAGGAGACATTTTCTCTCACAGGTATATGAGATGAGAGAATCAACAGCAGGCTTGTATCCTCAACTGTCAGCAGGGTTTCTGTACATCACCTCTCACTAACTCAACTCTTCTCTGTTTGCTTGCTGCTGGACCTCCCCTTCCTCCTCCTCCTCTTCTCCCAGAGAGGAATTTCTTCTCTTCCTCAGCGATGGTGGTATAGTGGTGAGCATAGCTGCCTTCCAAGCAGTTGACCCGGGTTCGATTCCCGGCCATCGCAGACCCTTTTCCTTTCAGCTCTTACTGAGGTACTTACTCTTACTTTTCAACTGTGGTTAAAATACTGTGGTTGTGTGTCTTGGTTTTGGGGTCAGAGATGTTCAGCTGAGCTCACTCTCTATGTTACAGGTCTTTACTTTCTGCAGGTTTATATTCATTCTTCACCAATCCACCTGAGAACCTTGGACACGGATCTGTTTCCTGTCTACAAGACAAATAGGTCAATGAAGGAAACTGAACTTCTACATCACCTCTCACTAATGTTGAACACACACAAACAAACACACAGGGCTGTAAAATAACTCCTTCAGTGATGAAGACATGTGAGATGATAAATTGTCCTGTGAGATGTCAAGAAGCTTTTCGTCCTCAAGTTGTTTAATGTCAGTTTGTTTCAGGATCAAACTTTCTAGAATCAGTAGTTCTGTTACTGTTAGTTATCACTGAGTCAACAGCAGGCAGAGCTCCGACTGAAACGTCTCTTCTCTTCTCTTCTCTTCTCAGTTTGCTTGCTGCTGGCCCTCCCCTTCCTCCTCCCCTTCCTCCTCCTCCTCCTCCCAGAGAGGAATTCCTGACAAAAAGTGCTGACTGCAGCAGCTTTTTTTCTCTATCTCAGCGATGGTGGTATAGTGGTGAGCATAGCTGCCTTCCAAGCAGTTGACCCGGGTTCGATTCCCGGCCATCGCAGACCCTTTTCCTTTCATCTGGTACTGAGGTAGTATTTACTTTTCAACTGTGATAGAAAACTGTGTAATTGCATCAGTCTGGTTGGAAGTGTAGAAATGTTCTCTCAGCTCACTCTTGATTTTACAGCCTTTTAAAACAAGCTCCTCTCTGCAGGTTCAGAGTTATATTGATCATTCATTCATTCTTGAATGTGAATGTTAACAAATGCAAAGTGAATTTCTGGTCTTGGACTTTTTGAACAATAAATAATATTAGATGAACAATGTTGATAAAAGCTGCTGATGTGTTTGGTTATTGGACTGTGATCTTCAGGTGTGAATAGATTGGTTCACTGCAGTAAACACAACTAGCACTTTGGTTGGTTTCTATCTTTTCTTTAGTCTAGAGCAGGGGTTTCAAAGTGTAAGACAGTGAGCCTCCCTTCAGAGAACATCAAGTCACCAGGGGCCTCCCCCATTTGAATAAAAGGCATAATAATAACAATAACAATCCACTCTGTTTTAAAATAAATGGTTGCAACCATAACATATTTATTTTGAACACTCAGTCATAATACAATCTCCCACATTTGAATAGAAATCAATAAAAGTGGTTAATAATTAGGTAAATGCATATTTGTGCATGTTTCTGAAGAAGAAGAAAAAAGAAAATTTAACATCACCTTTTCACAAACATGAAAATGTACTGAAGTTGGTTGAGTGCACTTCTCTGGTAATATTTTAATATGAATCCATTTCTTTTTTTCTGACAGATGTCCATCATCTTAAAACAGGACTTGACACTGGAAGACAATGAATGAGTGAATCAGTCAACTTCCTCCACCCACATAAGCACACAGCATCTTAGGACAGGCTTACTGGGAGCTGTGGTGGAAGATGTCCACTAGGTGGCCCATGCTGATAAATGGACGCTCCAGAACCTGACTGGGTGTTATTTGTGTGCTGGCGTCCAGCTGCAACATCTGCTTCAGCACATCTACAAACTTCCAGCGGTCATTAAACTCAGCAATGTTACCTGCTGCCCTCGCATGACAGGGTAGGTTGACCTGGAAGTTGAATAAACAACAGAGGTCAGGTGCATCTCAAATCACCTTCCTGGATCATGACAATGGAGCTAGTGAATGAAACCTCGTGGAGATCCTTGAGTGAAAGATATCCTTGAGAAATAATCTGTGTTCAATTCCTAGAAGTTAAATGATGACGGGAGAAAACATGCTTGCTTAATGTCTTCCAGGGAGTTGAACCTGCACCGCCTGGTCTCTGCAGACTGAATCTTGGTCTCATTCCAGTACTGGTGTCTGAATAGACAGTGTTGTAGTGAGCAATTCTATCCTCAATATAGTAAACTAGATAAATGGATGGACAGAGAGAGACAGCAACAGTCATAGCAGTGGAGCGGTGGTACCTTGAGTCTCCAGAGATGGTGGGTGGAAAAAACATCTTATTTTGTCTCCAGAGTTGAGTAAAGTCTGGTGGCTGAGTCTCCACTGTTTCCCTTAGCTGGAGACAAAACACAGCTTCAGGTCAGGTATGGAAGTCTCTAGACCGGAGCTCAAAGCTCGCATTGAGCTTTTATCCTGTTGTCACTCAGTTCACTGTGGAAAACTTCACCACCAAAACAAAATGTTGTCTACAGTATAGAGAGTGCAGTGTTATAGCTGATATAAATGTTATTACATCGCTTGGGTCGGGTTTTCCTCTTTTTTTAAAGTAACGCCAAAGAACCTACAATGTAAAAGTTGCATGAACACATATGACTAAAGGTTAGGCAGCTGATGTAATTCACTACTTGATCTATATTAGCTATGGCAATAGTTCTGATTGGTTAAACTATTATTATTTGATTCATAGGCTCTATTTGTTAATGAAATAATAAGTATGGCGGTATGACAGTGATCTGGGGGGATTTGAGGAAACAGGAGTAGAGTTGAATATTATCTGAACAATATGTCATGTGTTATAATTATGGGTTATATTTCTGTCTAAAACTTTCTCTTTTGTGTGTTTGCCACTTTAGTAGTCATGAGACATTTTCTTTTATATGGCCATGTTGTTTCCAAGATTTCAGAGGCAGTTAGAGAACCATAGTAGGAGGGCCCAGTGTCATCCTCCTCTGGGAGAAAAATGTTACAATTTCAACAGCAAAATGCATCAATCTCCACTTTGTCCCCATTACATTACAGTCATTTAGCATTTAAAAGTCATTAAAAAGTAAAATATTGAAAGATGAGGGCCTGCGCATCTTAGAGGGGAAGTGTCTGAACAGGATGAAGTTCATTTCATGCCTCTATCTTATGTAATTGTGTACCTTTGCTCATTTAAGTGTATTTTCTGCATTTATGCGCGATTTAAAACCACTAAAGTAAAACAATTTTAAATGAATGCTCGTGCATCTTAGATGGGAAGTGTCTGAACAGCATGAAGTTCATTTCATACCTCTACCTCTTTCAATGAAGAAAAAAAGTTCAATCAATCTGAGTCTTCATTTGGGCAGACCTTGAAAATGTACACAATTAAAAACGAGTCCATCTAGTTTAGTTTATCATGTGATATAACAGCAAAAATACATTGGTCCGCATATAATTCCAAATTCATGCACGTGCTGAATACATTTCTAGATTCATAAATGATCTTTAGTTTATTGTATTATTTAGAGTTGTCGTCAAAAGCTTAAACGATCAATACATAAACCTCCTCGATATCCATCAGGTAGAACCTCGTGCATCCATAGGTTGCTATGGTTTCTTTCGAACTTCACGAGCATCATTCAAAATTTTCTCACATTTCTCTCTGAAATTCAGACTGAAATACTCACGCAAATTGTGCTAAACAAGTTGTACTACACGAAAACAAATTTTCCACGACGAATTCATCTTCCTGTGAGCTTTTACTCGACTTGAGTTCAGCAGTTTTCATGATGGAGAAGGTGAGGCTGAAAACTTACCGTTTTACCGTCGACAGTAAAACACCGAGGAGGCGTCGAGGGCAAAAAATATATAGCAGGACTAGATAATACTAATACCTCATGTGTAGTTTTCCATCAACAAATGCATTATTTGTTTGCTTTTCTTCTGACGAGCAATTGAATATTTAGTCAATTATCTTTTCTGAATTCAAATAAGTTTCCGTCCTCTCCAGTTCAATGTCAGGACACTTAACAGGCCTAGCAGTCCAGTGGAAATAGTAAAAGACAATTCAAGTTGGCAAATGTTTCTCTTTTTTTCACGACATTGCGAAATTCAATGTATCAGAGAATATATAAATTTCCAGTGAATATCCTCCCATCCTAAAGTGTGTGTGCTCTTTCATAGTAAATTGTGAAATTGAATGTGTGCTAAAATGTGTTTTAAACCTCCAGATAACATCCTCCCATCCTACACCGTGTGATCTGCCTCTTCACCTCCTGGATCACACCTACTCCGAGACCACCAGGCATCAGACCACCAACAGGAAGAAGGTAGAACCCTGTTCCTTTACTGTCCCATCAGATAACATTAGAAGAAAATACTATGGACACTTACTTGCTCTTTACTGCAGCTTGCTCACTATTATAGTATGCAACCCAACCTCATCAGCGTATCTCTGTACATCTGTTGTATTTGTACTTTTAAAAAAATGATATTTGTCATTGATTTAGGATTATGTATCATATTTGTACCTGATAATGTAACACATTTGAAACTGTCTAGTTTCTAACTGTCTATGTTGTTAATTATCTTTGTATTTATTTAAAACATTTATTTTACGATTATCTAACTCAACATTTTGTACCTAATGAATGTATACAATATAGTAAATGTATAAAATGGTAAATGTACACATTTCCCAAGGTAAATCTGGTAACACATCCCGGAAGACGCTAGTCACATTAGACTTACAGTATCATAAATGTACACATGTACCAGTTTCCCACATTTACCGTAACATATACATGTGAAAAATGTTATTTTCTATATATTTATCCTTTTACTAAAGTTTATCTTGACGTCTCTTTTGCTGTAAAACCCAGAGCACCCTGTCAAAATGTAACAAAGTATAAAATGTGTTGATGTCCTGTCTCCTGTCAGGAGAGTGAGGCCCTGCCCTCCTGTCCTTCCACTCCTGAGAGCATCCTGGGAGGTGGCCCTGGAGAGGACCAAGGAGAGCAGTCCTCCCTCAGGACTGAGGTAGAGTCACATCCACCTAGCTAGTCCACACCTCAGCTGGCCTCTGACTGTACTAGTTTTGACCTCTGACCTTTGTCCCCTGCATCCATCCCTCTGTAAGGGTCAGGAGCACGTAGATGAGAGGTTCATCCGTAATGCTGCTGTCCTGCCCGACTGGCGCCCCTTCCCCCCACGCCTCCGGTGTCTGCGGCCCTTCACCCCTGGCCCGCTGCTGATCCATGGCCGAGTACCAGCGGAGTACCGGCAGCTCTACCGCTCTGTGGTGGACCCCGTGTTGCGGCTCTCCACTGGCAGGCCTCGTCCCTACAGCCTGCAGCTGGGACGGCGGATCAAGCAGCGCCTGTGGGAGGCGCTCTCCCGCCCGGTGGTCACCGGCACTCCGCTGGCTGACGGACTCCAGGAGATCAGGGAGTCTGCTAGTGAGGGGGTCTACGCACCCCTGATTGATCTAGATGTCAGCAGGGAACCCCGGTGTCAGCAGCCTCTCTGCAAGAGAGCCAGGCGCTGAACACTACACTGCACCAGCAGCTTCATTTTATTTGGTTTTATTTTATTTTACAGGTCCCTGGTCTTCCTGTCAGTAGAGTGGCCTGGCCTCCTGCAGCCTTCGGAGTGGGTGGAGCCAAGGACAGCCCTCCTCCATGATCTTCCCCAGGGCTCCAAATACCACTTCTCAGGTAGGCCCTATATTTTATACTTTTTTTTCTTTGGTTCTCGCTAACTTCTAGTTGTCCCACATCAAAACGCAAGTTAATGTTTCTGCACACGTTAGGTGAAGTACATTTAGATGAAACTTATTCATTTTTGTATTGTTTTTATATGCCATTTATAGTGTCGCTATATGATAGGGTTGGGAGAAAAAAATGATACAGCACAGAATCACAATATTTCTGGTGAACAAAATGTATTTTTTCTGTTTTTCTGTACGATGTCTGTTATGGGAATGCCGAGCACACCCGTATTTCGACTTGTGATCTTCCCCAAGATGGAGGACTCCTCCTTCAGGGCTGATGTAGAGTCACGTCCACCTAGCTAGTCCAAACCTCAGCTGGCCTCTGACTGTACTAGTTTTGACCTCTCCCTTCCTTTGTCAATGTCAGTATCTTTAGTATATTTGTCATCTGGGTGCTCATGGAGGGCCCTCTGGCTCTCCTCCTGCTCAACCTCCCTCATTTTCTGAGCTTTAAAGAGGGATGGATGGAGGGGACAAAGGTCAGAGGTCAAAGCTAGTACAGTCAGAGGCCAGCTGAGGTGTGGACTAGCTCGGTGGACGTGACTCTCCTTGGTCCCGTCCAGGACCTCCTCCCAGGATGTTTCCAGAAGACAGGAGGGCAGGGCCTCACTCTCCTGACAGGAAGACCAGGGACCACTCAGATATTTATTTCATTTCATTTAATACATTTTAATAGCAGAACCGCAATCTTTTAATGTTGTTGTTAATGAGATCAATTATTTATTTTGAGAGTGATTGGTATTAGTGACTGTGATTGATTTGTAGTATCATATTGTGCATTCCATTTTCTGTGTAGTAAAGTAGTAAATCTAAACATTGTTCTTCATCAGCCCATCAGCCCTGCAGGATAGATACCCCGGCTCTTCAACCACTCGTCGCCAGATTGTTCCACCAGGTACCGTGGTAGCCGCTCTCTCGGCCGTTCTTGTCTTTTAGTACTTGAGTTATTTCCTTGTGTGCTTCCCTGCTTTGCTAACCGCATTCTCCTATCTCCCAGGATCCCCTGAACATCTCTCCCCGTGTCCTCGCCGGAACCCGCCAGCCTGCCTGCTCCCGTCTCACCTGCCTGGTCCCGTCTCACCTGCCTGGTCCCGTCTCACCTGCCTGGTCCTGTCTCACCTGCCTGGGCTGGTCCCGTCTCACCTGCCTGCTCCCGTCTCACCTGCCTGGTCCCGTCTCACCTGCCTGGTCCCGTCTCACCTGCCTGGCCTGGTCCCGTCTCACCTGCCTGGTCCCGTCTCACCTGCCTGCTCCCGTCTCACCTGCCTGCTCCCGTCTCACCTGCCTGCTCCCCTCTCACCTGTCTGCCTGCCCCAGCTCCAACCAGCCCAGCCTCTTCACCCTCCACCATCCCTTCACCCGCTCCTTCATTAAATCCTCTTTTCCTACTCCCTTTGTCGTGGTGTGCATTTTGGGTCCAGTAGCAACCATAACCCTGACATGTGACAATGCATTTTTGTGTTACTTGTATTACTCCAAACAATACATTTGTATTGCTCAAGCATGTTACATCACCCTTAGCTGATGATTTGCCTGCATGTGGTGTGTTGGTGGGTGATCATTTCAAGCCCTGCATGCAACTATTAATATTTTGCAGCCTCTGGGTTCCAGCTCATGCTGTCATAGTGTCTTTCAAACTGTTTGTGTCTCGCTTTCTCGTCACTTTCTACCCAGTAACCAAAACCAATCCTCCTCAGTGTTCACCCTTTCCTTCCCAACACAAAATGAATACATTTAATGAATTAAATATCAATTCATTAACACAATTTCCAAAATAATTCCAGATTTTAAAGAATACAATGAAATACAATACAATCTGAAATATATTAATGCATAAAGAATGAATCTTATAAATGTGTAGGCCCTCACTGGAGGACCATGGTGGTTCCCCACTGTTTTATATAGTACCAGGAGATGGTTCTTTAAGCTTGTACCATAGTTGAAGTCTTGTTTGTGCTGTCAAATACCACAGAGTCTCTTATCTTGTGTTGTCGTGGCCGAGTGGTTAAGGCGATGGACTAGAAATCCATTGGGGTTTCCCCGCGCAGGTTCGAATCCTGCCGACAACGATGGACTGTTTTCATTGTGGTGTGAAACAGCAGACCCTCCTGGCTGGAATAGACACACACACTACCAACAATCATATAAATGGAGTTTCTACCTACGATAACTTGAACCAGTCTACACAGACTACACACCTTTGATGATTCAGGAACTTCTTATTTGATTGGCTGCTGCTAAAAGAGCTTTTATTTTCTTCCTTGTTTGTTTTAAAAAACTTGTATCGTTTCCTCCACCACTGACACTTAGGTTTTGAGTTAATAAGTTGATAGTTTACATCACCGGTTGTCTCATGAATGGTTACAGAGATTGATGAGAAATCCAAGAGGGTTTACTTACGTTGGTTTGAATCCTGTTGACAACAAGGAGACATTTTCTCTCACAGGTATATGAGATGAGAGAATCAACAGCAGGCTTGTATCTCCAACTGTCAGCAGGGTTTCTGTTCTTCTGTTCTTCTCTTCTCTGTTTGCTTGCTGCTGGACCTCCTCTTCCTCCTCCTCCCCCTCATCCTCTTCTCCCAGAGAGGAAATTCTTCTGTCCCTCAGCGATGGTGGTATAGTGGTGAGCATAGCTGCCTTCCAAGCAGTTGACCCGGGTTCGATTCCCGGCCATCGCAGACCCTTTTCCTTTCATCTGGTACTGAGGTAGTATTTACTTTTCAACTGTGATAGAAAACTGTGTAATTGCATCAGTCTGGTTGGAAGTGTAGAAATGTTCTCTCAGCTCACTCTTGATTTTACAGCCTTTTAAAACAAGCTCCTCTCTGCAGGTTCAGAGTTATATTGATCATTCATTCATTCTTGAATGTGAATGTTAACAAATGCAAAGTGAATTTCTGGTCTTGGAGTTTTTGAACAATAAATAATATTAGATGAACAATGTTGATAAAAGCTGCTGATGTGTTTGGTTATTGGACTGTGATCTTCAGGTGTGAACAGATTGGTTCACTGCAGTAAACACAACTAGCACTTTGGTTGGTTTCTATCTTTTCTTTAGTCTAGAGCAGGGGTTTCAAAGTGTAAGACAGTGAGCCTCCCTTCAGAGAACATCAAGTCACCAGGGCCTCCCCCATTTGAATAAAAGGCATATTAATAATAACAATAACAATCCACTCTGTTTTAAAATAAATGGTTGCAACCATAACATATTTATTTTGAACACTCAGTCATAATACAATCTCCCACATTTGAATAGAAATCAATAAAAGTGGTTAATAATTAGGTAAATGCCTATTTGTGCATGTTTCTGAAGAAGAAAAAAGAAAATTTAACATCACCTTTTCACAAACATGAAAATGTACTGAAGTTGGTTGAGTCCACTTCTCTGGTAATATTTTAATATGAATCCATTTCTTTTTTTCTGACAGATGTCCATCATCTTAAAACAGGACTTGACACTGGAAGACAATGAATGAGTGAATCAGTCAACTTCCTCCACCCACATAAGCACACAGCATCTTAGGACAGGCTTACTGGGAGCTGTGGTGGAAGATGTCCACTAGGTGGCCCATGCTGATAAATGGACGCTCCAGAACCTGACTGGGTGTTATTTGTGTGCTGGCGTCCAGCTGCAACATCTGCTTCAGCACATCTACAAACTTCCAGCGGTCATTAAACTCAGCAATGTTACCTGCTGCCCTCGCATGACAGGGTAGGTTGACCTGGAAGTTGAATAAACAACAGAGGTCAGGTGCATCTCAAATCACCTTCCTGGATCATGACAATGGAGCTAGTGAATGAAACTTTGTGGAGATCCTTGAGTGAAAGATATCCTTGAGAAATAATCTTGTGTTCAATTCCTAGAAGTTAATAGGCCGGGAGCCAGGTCCAGCCCTCAGGATGTTTTCTGCTAACTTTTTTTCACTATTATTTCCTGTTGGTCTATACCTTGGGCCATCACAAGTTGATAACGAGCACCCCCAACTCAGGGCCGTTTGGTCTCAGGGGGCTATGGGATATGTTTGTGACGAAATGATGTAAATGCAAATAAGGTACTACAATTGCATAAATAGTCATAAGTATGAAATTTGGCAGGGAGTATCCTGAAACAAAGGGGAAATTAGCAAAATAAGATTCTTTCTGCCATTCTATTTTAAAATATCACCAATAACAAAAAAAAAAAAATGACTGTCCGCTTGACAGATTCTCAGCAAAAAAGATTCTTTCCCAGCACTTCATGGTGAATATCACTGCCTCACTTGTATATCGAAAACTTCCCAAGTTCATAAGCTTCAATATGAGCCCAAGATGACCTTTCTATCTTGAAAATGACACTTGCTTTGGCCAAAATTCTTCACTGTACCTCAAATAGAAGAAAACAGAATTTTCAGTCACTAGCCTTCCAGATGGGGGTAAGCATATTTCTTGCATCCAACAATATGTTCCTATGTACTGCTACTACCTGAAGTGAAGAACATGAAAAGTGAATGCTACAGTAGGAAAACAAATGCTTTTAAATCGCATTCAAGATATTTTAATGTTGTATATTTTGCTTTGTGTTACGACCGGCTCAAAGCCACAACACATTAAGGAACACCATACTAGGTACGATGCAAAAGGAAGAACATTTATTAAGACCAAAAGAAGAGCAGCACAAACAAAGGCTGGGATCTTGTGCCAGGGAGTCGAGAGAGAGGGCGGAGAAAGGATCCACTTATATAGGCCGCACCCACAGCTTCAGGCAGGTGCTCTCAATCATCCCTCAGGAAACTGCACCTTGAACACAGACATAACAGACACATGCAAAGGCATAGCAAAAGTATACAATGACACGTAACACCCCCTCCCTTAAGATGACAGCCATGCTGTCAGCATAGACCAAGGCCAGACCAAGCACAGTGGTTTGGGTCGGTACATCTGCGAACAGCGTATGATGACTTTCAATTAACTTAAGAAAGTCACTCTTATCTGTCCCAGAAAGATGAGACGTAATTCTCCAAATCACCCAACACTTGGGAATTTGGCAGCCGAGCACACAGAACAGGAGCATCTTGCATCACTAGATCATCATCCTGAGGAGAATAGCATGGCAGCACTGCTGTTAAAGCTACAGGCAACACCTTAGCTGTAGGGGAGAGAGCCGTTTCACTGAACTGGACAACGTAGGGCTTGAGCATGTTCACATGACATACACGAGTCTTTCGTCTCCTATCAGGAGTACGAATAACATAATCGGTTTCACTCAGTTTCTTTTCAATCACATAAGGGCCAGTGAACTTGGCTTGAAGCACTGAACCAGCAATAGGAAGAAAAACCAACAGTCTCCAGGTTTAAAACTGCGTTCAACAGCACTCTTATCAAAGTGAGCCTTCATTTTAGTTTGGGAGCCAGCCAGTGCTTCTTTTGCTACCTCACAGGCATGATGAAGACGTTCTCTGAAAGAACTGACAGTCCAGCACGTTTTGGCTAGGAGAAGCAACCCCAGTCAGCTGCTCACGCAACAACTTCAACGGTCCACGAACTGTGGCCAAATACCAGTTCTGCAGGACTGAAACCCAATGACTCCTGAACAGTCTCTCGAATAGCAAAAAGCAGGAATGGTATACCTTCGTCCCATTCCTTACCAGTTTCAAGACAATAAGCACGCAACATAGTCTTAAAGGTTTGGTGGAAGCGCTCTAGTGCCCCCTGGCTGGTAGGCACTAGAGACCTGATGTTTCACAGCCAACACTTCTAACACCTGAGAAAACACTTGACATAAAATTGGTACCCTGGTCTGTTTGAATTACCTTTGGCAACCCAAAAGTGGTACAGAATTTCATCAATTCTTTCACTACCACCTTGGCTTTGAGGGAACGCAGTGGAATTGCCTCAGGGTATCGAGTTGTAGCACACATTAAAGTCAGGAGAAATTGGTGACCAGATTTTGACTTGGGCAACAGGCCAACACAATCAATGATGAGTCTCTCAAATGGCTCACCCATCACAGGTATAGGATGAAGTGGAGCCGGTGGGATCACTTGGTTTGGTTTCCCAACCAACTGACATGTATGACATGAGTGGCAGTATCTTGAAACATCACTTTTCAAACCAGGCCAGAAGAAATGCTTCAATATACGATAGTAAGTTTTAGCTATCCCTAGATGACCAGACAAAACATTATCATGAGCTAAGCTCAATATTTGTGCACGGTAACCAGCAGGGACAACAATCTGATACGCAATATTACACCCACTGTCATCAGCTGAAGGAGCCCACTTGCGCATGAGGATACTATCCTCCCAGTAGTAAGCCACTTGAGGCACCAATCTCATCTTTAGGCAACGCTGCTGCTACATACTTAGCCAAGGAAGGATCGGCCTTCTGAGCCTCCATCAGCTGCTCCCTGCCAACCTTTAACTGAGTCTCAGACTCATCAGACAAGGTGACAGGACTGGACAATGTAACCTCAATAGTCTCAGCTACAGTGGAATCATTAGACTGCTTAGCTACAGTTAATTCAGAAGCCACAGAGGGACCAGCAGACAGTCTCGACAGTTTCTTCGCATGGAGCAATAAACATTTCTGAAAGGTCTACCACATCTTCAACCTTACGTGACTGAGCGCGAGTTACAACACAAGCAGGAAACACTTTTGGCATCTGAAATAACTGATCACCTTGGTTAACAGACCTAAAGCCAACTGGGTTGTTCACAACAATGGGCGTAGGGAACACCTCCCCACCAGCCAAATCATTACCCAGAATCATGTCCACTCCTTCCACAGGAAGTTCAGGGTGAATAGCCACTGTCACAAGGCCTGTAACCAAGCCAGACTGTAAGTACACAACATGCAATGGGGCTCCAAACCAAGTCAGTCCACACCCCCGCACTAAAGCATTTTCACCGGTAGAGGTTTCTTCAGAGAGGGGCAGTACTCCCTCCACCAACAAAGACTGAGCGGCTGCTGTATCTCTTAGGATACGAACTGGGACAAACTTCTGACTCAGAGGTGGCCACCAACCCCTCCATACGGAAAGGTGCAAAAAGATCAGGCTCAGTGCTGTCTTCACTGGACTCACTCAGACCTTTCCCCACCCCAGGGCTGTCTTCAGTGAACTGACTGAGACCATTATCTCCACCAGGCAGATGTGACACTGAAGCTAGCAATGCCACTGGCTTAGCAGCTTTCTGCTTTTTACTGAGAGCATAACAGTCAGCTATGACATGACCAGGCTTTTTACAAAAAAAACAAACTCAGTTTCCAGAGCCAGAACTGGCAGGCTTTGAAGCAAAAACTGAAGAACCAGGACCATTACTGCCAGCTTTAAAGTGAAGAGGACGAGGAGAAGCATGGTTCTTAGCCTCACGAGGTTTATCATTAAAGACCGCCTTGTGAGCCAGGACATATTTGTCAGCAAGCACAGCGGCATCCCCAATTTTCAACACACGCTGCTCACTCAAATAGGTTGTAACTGCCTCAGGAACAATTTTTCCAGGAGTACCAACTCACGAAGTTGCTCTTTAGTTTCAGCTTTTTGAGATGTGCACCACCTATTGAACAGAACTTCCTTCTCTCTGGCAAATTCTACAAAGGTCTGCTTGTCAACCTTATGACAACCTCTAAACCGCTGCCTATAGGCCTCTGGGACCAACTCATAGGCCCGCAAGATGGCTGCTTTAACAATTTCATAGTCAGCGCTTTGGATGAGTGTTAATGAAGAATAGACCTCCTGTGCTTTACCTGTTAAGGCACACTGCAGCAACCGTGTCCATACATCTTTAGGCCATTCAAATGTGGTGGCTACACGCTCAAAATGGGAAAAGTATTTTTCCACCTCCTTCTCAGAGAAATAAGGAACTAAACTAATGTTCCTCCCAACATCAAACCGAGGAGAAGCAGTAGACGTATGAGAACTGGCACTCTGAGACTGCGTCTCAACTGACCTCAGCTCCAGTTCCTTCATTTTCTCCTCATGTACCAGCCGCAACCTCTCCATTTCCATCTTCCTCTCCTCTTCTCTCTCTTTTGCCTCAATTTCTAACTGTTTTATTTTGAACTGCAACTCCAACTCATGCAAACGTACAGCTTGAGCATCCTGAGTTTGCAACTGCACAGCCTCCGTCTTACTAGCAGACACCTCAACGGGGTGACTTAAGTCTGACTCACTCAAAAGCACTCCCTGTTTAGCAAGAGCAGTGACTACTCTGGCTCTCAGCTCATCCTTTTTAAGAGAAGTTGATGCAGTTTCAATGCGGTAATGCTCCACAATGGACATGAGCTGTGCCTTGTTGCAATAAGAAAGCTGCTCTGCTGTAGGAGCTTCTCTAAACCTCTCTAGGTCGAACTCCATAATGAAAATTGCCACGCTAACTTTATGCAAACATAAATTACAACCGAGAGGCCCAACCCAGTGCAACACAAAGTAACACTACCACACAGAAGTGCTACAAAACCAAGCACATTAAACGACATGTGAATTTCCCCACGGCGGGATTAATAAAGTCTCTTATCTTACAAACATCCCAGCATGACACAATAATACACTTCCACAAAGAACCAAAGTGTTATATAACAAAAAGCACAGTTAATGTCACCGTCAGACTACACAAAGCCAGAAGTAAGCAATCAGAACTTACAAAGAACACACTAGGCCGAACTATAGCAGTTACTCGACAACTATTTCTTGCCACACAGTATAGAAATAGTATTACTACTGCCACTCTTAGAAGAGCCAACACCACTCCAGCACTGAAGTCTCTTCTCCACTGAGAAGAAAGTGGAGCAAAGTGTAATCCCTGCAACAACCATGTGACTAAACAAAGCCCACACATACATGCATGAGCATCAGGGTCACAGATGCTCCAGAAGACCACCACTACAGCCTAGCATTTGACAAAATCTACTGCGCAAAACAAAAAAAACTGCTCTAACTCCCCACACTCACCCAACACACGGTGTGTAAAAAACAAAGGCCAGCACATGCCACCACATGCTATCACTACTTGGAAGTTGGTGTTCTTAACTAACCTACTCTAGAGTTTACCTGGTTCCCTCTCTATCTAAGACTGTTAATCTAACTTACTAAAACTCAACTAGTCTTCGTCGGCTTTCCTGGGCACGCCGGGGACCACCCCAGGGTTACCGCTCCAAAACAATAAAGTGGTGATGGTCACACCAACACCCGCCGGCTGACTTAACCAGACAAGCTCTCAGAAAAACCTCAGAAAAACCCCTACCTCATGGAAACCCCCCCCCCCCCCCCCCCCCCCACTCCAAACAAAATTTAAAGGATTATTTTAAAACCCCCCCCCTTAAAAAAATTTTTTAAAAAAAAAATTTTTAAAAACCAAAACCCCGAAACAACAAAAAACGGGTTTTGGAGGGGTCGGAAAAACAAAAAAAAAAAATCCACTTAAAGGGCCCCCAAAATTCGGGCGGTCTCCAAAACCCTAGGAAACCCCCAAACAGGTAAAAAGAAAAGCAAACAACAAAATTAAAAAACAACAAAAAAAAAACAAAACCAAAACCAAACTGGGGCTTGTTTCCAAGAACGAAAGCAAATAATCACTTATATAGCCCCAAACAGCTTCCCCCTTCCCAAAACACTAAAACGCACTTTTTTGGACCCACCCGGAAATACCAAGCTAGCCTGAAGTATCATTACAGTACATTTTAAAAAAAATACAATAATAAAAACCCAAATAAAACAGTAATTAAATTTAAGAGTCTTCTTTAGTACCAAAACCAAAACATTTCTTGAAACTAACCCCCCCCACAGCAAAAACAGGACCCACATTTGGGCCCAAAGGAAAATAAAGGCAAAAAAGTATACAATGACACGTAACCCCCCCCCCTTTAAGATGACGCCATGCTGTCAGCATAGACCAAGGGCCCAGCCCAAAGCACAGTGGTTTGGGTCGGTACACCCTGCGAACAGCGTATGAGACTTTCAATTAACTTAAAGAAAGGGTCATCTTATCTGTCCCAGAAGATGGGGAAAATTCTCCAAATCCCCCAACATTTGGGGAATTTTTGGCACCCCGAGCACACAGAACAGGAGATCTTGCATCACTAGTCTCATCCTGGGAGAATAGCATGGCAGCACTGCTGTTAAAGCTACAGGCAACACTTAGCGTGGGGGGAGAGACCCGTTTACTGAACTGGCAACGTAGGGCTTGAGCTGTTCACTGCATACAGAGTTTTCGTCCCCATCAGGAGTCGAATAAAAAATCGGTTTACTCATTTTTCTTTTCAATCACATAAGGGCCAGTGAATTTGGCTTGAAGCACTGAACCAGCAATAGGAAAAAAAAACCCAACAGTCTCCAGGTTTAAAACGCGTTCAACACACTCATCAAAGTGGGGCCTTCATTTAGTTTGGGAGCACCCAGTGCTTCTTTTGCTACCTCACGGCATGATGAAGACGTTCTCTGAAAGAACTGACAGTCCGACGTTTTGGCTAAAAAGAAACCCCAGTCAGTGCTCACGCAACAACTTCAACGGTCACGAAGTCCAAATCCAGTTCTGCAGGACTGAAACCCAATACCCCGAACAGTCCTCGAATAGCAAAAAGCAGGAAAGGGTTTATACCTTGTCCCTTTCCCTTCCCAGTTTCAAGAAAATAACACGCAACATAGTCTTAAAGGTTTTGGGTGGAAGCGCTCTAGTCCCCCCTGGCTGGTGGGCACAGAGACCTATGTTTCACGCCAAATTTTAAACCCCCGAGAAAACATGCATAAAATTGGTACCCGGTCTGTTTGAATTACCTTTGGAAACCCCAAAAGTGGTACGAATTTCATCAATTCTTTACTACCCCTTGGCTTTGAGGGAACGCGGGGAAATTTGCTCGGGGTTTATCGAGTTGTAGCACACATTAAAGTCAGGAAAAAATTGGTGACCAATTTTGACGGGGGCAACGGGCCAACACAACAATGATAGCTCTAAAAGGGCTCCCCCATCACAGGTTGGGTGAAGGGGGCCGGGGGGGACATTGGTTTGGTTTCCCAACCAACTGACATGTATGACGAGTGGCAGTATCTTGAAACACACTTTTAAAAACCGGGGGCCAAAAAAAAATGCTTAAATTACGATAGTAAGTTTAGTATCCCAGAGACCAGACAAACATTATCATGAGCTAAGCTAAATATTTTGACGGTAACCAGGGGGAAAACAACTGAAGCAATATTACACCCACTGTATATGAAGGGCCCCCTTGGCATGAGGATACTACCTCCCAGTAGTAAGCCACTTGAGGACCAATCTCATTTTTGGCAACGCTGCTGCTACAAAATTGCCAAGGGAAAGGTCGGCCTTCGACCCTCCATCAGCTCCCCTTTCCAAACCCTTTTAACTGAGTCCGATCATCAGACAAGGTGACAGGACGGGAAATGTAACCTCAATAGTCTCAGCTACATTTGGGAATCATTAGACTGCTTAGCTCTTTAAATTCAGAAGCCACAGAGGCCAGCAGACAGTCTCGCATTTTCTTTCGATGGACAATAAACATTTCTGAAATCGCCACATCTTAAACCTTACGGGACGAGCGCAGTTACAACACAAGCGGAAACCTTTTGGATCTGAAAAACTGATCCCTTGGTTAACAGACCAAAAGCCAACGGGGTTTTTTAAAAAATGGCGTAGGGAACACCTCCCCAAGCCAAATCATTACCCAGAATCATGCCCACCCCTTCCCAGGATTTCAGGGGAATAGCCTGTCACAAGGCCTGTAACCAAGCCAGACTGTAATACAAACATGAAAGGGGGGTTTCCAAAAACCAAGTCGGGGTCCACACCCCCGCACAAGCTTTTTCACCGGTAGAGGTTTTTTTCAGAGGGGGGCATACCCCCTCCACCAACAAAGTGAGGGCTGCTGTTCTCTTAGGATCGAACGGGGCAAATTTCTGCTCAGAGGTGGCCCCCAAACCCCCTCCATAGGGAAAAGGTGCAAAAAATCGGCTCGGGCTGTCTTCATGGTCACTCAGACCTTTCCCCACCCAGGGGTCTTCAGTAAGGGACTGAGCCCATTATCTCCACCAGGCAGATGTGACACTGAAGTAGCAATGCCATGGGCTTAGCGTTTTCTGCTTTTTATGAGAGCATAACCAGTCGCTATGACATGCCCAGGCTTTTTACAAAAAAAAAAACTCAGTTTCCCCAGAACTGGCAGGCTTTGAAGCAAAAATAAGAACCAGGCCCATTTACCCCAGTTTTAAAAAGTGAAGGGGGACGGGGAGAAGCATGGTTCTTAGCCTCACGGGTTTTATCTTTAAAAGACCGCCTTGTGGCCAGGAATTTTTGTCAGCAAGCACAGCGGCATCCCCAATTTTTTAACACACGCTCTCACTCAAATGGTTGTAACTCCCTCGGGAACAATTTTTCCAGGGGGGTTACCAACTCACGAATTTTGCTCTTTAGTTTCAGCTTTTTGAGATGTGCACCCCCTATTGAACAGAACTTCCTTCTCTCTGGCAAATTCTAAAAAGGGTTGCTTGTCAACCTTATGACAACCTCTAAACCGCTCCCTAAGGGCCTCTGGGACCAACTCATAGGCCCGCAAGATGGTGCTTTAAAAATTTTTCATAGTCAGCGCTTTGGATAGTGTTAATAAAGGAATGACCCCCCTGTGTTTTTAACCTGTTAAGGCAACTGCGCAACCGTGTCCATACTCTTTAGGCCATTCAAATGTGGTGGTACACGCTCAAAATGGGAAAAGTTTTTTCCACCTCCTTCCAGAGAAAAAAGGGAAAAAAAACTAAATTGTTCCTCCCAACATAAAACCGGGGAGAAGCATAGACGTATGAAAAACGGCCCTCTGGACTGCGTTAACTGCCCTCAGCTCCGTTCCTTCATTTTCTCCTCTTACAGCCGCCCCTCTCCATTCCATCTTCCTCTTCTTCTCTCTCTTTTGCCTCAATTTCTAACTGTTTTTTTTGACTGCAACTCCAACTCATGCAAACGTACAGCTTGAGCATCCTGAGTTTGCAACTGCACAGCCTCCGTCTTACTAGCAGACACCTCAACGGGGTGACTTAAGTCTGACTCACTCAAAAGCACTCCCTGTTTAGCAAGAGCAGTGACTACTCTGGCTCTCAGCTCATCCTTTTTAAGAGAAGTTGATGCAGTTTTCAATGCGGTAATGCTCCACAATGGACATGAGCTGTGCCTTGTTGCAATAAGAAAGCTGCTCTGCTGTAGGAGCTTCTCTAAACCTCTCTAGGTCGAACTCCATAATGAAAATTGCCACGCTAACTTTATGCAAACATAAATTACAACCGAGAGGCCCAACCCAGTGCAACACAAAGTAACACTACCACACAGAAGTGCTACAAAACCAAGCACATTAAACGACATGTGAATTTCCCCACGGCGGGATTAATAAAGTCTCTTATCTTACAAACATCCCAGCATGACACAATAATACACTTCCACAAAGAACCAAAGTGTTATATAACAAAAAGCACAGTTAATGTCACCGTCAGACTACACAAAGCCAGAAGTAAGCAATCAGAACTTACAAAGAACACACTAGGCCGAACTATAGCAGTTACTCGACAACTATTTCTTGCCACACAGTATAGAAATAGTATTACTACTGCCACTCTTAGAAGAGCCAACACCACTCCAGCACTGAAGTCTCTTCTCCACTGAGAAGAAAGTGGAGCAAAGTGTAATCCCTGCAACAACCATGTGACTAAACAAAGCCCACACATACATGCATGAGCATCAGGGTCACAGATGCTCCAGAAGACCACCACTACAGCCTAGCATTTGACAAAATCTACTGCGCAAAACAAAAAAAAACTGCTCTAACTCCCCACACTCACCCAACACACGGTGTGTAAAAAACAAAGGCCAGCACATGCCACCACATGCTATCACTACTTGGAAGTTGGTGTTCTTAACTAACCTACTCTAGAGTTTACCTGGTTCCCTCTCTATCTAAGACTGTTAATCTAACTTACTAAAACTCAACTAGTCTTCGTCGGCTTTCCTGGGCACGCCGGGGACCACCCCAGGGTTACCGCTCCAAAACAATAAAGTGGTGATGGTCACACCAACACCCGCCGGCTGACTTAACCAGACAAGCTCTCAGAAAAACCTCAGAAAAACCCCTACCTCATGTGGCAACACAAGCATGGACCTCCTAACTAACAAACGAAGTGGAAAACGTGGGTCTAGGAAACAAAACCAACTCACCTACTCCAAACTAAACTTTAGACGAGCCCCCATTATGTTACGACCGGCTCAAAGCCACAACACATTAAGGAACACCATACTAGGTACGATGCAAAAGGAAGAACATTTATTAACAACAAGACCAAAAGAAGAGCAGCACAAACAAAGGCTGGGATCTTGTGCCAGGGAGTCGAGAGAGAGGGCGGAGAAAGGATCCACTTATATAGGCCGCACCCACAGCTTCAGGCAGGTGCTCTCAATCATCCCTCAGGAAACTGCACCTTGAACACAGAGACATAACAGACACATGCAAAGGCATAGCAAAAGTATACAATGACACGTAACATTTGTATGAAAATAATAACCAATAATCCAGTCACCAAAACATGACTTGTTAATCTCACAGTACATCTGTTCTAATACTGCAGTTAATAATCACATTACTATAGCTACACCTTTAATACAGCTTCCTTTCTTTACAGCAATACACTGTAGTCAAATACAGCACTTTCAGTGGTACTTCATCTTTCATGGAAATAGCCATTTATGCTATGCCTGTAAGCTACTTCAATTACAGTAGGCATTTCTAAACAAATGAGCAATGAATAATAAACCCAAATAAAACAGTAATTATTTAAGAGTGACTTGCAGTAGTACCAAAACATAAACATTTCCTTGAAACTAATCTCCACAATAGAAAACAATAGGCTAACCTGTATAGGTTATTAGCTTAACCAAGCCCCTTAGAAACACATTGAAAAACGGCTAATAGCTTAGCATTAAGCTAGCGGAATTTGCATGTTCATTTTTACACCTTAAAACACCAGTAAATCTGCTCGGCATCATGGTGTGTCACTGTTCCCATTTTCTACAATGTGCACAGTATATGATACACTCGTAAAACTTCAGCTAGGTCATGAAAACATATTGAAATCAGGTAAAGAAAATACCAAAAAATAGGGGCGGCCATTTTGTCCCATTCACTTCCCTTGTAAGCTCCCGTGGCTAAACCACCTCAATGAGAAAGCTACTTATTTGACATATAAACATTCATTCAAACCAAAGTCAAGAATCGAGATGTTTAACATCCGAAATTGACCATTTGAAAGTATGGTTTATTACTGTTACGGCCCAGTGGCCGTAGTGTTTGTCTTTTGTTTTTATTTGCAGGAAATGGCCTCCCAATTTGCCTGCTGCCTCCCCATTGGCCACAGCGCTTCCTGGTTGCCTGCTGTCTCCCCATTGGCCAGTCACTCCCTGGGTCCCCAGTATAAAAGCCAGCTGCTCATTATCCTCTCGCTGTCTCTCGTTTCTCTGCTGACTTGTTGCTGTTGGTTGGCTTGTTGTTTATGCTTGTTTATGCCTTGTTGTGTAGGCCTACTTGTGATAATCCTTGTTAGTTTGTTATTCTTTTGTTTAGCACTAGTACCTTTTTCCCTGAAGCACAGATGGGGGTGAGCTGCCATTTTGGTTTAATCCTCTTTCCCTGTTTTTCTTAGTTAGTGCAGATTAGCAATTGTACCTTTTATGTTGTTAGGTTAGCTAATTTCTGTTTTCTAGATAGGGATCTCTGTTGTTGTTTTGGTCTTGGCTCCCCCTTGAGTTGTATGTGCTGGCATCCTGCAAATAAATTCTTTCGTTGATGTTTAACATCATCTGGCTGTCTCGGTGACCATCATTTATGTTACACCCCTTTACCCCTAGACCAAGGGGTTCGTAACAATTACCAACCTGTATTTACAAGTAAACAGGGAAACATTGATGACAGGAGAGTTACTGTGTGGCTGACCAGACAGGAACTGATGGAGGATCCTCAGATAGCCTTGCTGGCCCGCAGCCTCATAGCCACAGAGGTCCTGAAGCACCTGAAGCCCTCTGTGAGCTTTGCTGCAGGCACCAAGAGCGGAGACGACACCCCATACAGTGTCAACATCCCCATCAGGAGAGAGCAGAGGGAACCAGAGAGACCCCTGACCCTGCTGGAGCTGCCTGCAGAAAGAGCGCCAGGAAAGCAGGGAGGAGTTCTGGACCACAGAGGAGAAGGTGAGCTGCCAATCAGATCACAATCTACAGTACTTGTTGACATGGTCAGGGTTAGGATTCAACCAAAGACATGTAGTTTACTGACTGTAGAACTAAAAGTCTGTAACCGTTTTATCATAACACACTGAAACACAAACCATTTAAAAACACAGGAGACCTGCTGCTATGTTAACAAGTATGTCTCAGTCGGTAGATCCCCACATAGTGTCAACTATCACCTTTGCTTTGGATAAAAGCGTCTGCTAAATGACTATAAAGTATGTATATTTGTTGACATGATGCTGATGCTGGAAAGCAGATTGTCCTTACAAACACCTGTCAAATCCTTCAAATTTAGTGGTCGTATCAGTTCAGAGAAGAAGAGACAAACAGTCCAGGTACAAATCATATAGGACTTATTTTCTTGACAGGTGGCTGCCACGACAACAGAGCCAAAACAGAAGAAGAGGTGGCTGTCTTGGCTCTGTGGGCTGAAGACTTAGACACACACACACACACACACACACACACACACACACACACACACACACACACACACACACACACACACACACACACACACAGCCCTTGTGCCCTTCATGCTGACTGCCTGAACACCTCATCCCTCCTCCTGGACACACAGAAGGTAATTACATGAAGAAGGAGTTGTCAGTGACTACTAAGTATCCCACAATCCTCTGCATCCTTTACATGAGACTGGAATCAGATGCTTTCACTAGAACAGCAGACATTATTGATGCCACTTGAACCTCCTCGTTTTCTTCTCCCAGGACACAGAGCGCCTCCTTTCCTCCTCCTGCTCCTGGGTCCAGGTGACAGAGGAGAAGCAGGAGGCCAGCTCTCTCCTCCAGCCCACTGCTCACTGCCAGGTGACTACTGTCAACATGTTCAGCCAGCACAACTCAATATTAACATTTCATCTATTGGAAATATTAACATGAGCTAAAAATAGATTGAATGGCAAATAGAGACTATGGATGATGTCAAAGGTTTCAAAGGAAATGTTCCCCTTTATCAACACACATACTATTTGCATTTCAAACTTAAACTGATTCCTAATTCCCCTTGAACTCCAAGCCCATGTTACATTACAGTCATTCCAAAGCGACATACAAAGGTACTTGACACTATGTGGGGGTCAAACCCACAACCCTGAGACTTCATGCTCATGCTCTACTGACTGAGCTGTCCGTGCCAGACTGTTGTTGTCAAAGTCCAATATGTATGTTGAATTCAAATGCATTGCAACATAAGATCAAGTGTATGTTGCTACATATTATTGATAATGTGTAAATGTGCAGGCGGCCCAGTCGGTCCTGGGCAGGTTGGAGCAGGTTTTAGGCCCCAGAGCCCTGCTGGAGAGAGCTCTGACTGCCTCCTCACTCATCCTCCAACAATATGTTGTTCACCTGGTGCTGCTGGTCCCACATCAGCTATCAGCTAGCCAGGAGGACACACTGGTCATTGAGAGTTTAGCTCAATTTCATTTCTGTTTTGTTTTAATCCTGTTTAGTTATGTTTGATTATTCAAGTGCAAGTGCATTCAAATTGATGTCAGAGGATAATGCTATGTCCAAGCTGAGTAGAAAGGTAGAAGAGTCAGTTAGTTGTAAATGAAAGCTGATTAAGTAAATCCAGACACTTAGCAGCTTGTGATTGAACAGCAGATGGCGTCGACAGCAGACTGCCTCCCTCTCCCTGCTGGTCACTGTCAGCAGTGAGCTAGTGGAGGATCTGCTCATCCAGCTGATGCTGAGGCTCCACCCCATGAACGGCCATGGAGTCAGACAGCTGAATCAGCAGCAACTACTGGCCTTGAGTCTGCATGTAGGTGGTGGTGACTCTACTAGTACTACTGAAACTACCACTACTAGTATTACTACGTTTAGTATTTTACTGCTTTCATTATTAATACTCCTCTCCTCTCCTCAGGCTTTTGGGAACGGGCTGGTGCAGCACATCCACCTACTGCTGCAGAAGGAGGCGGCTAAGTATCGCACACACAAACAACTGCTAATATAAAACCTGCCTTTGGTGTGACCGTCTGTGTTTTACTGCTTCCCTCTGCAGAGGATGCTGATGAAGCAGAGAAGTGAGTTCACATGCTGTGTCATGTATTGGCTGATGTAGCCGTCATGTACTGAATGCTGTCACTTCGAGCTAGTGTGATTAGTGCTAGTGTAGTGCATAGACAGGAAAGCTGAGTGTCTGTTTGATTTGAAGGCTCTGGTTTGCAACGTCCGAGGAAGGGAGCGACTTCACTCGCTTGGTAAGAGATAGGAGATTAGGGAAGGGAGCGAGGAAAGGTTCTAGTTCATGTTGGTAGGGTCACTGCTACTCCGGGGTTGACCTGCTGTGTTCTGTTTGAAGGCGTTGTGGGTCAACACCAACCTCGTGATGCGAACCATGGAGCTCCAGGCTGCTACAGAGTTGAACCTCAGTCCCAATCAGGACATGGCTTCAGGAGACTTCTCCTATCTGTAAGTCTCATACTATACATAATGTATATGATAAATACCACTGTCCCTCTATAGCAGTTTGTTTGTGTCTAATTCCAGTACTGACAAAGTAAAAGCCGAGGTCGTCCAAGGAATGAGGACCATTTCCCGCACGGTGACCTTGCATACATGCTCTGCGTTGTGCTGTTCAACCGATGTGCTGGTGGACCTGGTGCCAAGGCTGCTGCTGAGCCTGATGCAGGCGGCTCAAACTCCCACCCATGACAGATCCTTTATGGGCCTGAGCGACCTGGCTGTCACCATGGTGCTGGAGGTGTTGAGCAAGCTGCCTTCTGCTCTGAAGAGCCCGGACACCCAAGTCCACTACTCCAGAGCCACCGGGATCCGCATGGTCCGATTCCTGCTGCTGCTTGACGAGGACTGTGGAGAGTGTGGGTATGGACCTGGGTGAACACCTGCAGGAGGGACCACTAGATAGCCACCGGGAGCTGCAGGATAAGGGTGAAGGCCCGGGGCTCCATAGGGCATAGCCCCTGGAGGCATGGTTGGACTCATGGCTGGATTCATCCCAGCAGGATACTCGCCATGGGGGTACGCTGGATTCGGAGCCTGGGGAAAGGCTCCCGGAGGAGGTACACCAGGGTATGCAGGGTTGTAGCCAGGAGGAAAGGCAGGGTTTGGTGGGCCCATTGGAGGAGGAGGACCTGCGATTGAAAACACACGCATACACACATTATTCTTCAGAACACCTGCTATATATTATTAAAACAAATCTACTGGTGACATACAATCTATCAATTGTACTGTATAGGTGTTAGGTATGCTATCCTACCTTGGTTAGGCCACATGGTAGTGTAGTGTGTTTCTCCTGGCAGGTGACAAATGTTACAAGTCCCACATATTTGCCTTTCAAATGAGTCCTCATACATGTAGTTTGGCCTCACAGTTCTTCTGTTACAAGCTTTTTTTATTTCGGTATGCCAATGACAAAATAAATTAAAAAAAAGATTGGACACCAGGGACTTTGATGCTCCCTTGTCTTTGGCTTTTTCTGTTGTTTCTCCCTTTGGCTGTATTTAGAGTGTTTATCTAGGTCTGTTGTTAAATGTGAAGTACTTAGGTGCACATTGATTTGCAATATTCATAACTACTGGTGGTTGGCTTCTTGACCACATGGTAGTCATGCTAGTCTGTATTGTGACTGTACACTACTTGAGTGTATTGGTTTGGACAAGCTATCTGTGCATATACAACATAAAAATATTTTGAATGCCATTTAAAAGCATTTGTTTTCCTACTGTAGTATTCACTTTTCATGTTCTTCACTTCAGGTAGCAGTAGTAGCAGTACATATGAACATATTGTTAGATGCAAGAAATATGCTTACCCCCATCTGGAAGGCTAGTGACTGAAAATTCAGTTTTCTCTGATTTGAGGTACAGTGAAGAATTTTGGCCAAAGCTAGTGTAATTTTCAAGATAGAAAGGTCATCTTGGGCTCATATTGAAGCTTATGAACTTGGGAAGTTTTCTATATACAAGTGAGGCAGTGATATTCACCATAAAGTGCTGGGAAATAATCTTTTTTGCTGAGAATCTGTCAAGTGGACAGTCATTTTTTTGTTTTTTTGGGGATGTTATGGGTGATATTTTAAAATAGAATGGCAGAAAGCCCCAGAATCTTATTTTGCTAATTTCCCCTTTGTTTCAGGATACTCCCTGCCAAATTTCATACTTATGACTATTTATGCAATTGTAGTACCTTATTATTTGCATTTACATCATTCGGTCACAAACATGTCCCAAAAAAGGGGGTTTTGGCCCCCTAAGACCAAACGGCCCCAAGTTGGGGCCGTTAGTTACAGCTAGTCCCGGCCTATAGTTACAGCTAGAGTCCATTTGACTAGCCGTCAGGCATCCACTAGCCTAGATAGCTCAACTAGTAAAGCATCCGACTCTCAGTCACAGGGTTGCCGGTTCGATTCCCACATAGTGTTGATGGGCAGCTCTGTATAATCGCTTAGGATGGGAACATTTGCCAAATATTTCAATTAAAACACCCGTTTGCGTGATGAAGCCTAGTCTGCTCGTTGACTTTGAGCCCCTCCCTCTATTTCTTACTTTTGACCTTTTATTTCACAGCAACAGTAGCGAGAAAACACCATTCAGCATAGAACGCTGTTACGTTCTAACTGACGTTGATATGCCCCATGATGCAGTTTTACACCTTCAACTGTAAACATAATCATCAATTTCACAAAAAGTAGCTAACAGAATAGTCTGAAAGAATGGCATGACACTCGTCAGAGGATTAGCATCATTTTAGCATCATATCGGACTTGTTTCTGTTTCAACACCATGACGGAGTTTGACCTCTATTCATAGCCCTTTAAATACATCTGGATTTCCATGTACTTTTGGGCAGGTGAGAGCGAGGTCCTTCGGGAGCTGGGATTGAGTCTTCCGGGGGTCGCATGCATGTCGTTGGTACTGGTAGTGCCGCGCGTGCATGTGAGCAATGGGAAATCCCGAATAAGAGGATCAAACGGTATGTCGAGGAACAAAAGAAAAGGGATATATCCTCGGTATCGCCTGCTTGCATCTTTTCCTGCACGGCGTCTTGTTTGTTTAAAAGCCACTTTGTACTGTGGAAATCACATCTCCTTTTGCAGTTGCGAACCCCGCCTGGCCCGCAACTGTCACTCGTGACAGAATTTTTGCACATGCTGCCTGTTGTCGGGAAAACTGAAATTCACAATTTCTGTGTGTGTTTGTTATTTGAACATTATAAAACGTAATAGAAATCAAAATTCATCATGTGAATCTTCCTTCATTTCCCTCAGCAGACATTAGTAATGTATGCATTTTCAGTATTTTACTCTTTGATTCAACATGCTGTGTATTTCCTTGGATCTTGAGATGAAGATGATGACTTTGTTTTGGTATTGTGCGTGTCTAACAATTCTACAGATTTGGATTTGTCAAGATAAAGCCAAAATATCTGGTTGGTTTGGGTTCCTGCATATTTGGGGCCCAATTCTCCAGTAGCTAGAAACAGAAAGCTCTGCAACCCCTATCTTTTATCTATCTAGTTTGTCTTTTGCAATTGCATCATCATCATCATCATCAGCCGCAGCATCATCAGCTACAGCAGCAGAAGCAAGAGCAGCAGCAGCAGCAACATCATCATCATGTTCTGGCATTAAACATGTCAGTGACTTGGACATTTTGCTGCATGTTCTTACACAGCCTTTTTTTTCACCGCAACATCGTCGTCTTCAAGAGCCAAATTTAGCTGTGGAAGTTGGCAGGTCAACCTAACTAACCTGACTACTAACTAGCACTAGAGTGAGTGAGAGAGAGACAGACAGACAGACAGACAGACAGACAGACAGAGACAGAGGGAGACAGACAATGAGAGACACAAAGAGAGAGATGCCACACCAGTTACATTTCAGCACCATGGGTAGCTCCTCTTACTCTTGTATGCTGCATCTCTTTCAGAGAGAGAGAGACAGGCAGAGAGAGAAAGACAGCATGGCATTCAACAGGCAGTCAACCATGGCTGTGTTTAAGTAATACAGAGAGAAATGTTGTCCTGTTAGGCCGACACCAACATCTACTACCATCATACCAGGTACATTGTACATTGTGGCCTGGTCTACACATGATTTCAGTGTTAGACTAATGCCTACTGTCTGTTAAGGCCAGGATGGATGGAGCAGTAGATGACCGAGTATGAATGGGAATCCAGCCACTAGTTACAAATGAATTATTAAATAATACTATATATAAGGTGCTCCACTGTAAATATTAAATTGCCAAGTACTTTGTGACAAATAACAATATATACAGCTCAATTGCTTCATGTTGTGTCAAACACATAACACAATATATACAGGCACAGAAGAATAGAAATGAAGCTTTTCTACCCTGCTTCTACTCTAGAGGACCATGGTGGTTCCCCACTGTTTCATATAGTACCAGGAAATGGTTCTTTAAGCTTGTACCATAGTTGAAGCCTTTTTGGTGCTGTCAAGAACCCTTTAGAAAGGTTCTCTATAGCACCATGCTCAAAAGGTTATACGTAGGTGGAACACAAATCTGCTGCAGGACAAATTGGACAAAAATCGACAAATAAATATAAATGTCAGGTGGTCTACAAAGAAATGTTTTGTGATCCACAAATGAAAACACATTTCACATCTCACCGGAGATATGAAAGCATGGGAAGAGAGAGGGATAGGCCAGACTAGTCTAGGGAGGGCTGCCATTCAGATATAGGCCTGGATCTGACTCCACATTACATGAAGATACTCTGCAACAAAGGGCTCACAAATCCCTGCTTCAGTGGCTTCAACACTGTACATGGCACGGACCAGGACCAGTGATTCCAATAGTGTTGCTGTATGTGTGTGTGAGTATGCACTGTACATATATGAGAGAGCTGAAGAAGTTGGTTGAGTCCACTTCTCTGGTAATATTTTAATATTAATCCATTTCTTTTTTTCCATATCTGATTTTTCATAAAAGGCCAATATCTACAAATGTGTCATTATAATAAATGCATTACTGCTGCCACTTACTCTGCAGCCCCAAAGGCCAGCTCAAAGTTGTGTTTGCGGTTGGTGGGCGAGTTGTAGTCAAACTCAATGGGAAAGACGGAGTGGGTCAGAGAGCAGAAAGCCATCCCATCACTCCGACTGGACGAGAAGTTCTGCATGTGTATATTCTCTATATTTGCTAGCTTTGGCTCAGGACGTGGCCCTGTGGGCCCCAGTCTCGGCCCTGGCTCTGGCTCTATTGCCCCCAGTATTGGGACTGACCCTGGTCCTCTTGGCTTCGGTCCTGGTTGTGTCTCTGCCATTGTGAGAAGCAGCTGTTAAGCCCTTTCTTTCATTTAACAACCAATCAAAACGTAAATTGAAAGTGCAATTCACGTTAAAATAATAGAGCTGTCATTTCATATACATTCTGTATGAATTGGATATAAGAATTTTTGACAAAAAAATGTATAACTTTCAAATTCTGAAAATCTGAAGTAACTGAAAGAGAACTGTAGGTGAGCCTACCTGTGTCTCCCCTCACCACATCCAAACATGCCCCTCCTCTTATTATTTTCCTGGGTCATCTTGTCTGAACTCCTGCAGAGATCGAAGGTTGTTTTAACCTCTTGAATCTTAATAGTCAACAAAGATAGATGATACAATTCAACACCTACAATACAACACCTACCTACCTGCTGCAACCTCAATCTTCTTCCTTTTCATCCTTGACCTGACCTGGGTCTGGATCTGTTAGAATCTGCTTCTGACAGATGTCCATCATCTTAAAACAGGACTTGACACTGGAAGACAATGAATGAGTGAATCAGTCAACTTCCTCCACCCACATAAGCACACAGCATCTTAGGACAGGCTTACTGGGAGCTGTGGTGGAAGATGTCCACTAGGTGGCCCATGCTGATAAATGGACGCTCCAGAACCTGACTGGGTGTTATTTGTGTGCTGGCGTCCAGCTGCAACATCTGCTTCAGCACATCTACAAACTTCCAGCGGTCATTAAACTCAGCAATGTTACATTAATTACATCGCTTGGGTCGGGTTTTCCTCTTTTTTTGAAAGCAACACCAAAGCACCTACAATGTAAAAGTTGCATTAACACATATGACTAAAGGTTAGGCAGCTGATGTAATTCACTACTTGATCTATATTAGCTATGGCAATAGTTCTGATTGGTTAAATTATTACTATTTGATTCATAGGTTCTATTTGTTAATGAAATAATAAGTATGGTGGTATGACAGTGATCTGGGGGGATTTGAGGAAACAGGAGTAGAGTTGAATATTATCTGAACAATATGTCATGTGTTATAATTATGGGTTATATTTCTGTCTAAAACTTTCTCTTTTGTGTGTTTGCCACTTTAGTAGTCATGAGACATTTTCTTTTATATGGCCGTGTAGTTGTTTCCAAGATTTCAGAGGCAGTTAGAGAACCATAGTAGGAGGGCCCAGTGTCATCCTCCTCTGGGAGAAAAATGTTACAATTTCAACAGCAAAATGCATCAAACTCCACTTTGTCCCCATTACATTACAGTCATTTAGCATTTAACAGTCATTAAAAAGTAAAAGATTGAAAGATGAGGGCCTGTGCATCTTAGAGGGGAAGTGTCTGAACAGGATGAAGTTCATTTCATACCTCTACCTCTTTCAATGAAGAAAAAAAGTTCAATCAATCTGAGTCTTCATTTGGGGAGACCTTGAAAATGTACACAATTAAAAACGCGTCCATCTAGTTTAGTTTATCATGTGATATAACAGCAAAAATACATTGGTCCGCATATAATTCCAAATTCATGCACGTGCTGAATACATTTGTAGATTCATAAATGATCTTTAGTTTATTGTATTATTTAAAGGTGTCGTCAAAAGCTTAAACGATCAATACATAAACCTCCTCGATATCCATCAGGTAGAACCTCGTGCATCCATAGGTTGCTATGGTTTCTTTCGAACTTCACGAGCATCATTCAAAATTTTCTCACATTTCTCTCTGAAATTCAGACTGAAATACTCACGCAAATTGTGCTAAACAAGTTGTACTACACGAAAACAATTTTTCCACGACGAATTCATCTTCCTGTGAGCTTTTACTCGACTTGAGTTCAGCAGTTTTCATGATGGAGAAGGTGAGGCTGAAAACTTACCGTTTTACCGTCGACAGTAAAACACCGAGGAGGCGTCGAGGGCAAAAAATATATAGCAGGACTAGATAATACTAATACCTCATGTGTAGTTTTCCATCAACAAATGCATTATTTGTTTGCTTTTCTTCTGACGAGCAATTGAATATTTAGTCAATTATCTTTTCTGAATTCAAATAAGTTTCCGTCCTCTCCAGTTCAATGTCAGGACACTTAACAGGCCTAGCAGTCCAGTGGAAATAGTAAAAGACAATTCAAGTTGGCAAATGTTGCTCTTTTTTTCACGACATTGTGAAATTCAATGTATCAGAGAATATTTACATTCCCAGTGAATATCCTCCCATCCTAAAGTGTGTGTGCTCTTTCATAGTAAATTGTGAAATTGAATGTGTGCTAAAATGTGTTTTAAACCTCCAGATAACATCCTCCCATCCTACACCGTGTGATCTGCCTCTTCACCTCCTGGATCACACCTACTCCGAGACCACCAGGCATCAGACCACCAACAGGAAGAAGGTAGAACCCTGTTCCTTTACTGTCCCATCAGATAACATTAGAAGAAAATACTATGGACACTTACTTGCTCTTTACTGCAGCTTGCTCACTATTATAGTATGCAACCCAACCTCATCAGCGTATCTCTGTACACCTGTTGTATTTGTACTTTTAAAAAAATGATATTTGTCATTGATTTAGGATTATGTATCATATTTGTACCTGATAATGTAACACATTTGAAACTGTCTAGTTTCTAACTGTCTATGTTGTTAATTATCTTTGTATTTATTTAAAAGGTTTATTTTACGATTATCTAACTCGACATTATTGCACCTAATGAATGTATATGTTATAGTAAATGTATAAAATGGTAAATGTACACATTTCCCAAGGTAAATCTGGTAACACATCCCGGAAGACGCTAGTCACATTAGACTTACAGTATCATAAATGTACACATGTACCAGTTTCCCACATTTACCGTAACATATACATGTGAAAAATGTTATTTTCTATATATTTATCCTTTTACTAAAGTTTATCTTGACGTCTCTTTTGCTGTAAAACCCAGAGCACCCTGTCAAAATGTAACAAAGTATAAAATGTGTTGATGTCCTGTCTCCTGTCAGGAGAGTGAGGCCCTGCCCTCCTGTCCTTCCACTCCTGAGAGCATCCTGGGAGGTGGCCCTGGAGAGGACCAAGGAGAGCAGTCCTCCCTCAGGACTGAGGTAGAGTCACATCCACCTAGCTAGTCCACACCTCAGCTAGCCTCTGACTGTACTAGTTTTGACCTCTGACCTTTGTCCCCTGCATCCCTCTGTAAGGGTCAGGAGCACGTAGATGAGAGGTTCATCCGTAATGCTGCTGTCCTGCCCGACTGGCGCCCCTTCCCCCCACGCCTCCGGTGTCTGCGGCCCTTCACCCCTGGCCCGCTGCTGATCCATGGCCGAGTACCAGCGGAGTACCGGCAGCTCTACCGCTCTGTGGTGGACCCCGTGTTGCGGCTCTCCACTGGCAGGCCTCGTCCCTACAGCCTGCAGCTGGGACGGCGGATCAAGCAGCGCCTGTGGGAGGCGCTCTCCCGCCCGGTGGTCACCGGCACTCCGCTGGCTGACGGACTCCAGGAGATCAGGGAGTCTGCTAGTGAGGGGGTCTACGCACCCCTGATTGATCTAGATGTCAGCAGGGAACCCCGGTGTCAGCAGCCTCTCTGCAAGAGAGCCAGGCGCTGAACACTACACTGCACCAGCAGCTTCATTTTATTTGGTTTTATTTTATTTTACAGGTCCCTGGTCTTCCTGTCAGTAGAGTGGCCTGGCCTCCTGCAGCCTTCGGAGTGGGTGGAGCCAAGGACAGCCCTCCTCCATGATCTTCCCCAGGGCTCCAAATACCACTTCTCAGGTAGGCCCTATATTTTACTTTTTTTTTTTTGGTTCTCGCTAACTTCTAGTTGTCCCACATCAAAACGCAAGTTAATGTTTCTGCACACGTTTAGGTGAAGTACATTTAGATGAAACTTATTCATTTTTGTATTGTTTTTATATGCCATTTATAGTGTCGCTATATGATAGGGTTGGGAGAAAAAAATGATACAGCACAGAATCACAATATTTCTAGTGAACAAAATGTATTTTTTCTGTTTTTCTGTACGATGTCTGTTATGGGAATGCCGAGCACACCCGTATTTCGACTTGTGATCTTCCCCAAGATGGAGGACTCCTCCTTCAGGGCTGATGTAGAGTCACGTCCACCTAGCTAGTCCAAACCTCAGCTGGCCTCTGACTGTACTAGTTTTGACCTCTCCCTTCCTTTGTCAATGTCAGTATCTTTAGTATATTTGTCATCTGGGTGCTCATGGAGGGCCCTCTGGCTCTCCTCCTGCTCAACCTCCCTCATTTTCTGAGCTTTATAGAGGGATGGATGGAGGGGACAAAGGTCAGAGGTCAAAGCTAGTACAGTCAGAGGCCAGCTGAGGTGTGGACTAGCTCGGTGGACGTGACTCTCCTTGGTCCCGTCCAGGACCTCCTCCCAGGATGTTTCCAGAAGACAGGAGGGCAGGGCCTCACTCTCCTGACAGGAAGACCAGGGACCACTCAGATATTTATTTCATTTCATTTAATACATTTTAATAGCAGAACCGCAATCTTTTAATGTTGTTGTTAATGAGATCAATTATTTATTTTGAGAGTGATTGGTATTAGTGACTGTGATTGATTTGTAGTATCATATTGTGCATTCCATTTTCTGTGTAGTAAAGTAGTAAATCTAAACATTGTTCTTCATCAGCCCATCAGCCCTGCAGGATAGATACCCCGGCTCTTCAACCACTCGTCGCCAGATTGTTCCACCAGGTACCGTGGTAGCCGCTCTCTCGGCCGTTCTTGTCTTTTAGTACTTGAGTTATTTCCTTGTGTGCTTCCCTGCTTTGCTAACCGCATTCTCCTATCTCCCAGGATCCCCTGAACATCTCTCCCCGTGTCCTCGCCGGAACCCGCCAGCCTGCCTGCTCCCATCTCACCTGCCTGGTCCCGTCTCACCTGCCTGGTCCCGTCTCACCTGCCTGGTCCCGTCTCACCTGCCTGGTCCCGTCTCACCTGCCTGGCCTGGTCCCGTCTCACCTGCCTGGCCTGGTCCCGTCTCACCTGCCTGGTCCCGTCTCACCTGCCTGGCCTGGTCCCGTCTCACCTGCCTGGTCCCGTCTCACCTGCCTGGTCCCGTCTCCCCTGCCTGGTCCCGTCTCACCTGCCTGGTCCCGTCTCACCTGCCTGCTCCCGTCTCACCTGCCTGCTCCCCTCTCACCTGTCTGCCTGCCCCAGCTCCAACCAGCCCAGCCTCTTCACCCTCCACCATCCCTTCACCCGCTCCTTCATTAAATCCTCTTTTCCTACTCCCTTTGTCGTGGTGTGCATTTTGGGTCCAGTAGCAACCATAACCCTGACATGTGACAATGCATTTTTGTGTTACTTGTATTACTCCAAACAATACATTTGTATTGCTCAAGCATGTTACATCACCCTTAGCTGATGATTTGCCTGCATGTGGTGTGTTGGTGGGTGATCATTTCAAGCCCTGCATGCAACTATTAATATTTTGCAGCCTCTGGGTTCCAGCTCATGCTGTCATAGTGTCTTTCAAACTGTTTGTGTCTCGCTTTCTCGTCACTTTCTACCCAGTAACCAAAACCAATCCTCCTCAGTGTTCACCCTTTCCTTCCCAACACAAAATGAATACATTTAATGAATTAAATAACAATTAATTAACACAATTTCCAAAATAATTCCAGATTTTAAAGAATCCAATGAAATACAATACAATCTGAAATATATTAATGCATAAAGAATTAATCTTATAAATGTGTAGGCCCTCACTGGAGGACCGTGGTGGTTCCCCACTGTTTTATATAGTACCAGGAGATGGTTCTTTAAGCTTGTACCATAGTTGAAGTCTTGTTTGTGCTGTCAAATACCACAGAGTCTCTTATCTTGTGTTGTCGTGGCCGAGTGGTTAAGGCGATGGACTAGAAATCCATTGGGGTTTCCCCGCGCAGGTTCGAATCCTGCTGACAACGATGGACTGTTTTCATTGTGGTGTGAAACAGCAGACCCTCCTGGCTGGAATAGACACACACACTACCAACAATCATATAAATGGAGTTTCTACCAGATAACTTGAACCAGTCTACACAGACTACACACCTCTGATGATTCAGGAACTTCTTATTTGATTGGCTGCTGGTTAAAGACCTTTTATTTTCTTCCTAGTGAGTAAACACTTTTGTTGTTTGTTTTAAAAAACTTGTGTCGTTTCCTCCACCACTGACACTTAAGTTTTGAGTTAATAACTTGATAGTTGACATCATCTGTTGTCTCATGAATGGTTACAGAGATTGATGAGAAATCCAAGAGGGTTTACTTACGTTGGTTTGAATCCTGTTGACAACAAGGAGACGTTTACTCTCAGCAGGCTTGTATCTCCAACTGTCAGCAGGGTTTCTGTACATCACCTCTCACTAACTCTTCTCTTCTGTTTGCTTGCTGCTGGACCTCCCCTTCCTCCTCCTCCCCCTCATCTTCTTCTCCCAGAGAGGAATTTCGTCTCTTCCTCAGCGATGGTGGTATAGTGGTGAGCATAGCTGCCTTCCAAGCAGTTGACCCGGGTTCTATTCCCGGCCATCGCAGACCCTTTTCCTTTCATCTGGTATTAACGTCACCTTTTCACAAACATGAAAATGTACACAACCAGGGGTTAAAGTTGGATTTGGCAGGTGGGGGAACCCTCAGATCCGGTGTAGCGGTGCAGCAGGGAAAAATGACTCATTGATAATAATTATTGTTTATTTATTTAAGACACTTCACAATGAACCAGATCACTTCAACAACACATAGTGTACACAGTGTTTCCCACAGAATTAGATTGTATTTGTGGTGGTAGCTGACCGGTTGGGGGGGCACCCACACACTTTCTTAAAGTAATTATTAAATAATACTATATATAAGGTGCTCCACTGTAAATATTTAATTGCCAAGTACTTTGTGACAAATAACAATATATACAGCTCAATTGCTTCACATTGTGTCAAACACATAACACAATATATACAGGCACAGAAGAATAGAAATGAGGCTTTTCTACCCTGCTTCTACTCTAGAGGACCATGGTGGTTCCCCACTGTTTCATATAGTACCAGGAAATGGTTCTTTAAGCTTGTACCATAGTTGAAGCCTTTTTGGTGCTGTCAAGAACCCTTTAGAAAGGTTCTCTATAGCACCATGCTCAAAAGGTTATACGTAGGTGGAACACAAATCTGCTGCAGGACAAATTGGACAAAAATCGACAAATAAATATAAATGTCAGGTGGTCTACAAAGAAATGTTTTGTGATCCACAAATGAAAACACATTTCACATCTCACCGGAGATATGAAAGCATGGGAAGAGAGAGGGATAGGCCAGACTACTCTAGGGAGGGCTGCCATTCAGATATAGGCCTGGACCAGACTCCACATTACATGAAGATACAGGTGAGATTGACAGCAAACAGATCTCACCTGTTGCTTCTGCCCTAGCTGGCTGCTGTGGGAGAGCCACGACCGGTACTTGCTTTTCAAAATAATTTTACATGTCTGCTGTAAGGATTATTAAAAATCAAATAAGTGTTCAACTTTATTCTTTTCCAGAAAGCATAAATAATTTGATTTTAAAGTAAATATTTCCCTGCTTTTCTTTTTTTTTGAGCCTCCCCTGAAATTCTTTGGCAGCCCCCAGGGAAGGCGTGCCTCACACTTTGAAAACCCCGGTCTAGAGTGAACCATCACCTCTCTGTCAGGCTGAACAACTGGAAGGCACCGGTCATACTGGGAGAACTGGGAGAGCAGTAAGACTCTTCACCTTATCTCTGAGCCTCCACACATAAACTACTCTCCAACTAAACTAAAGGTGTTTGAAATGTCACTAACCATGGATTGGCTCATACCAGGTTTCCCATGTCTAATGTTTGCACGGTGCAAATACCACGGAGTCTCTTATCTTGTGTTGTCGTGGCCGAGTGGTTAAGGCGATGGACTAGAAATCCATTGGGGTTTCCCCGCGCAGGTTCGAATCCTGCCGACAACGATGGACTGTTTTCATTGTGGTGTGAAACTGCAGATCCTCCTGGCTGATAGAGAGCCCTTTGTTGACCTTCCTTTCTATTTGAAACTCAATACCAACCATGACGTACATGGAGTTTCTAATTCATCAAGCCTTTTTTTTGTTGTTGCAGGTCTCGTGCACAACCATTATGTCACTAATTTTATTGTTATACATAGAGATGTGGATGAGTGCAATGAATTTGACTGTTGTCTTTCTGGTTTGGACCAATCGATTGGCTTGACGTGCTGTTTACATCAGTTCAGGAAACCCATTGTATCAACAGTCAGAAAATAATATCCTTTAACCTTGAACATGACTGTACAGCACGCGGTGATAAAAGTAACAGTGAGTAGAATAAAATAGAAACCCAGACACGTGGTCACATGATGTCAGGTCTCTTAAGTTTCCACAAACCTGCAGCAACTGTTAATAACCTCACTCCACAAAACACTGTAAGAAAAAAAGTACATGGGGCTTTTTTCATTGACTTCCACAGTAAAAATTAGAGAAGGGAAAGATCACAGGTTTTGAGTGAGAGAGTTATGTCTACTTTCTCCAGCAGGTGGTGCTATTAACCTGTGATATTCTTTAGGAGAAGCCCAGTGAATATCATCCCCTAGCCTGCCTGTATCAGAAGATAATTCATGACAACGCTCAGAGGCAACCCCGTCGCAACACCCACTCACGTGTGATCAGAAAGGGGAAGAGGCTTGAGGCAGATATGAAAAGCAGTTCACACATTTTAACCACCCGGGCTTCCCTGACGCAGAACCAGGAGTAGATACGACCCGTTATCACAGAGATAACGAATGATTCAATATCAGCTTCACTAGAAGTTTATTAATGTCCTCATGTGATATCAGAGTCTAGCTGGGGAATCCGGGAAAGCCCACACACTGCCCTTCAAATGAAATGTTACCTTGGGATTTTGACTATTTTATTGCTAGTTTATCACACATAATATATTACATATGAGTCAATGCTCAGGCAGCAGCAATATTTATTGCTTGAACAGGGAAATCCTGAACTTAAGGAAAATATGAAGGGCTTTATCTCTCTCATGGACATCACACCCACTGGGGGGTTTTGCACCAGAGAATTAACTCAAAATACTTTTATTTTGGATGTTTGATCTAAAATCTAAAGTGGAGACATTTATTTGAATGAATAAAATTCCAATAAAAGAAAAGTCTGGTTTGTAAATAGTATTCACCCCCTCACTTTCCTTGTCAAAAAATACTGTACAAAAATATTTGTATCTAATTTCTTGCTGGGAAATCTTATGTCAGGTCCCATGCACACATCTTAATGGGATTGTAGTTTGTAGGGTAGTAGTCTGCTTCAGAGCGCCAGAATACCTGGAAGACATTATGTCCACAGGGTGCACTTTTCAAGTTTTCATTGACTCCCATAGTAAAACTGGAGAGAGAGAGAGAGAGAGAGTGAGAGAGAGGAACTCCAAACACAAGTTTTCCCCCGCCCACACTCTTCGTCACCATGGAAGCATGCACCTCAGCTGAACTGGAACAAAGCTCACTTCTGTCCTTTCCGTTTATAGTCATCGCTGATCTCGACTGTCATATCTTTTTTATCAGAAACCAAATCTATAGTAAACAGACTTTTAGAACTGGAAATCGTGAGAGGATTCAAGCAGAAAACCCCTTGTTGCTGTCTGTTGGCGCTTAGCGATACATTCATAGATGTAAGATGACCATCCCGGCCTCGTCTCTGTGCACCATATGTCACTGTAGCTAGTAGTCAGGGCTTTTTTCTTCCAGAAAGCTGAAGTAGGCTACAGACTGAGAGTGAAACAAACCATGGTGTACTGAAACATCCCTTTTCATTGGAACCAAATCTCTTAGAATTGTGAAATAGCAAATCGCAACTGAGGAATAAGTTTAAGTTGCTAACTACTTCAAATGATCAGAACAATCACAGAATAGTTTTTAGTAGTTAACTGACACTACGGCACATACTCATTTCCAGATTCCAACAGCTCAAAACTAATGAAAACAAAAGTAACAGTTGTTGTTTTATTTGTTTTATTTCATAAAAAGCACAGTAGGTTTCATCTTTCATCTCACAGGATGTACAAAATAACATCATTCAGTGAGCAATCCATAAAAGTGTAGTTTGCATTGCTGCGATAATGTTATTACCATTCCATAGGAACGAACAGGAAGTCCATCGAGAACGACGTCGTACAGTGTGCACATTTTCTTACAGGTATCTTACAGTTCTAATAACGAGAAGGATTCTGTCTCAAACACAAATCCTGTAAAGCATATTTCCCCAAGAAACAAACTTGAACAGCATGTATACTTGTTTTACTAGCTTGTGTGCTATCACATTGCAATAAAGTATGTACAAAACATCCCATAAGAAGTTACAAGATAAAAAGACTTAATGCAATATAAAGATGAACGACACATCTCTTTCAACCACCGTCCTGCAGTGTGGGTGAGTACTGTTGAGCAGTCACTCATAAGACATCGGCATCAAGCCACTTCCTCTTTCCGTTCAGTCGTCCAGCGTCCTTCCATTCACAGTTCGTCGACGAGCCACGTGACTGACAGCTGTCAACCTGCCTGAATTCATCAGTCCAACAGTGGAAAAGTCACATGAATGGCGAGCTGCGGTCCAGCGCTAGCCGTACTCTGTGCCGGGCGGCCCTCTCACTAAGTTATAGTAGCCTGCCATGGCCCCCAGGTCAATGTACAGGGAGCCCTTCCTCCTCATGTGGCCCGAGTCCTCCGAGTACAGGAAAGATTCTGCAGAAAAGAGAAACGAGGGGTGAATACATAAATAGTGCACGTATATCTGAGAGGATATGTGCTTGGATACGTGTGACCACGAGCTCTCAGTCCTTACCCTGTGTGGTATCCGGCTGCTGGCTGTGTTGGCGTAGCATGGGGTGGTTGGCCTCCCCCAGGGCCGAGTCCAGGCTCCAACAGCGCGGCTGATCCTCCCTGGCGGGGTTGATGGCCTCGTCTTTGAGCAGCTCCGACGCCGAGCCGCGCAGGTCAGGGTTCCTCTCCAGGGCTCGCTCCAGGAAGGAGCGCATGGCCGGGCTGCAGTCCTCCGCTATGTCGTCCAGAGGAGGCGCCTTCTCGTAGATCTGGTGGGGGGGGGGGGGGGGGGGATCATAAGGATATCGGCATCAAGAGAAAGCTGCAGCCGAGGTGTGCAACGAAACAACAACAGGCCGCGTGGAATTCCTCCAGCGGGCTTCTTCCGATGTTTCTGTTTTGAGTCTCGGTGTATAGAAGCTCGCAAAACAAGTTTGGTTGCAATAAAAAAAAGGGCTAGCACAGCACAGCCTGTGGAAGTGAGTTAAGCCTCTCAACAGCCTTTCCCCGTGACAGCAGTTTCACGAGGAAGTGAGTAAATCTAAACCAACTACTTTAAAAAAAAAAAACCAGAACTTCAAATCAAGAGACCATGTCATGGAAAACCTTGAAAAGAACGAAACGGAAATAGCGACTGACTGCGCAACCAGAGTCGCCTTAAGCCCGCTGTAACTCATGATAATCTCGGCTGTTGAAACAAACGGAGGTCATGGAAAAGTGTGTCACTTGTTTTTAGGAGTGCATCAAGACACAATATTGCCCCTCTTGGCTTTATCTCACATCGTGAGGCATTTCTTCTGAGTGACTGAGGTTATGGGCGTGACAAACCCGGCTACAAGCGAGTGGTGTTTCCCCCCCCAAACACACACACACACACACACACACACACACACACACACACACACACACACACACACACACACACACACACGCATCTAGGAGAGCAGAAGTCAAATACAACTCATTTGAAGCATGCACAGTCCGTCCTGTTGTACCGAGTACTCACAATGTAGAGGTAGGATGGGCAGGCGGTGCGTGGGTACCTCCGGACCCAGGGGGGGCTGCCGGTCTGCATGTGGATGATGGTGGCGCCCAGGCTGTAGATGTCTGTCTTGGTGTCATGTCCCCGACACAGGACCACCTCTGGACTCATGTACATCTAGGGGGGGGGAAAAAAACAGGGAAACCTTTATTCAACTGCGATACTACGAATGAGATACTGTGCTGCTGCAGAACGTAACGGCGGGGGGGATGGGGGTCGAGGTGTTTAGAGAGCGGTTCCTCTTTTGATGGTTTCAGTCAAGTGAACGTATCGATGTGAAACGAGCAACAAGAAAAGTCTGTCGGGTCGCAAATAGGACTTTTGAATGCATTACAGAAGCCATCATTTAGAAGATGCGAGATGAAAGGTACGGTCACTGCGGAAGTGCATCGGCTTCTGGACTGTGAAAGAGTAAACACACTGTCTCAGGCCGCTGGAAATTCCAGCCTGCTCTCCCATGTTAGTGTGAGCCGGAGCAGCCCCGCATTGCTAACGCTCTCTCTCTCTCTTATTATTACTGCTGGGTCTCTACCCTGGGACTTTCCAGCAGCCAAGCCACAAGAGCCCCAGGGTGCGTGCACGCACGCACACACACACACACACACACACACACACACACAAAGGAGGGGTGGCAAGGCAGAGGCAGGATGAGAGTCCTTGTATCATTCTACATTTTCCCAAGAGTTTAATTTCTGCAAACACTAGAAACTAATGCCTGTCAGTCATTAGCTTTCTCCAATTTTTTTGCAGACCGTTGCTGTTGTGTAAGTGATGACAAGTCTTCAGACCAAGCGTTGTTTTTAAAAAAATCTAACTTGAACCCAAAAGATTCTTGGCCGTATGAGAGCTTGAGTACAGTAAGTACGGCGAGCTGCAAGAGGGACTTTTCCTCACCTCCGTTCCTCTCAGGTCTCTGGGTGTGTATATTTCCTCCTGTCATCTGCACCGTCAGGCCAAAGTCCACCAGCACCGCCTTGTCTGACATCAGGACAATGTTACTGGCTGAGGAGGAAGAAAACATGGAGGGGTTCATATTCACGCTGCAGAAGCATAGTTCATTTCAATTCTCAAACATGCTGTACTATATTTTCAGTAGGCTTTGCATTGTATTTGCATTGGTCTGAACAGAATTGGGGAAAAGGTGTTCAACGCAATAACCGAAGCTTTCAGCGAGGAATGTAACAGATCATTTGAGGGCGGGGCCTTTCTGAAACCTCTCGCCCATCTGCTTCGTTACCTCACTGACGCGAAATTGCACATTCTGCCCTGGAGACAGGAAGCAGCGAGGACCGCAGCAGCACACCGGAGGGCCAGGCCGCAAGTCTGACCATCGTCGTAACTCACTCGCCTCTCATTTAGAGGGGAGCGCGGGAATCTTGGGGGGAGGAACGGGCTGGAATTTCCAGACACCGACCAGCCCTTGTTGGTCACGGCGGGCTGACGGGCAGCTGAGCTGAGCTTTGATCTTCAGTGCTGCTGCGGTCCGACTGTTTGGCGTGGAGATTAGCTCACATCAAACCTCAGACGTGCTCACTCAACCTAACTAGCTTCCTGTGTTCCGGCAAGCGGTTCCCGGACATTACTGCCTGTGTGACCTGGCTACCTGTAAACACCCTCAGCTTCCTGCCTCGCTAGGCCCATCAATAAACCTGCAGTGGGGGAGCAGCTGCAGATTATATTCTGTCAAACATATTGCGTAACTTCTGTCTTTTGTGGGCTGCGGCTGTGCGTAGTGATTTGACTGTTTCCTGCCAGGCACTTGAGGCTCTTTCAAGAACGGCATCCTTCCGTTTGACGTAAAGCGGCCGACACAATTTCCCTGAACCGCCTGTGCCAGCCGGCGAGAACACCGACGCCGCCTCCCTCGCCATCGGAGAGACGAATCATCAAAGAGGCCCTTGCTTACGTTTGATGTCGTGGTGGATGACGTTGTGGGAGTGGAGGAACTCCAGCCCGCGCAGCACCTGCTTGGTCACCCAGATGATCTCGAACTCCCTCATGGGCCCGCAGTTCTCCAGCTTCTCCAGGACCGAGCCGCCCTCGCCGGCCTCCATGAACAGGTGGACGCTCTGGTCCCAAAGCAGGGCGCCGTAGAGCTCGGCGATGTTCTCGTGGCGGAACCGGGCCTGGATCTCCACGTCGGCAGCTTTGAAGTTCTCCATGGGGATCTATGGGAGCAACGTAAACATTTGTTATTAGATGGACCGGCTTCAGCAATCCGTCAACAGTGGATTACTTTGATGAGTCATGAACGGCAGCATCTCCTATCCCTATGGCTTGTCATGTGATATGCAGGAAATACATTGTAAACTGAACGACCAGCTCGTGAACCGGTGCCAGTAAGCTTTTGACAGTGTGTGTAGTGTTAACAGTGAGTATGTAAACACAGCACTTTCTGTGATAACCCCCAGGCCAGGAAACCACTCCCACTCCCTCGCCTGTCAATATTTTCCGTTGCAGGAAGGACAAAATACACCACGTCTCCCTCCCCGTGTGAGGGGAGTTGGATCAGATAGGATAGAGTAAAAAAAAAAAAAGAAAAAAAAAAGAACCACGTCATTCAGCTCGCACTGAAAACTTTGCCAAGGATCGCTAGTTTCATGCACAAATCAAAGCATATGAAAAGAATAACAATATTTATCAGTTGAGTCACGTTTGGAGGACTGTCAGCGCCGTCCGCTGCAGCCAGAGGAGCTGTTGTGGGGACTTTCTGTTAAATTTCCATTCTTTCAGTAAAGTTGGCCCATTTTGTAAGTGAGTGCCAGAGAAACGGTCCTTCTTCCTCTTTTACAGCACATTACGAGTGTATACAAAAGAGCAAATATATAAAATGTCATGTTGACGCTAACTTTTATTACATTGTTTACAAAGCAGTAATTGCTTTGGCAGATTAAATTCTTGGCACGTAAGCCGAGAGTTTCGAGAAATCCACTCGGGTTGGATTCCAGTCATTGCTCCGCAGGACTCACCTGTTTGCATGCCATTCTTTTCCTGGTTTTGGTGTCCTGAGCCAAGTGGACTTTCCCAAAGGAGCCCTCGGGCACACGGCCAGAGCCGGGATTCTTGTAGGTCAATTTCCATGGAAACAGGAGCACGTCCACGTCGATCCGGTAGCGTCCATTCTTGACAGCCATGTCCTGGAAACAAGAGCCGGTTACAAATGTGCTCTGGGCCAAAAGGCATGCTGAGTCATACATAGGGTCAGTCCTGTCTTCGGGGGCCCTTGTTGTGGGGACAGCGCGGAAACAAACAAACAAACAAAAAAGGATCACCGTTGCGACGACCTCTCACCTTATTCAGCAGGACTCCCATCTCCTCAGGCAGGTGCTGCAGGGCTGCTGGCTGCATGTTGGAGAGGAGGTTGACAAAGGAGAGGAGGTCGGTCACCGTCCCATACGTAACGCCCCTGCTCCCAACACCGTGACCGTTCTGCTGACTCCCCAAGCCCAGCGAGTCCCCTGCCTCCTCGTTCTCATCCATATCCTCCTGGGAGAGTCCTTCTTCTTCAAATGACAAGTCTTCTTCCTCTTCCTCAATGTTATAGAGAGTCTCCACAGCGTCAATGATGTCCTCTATGTTCATGTGCGCCAACAGGAGTTCTATTCCGTTGTCATATTTGTACTCCATCTTGCTTCTTCACTTGTCCTCCTTATTCTACAATGGAAAATGGGGGAGTTACTTTTTTATCTAGGACAACAGCAACCCTGAGTCTTTCATAACTGAAACAATGTCACCTGTGAATATGAGCAGAGCAGGATACACAAGAACACTAAAACCTACAGCTTGCTGCAGAGACATGGGAGGGGCCTAAGGACCTGTTTTCCAAGCAAATGAAGGGAGTTTCACAGAAATCTGGGAAGCCCCCAGCAAAGTGTGAACCCAGTTTTATAGATATACATCACCCATAATGTTGCTAAACTACAAAAAAAATGGGGTGGGGTATGAAGGGAAAAGGCATCCAGTTTGTTACACAAATGATTGCATGCAAATTAGTGTTAGATGCTATGCTGAGTACACCTTTTTAGGAAAAAGAGAAGGATGTGCAGCCTACTGCCCCACTTCTTCAATCTGAACAAATAGCCCACTGAGTTAGATGTCATTATAATAATAATAATAATAATAATAATAATAATAATAATAATACACAATAATATGATTAATACCATAATAAGTGGAGGTACAGGCAATCAGGTGGATTTTACTATCAGACTTTGAGACAGTTCTCTCCATGCTCCTATTATGAGTTAGCATGGCTGCCTATTGTAAAAACTGTATATCCTTAAATTAAACCCCTCAAAAAAATAGTAATATTTTGGCATACTATTCAGATATCACAGCAAAACCTCAAAATATCACACAGCTACTATAGGTCAGTAAACATACCACAGAAAATCCTACAGTCACTATCGAGCACTACAAATTACTACACTTTAACTGCTGAATAGGAATATTAGTGAGTGGTCGTTAGGGCGTATATACAAGACAGATCATTTCTTTCAACAGATTCATTGCTAACAAAGTGAGTCAGATATACTTACATTAGAAGTTTAGTTTGATTGTGTTGTCTCCATAGTTGTGTCTCCAGGCAGCGTCCAATTCACGGACCGACTGAGCAGTGAAGCCGCGCAGACTGAAGCTACGACGTTTCTGACGCTCGCAAGGAAGTAAACAGAGGAAGTGTTGCAGGTCAGTGCGTAGGTGTTAAGAGTAACGTGCTTTATTACGCCATCATCTCTGTAGGTTTCGGTTTTCTCTTTCCTTATGTACCGTCAAATGAAAAACAATTTTCATGTGCCCTGGCTGTTTGATGCTGTGTGTTTTCCTGTGAAAATTGTGTTTTGTCCCTGGAGATGGAAAAAGCAACTATTTCGCATAATAAAGAATATAAAAAAATTCCATAGTGTCAAGTCCACTAGCGAATCCACCTAGAGTAATTCAAAACTGCAATTTGGACTTCATAGTGTATTTGTAGTTGCTAACTTAGGAAACTGAAATGTTGTCCGATTGCAGGAGGCATAATAAAACAGTTTCCTACACATGAAGACGTTAGTTATATTTGACAGCTCCCGCTTGCCGTAGAACAAAATCTTACGCATGCGCTCTTACGACTCTTTTTGAGCAGCAATGGCGTCCTCCTTCGGGATGTGCAGGTTACATCTGAGGGGAAGGGGCAGCCTGGCAAAGTGTCTTCAAAGAAAAGTCGGGACAAACGCTGTTGCTGCGCCGACCGAGGCACCCAGGAAACACGAGACCGGTTGGTAACTCCAACTGTCAGGGAGAGAAATCTAGTGCGGAATAAACAAAGTTAGCCTGCAAGCTAACCCCGACACATGCCGCTGTTTCTTGTATGGAGAGAACATCACGCCAGACTGACAGTTTAAAGTCGACACATACCTAGTAGAGCATAACGTTAACCTTTTTACGAGTCGTCAGGGTGTAAAGTCGGCATAGAAATGCTCCACTATGCTTTGCTGAATCTCAACTAAATCCCAGATCTAAGAATGTGCCATCTGTCATTCTATCTCTATGTCTATCCTCTTCCACCAAAACACACAGTGGAGGACTGTAGCAGTGCTGCTTGGTTGGTTATGCCGAATTGAAGTGTGGCTCTTAACGATTCAGAAAAGGTCTTGCATGATATTTTATGGGGTATGGTGCCTTTTGCCTTTTAACAAAGCCACATAAAATAGCCAGATTATGTTTGGCCTGATATTCTGGAGTTACAGACCAGATTTATCTCAGATATTCACCAGTAGCTAATGCTGCAAGATTTGCCTGCAGGAGAAAAATCTTCAGCTAGCAAGATTGGGTGATTAATGAACAAAAGAATGAATTCCCAAATTTATAGCTGAATTAAGTGATTCATACGCTTATATTGAACATTTCTTTTCCATTCTGTTGTCAGAAGAGAAGGCTGGGCTCAAGTCGTTTTACGCCGTCCAGGCAGAGAGACGAGAACAAGCGGAGAGATCTGTTCTCATCAGCTGCCAGTCCAAAACCAACGAGAAGAAGTTCCTCAACTATTTAGCAAAACATGGAGATATCAAGAAGTGTTTCTTTTATGAAAGCTATGTAAGTAAGAGACGAAGCACCACTGCTGTGTATTGACATCTGTGTTATAGAGCTAACCATCAGATGAAATATTTTGCACCGTACTAAGATGCAATTGGAAGAAATTCTGTGCAACTCGTTTCTTGCATGACACTGATTTTAGACGTGTTTGGTTCTCCCAGGGCACGTATGCGGTGGTGGAGTTTGCCGGCCAGGACAGCATTGCCTCATTACATGAAGCGGCTGCCATTCCTAGTGTCAACTACGAATCCACGGTGCCTTTCAAATCAAGACTGCTGTCACTCAGGAGTCACGGACCTGCCGACCCGAGTTCCCAGACAGGCCAACTGAGCCGACCGCAGACCACCATCCCCATCAATGAGCTCATACAGAGACTTTCCAGAGAAGAGAGTGTAAGTGATGTAGCAAATGGCACAGACTAGTGAACTATCCCACTGTCTTTCTAGTTTGTCCCATTTGGACTATAAGACTTAATATTTATGATTATTGGTGCAGCGATACCACTTTTTAGTGTTGGGTTGATGTCTATGTTTGCTAAGCATCAATGAGTCCTCAAAAGTGAGCGGCCAGTACTCCATCGGTGCATCCATACTTGCACTAATACTTGTGATACTTCAGAATCAAGTGTTGCGTATACAATCCTCTCTGTCTCCCTCTCTTCCCCTCAGATAGACCAGCAGGTCATCTCTCTGACCGAAGCCTACCAGTTAACCGAGGAGAACATCCGTCTGCGTTTCCTGGTCTGCTCTCTGCTCAAGGACATTGCTGCTGCTTATTTCCCAGAATGCAGCATCAGGCCGTTTGGCTCGTCAGTGAACGGCTTCGGGAAGCTGGGCTGTGACCTGGACATGTTTCTAGACCTGGACAACATCAGCGGAAGGAACATAAAGATGGTAATAATGGGGTTTGTGTGTCCTATAGTTACTGTCGTTGCACTGAGCCTATTCAGTATTTCAAGACTACTTTATATTTGTGAGCTTTTCAGGAATTGATAAAGATCTGCAGCAGTGTTGTCAGTCTATATCATTTTTGGCATTGATGCACACATCTGTCCATCCCATTCTTTCATGCAATACGTAAGATTAATTTCATGTAATGGGTAATTAATTACCAGAGGATATGTCGTGGGAATTTGCCTGTAATCACTCAATAATATTGAAATAACACACAAAACATTGACAGGTTGAAGTACAAAAATATACTGTATACAGATATATTGGAGAGAGAAAGACCTCGTCACAGGTCACACCGAAAGTCTCTCTCTCTCTCTCTCTCTCTCTCTCTCTCTCTCTCTCTCTCTCTGTCTCTCTGTCTCTCTGTCTCTCTGTCTCTCTGTCTCTGTCTCTGTGAAAGTCAACTCATTACAATCTTTATAGTTTCTTTGGAAACAAAGAAGTCTCTCTTGATTGGTTCTTATACGTAGAGAACATGTTTAACCCTATAGGCTCTCTCCACCTACTAGTGGTCACGGTCAGATTTATGACTTCCTTGAAGGAAGACACAGAATGATGAATGATAAATACTAGAATTCCTTGCTAATTTACTTTCACAGATCTCAACTGGGGGACCCATGTGTCCCCAAATGTCCACCCTGCTGATGTGTCCTTGACCAAAACCCCCCCGAATCCACCAACCCCCTGAATCCACTAACCCCACCAATCCACTAACCCCACCAATCCACTAACCCCCGGCTTCCCTGTGCTCAGCCCAAAGCAGGTCTGGCCCTGGAGTACCAGATGAAGCGGGCCACCTCGGAGCGGGCCGTCACCCAGAGCATCCTGTCAGTCATCGGGGAGTGCGTGGACCAGTTTGGGCCCGGCTGCGTGGGGGTGCAGAAGATCCTGAACGCCCGTTGCCCCCTGGTCCGCTTCGCCCACCAGCCCTCTGGTTTTCAGTGTGACCTCACGGCCAACAATAGGTATGCACACACACACACACACACTTTCAGGACCATAGCCTACTAAAGCATATTTCATCTGTATGTACTGTAAATTTGAAGCTGATTTTGATATTTTTTAATGTTTTATTATTTTATTAGTCATTGCACTTCATTCATGTTCTAACAGAAAAGGGTTATATCTCGAAATGTCAATTATAGTTGCTCATAGGCCTCTTGGTTCACAGAAACTGCTAGTTTTGTGTTGTCCTTCAGAAGGTATTGGCCGCATCGGCGTTGCAAAACCCCCAAACAGAAACCGGAGTTTGGCAGGAAGTGCTTCAGGTTGCATGCTTGCTTCAGTGAAACTGGATTGTCGGACCAGAAAGGGGGCTTGTTTGTGTTTCACTTCTCTGATTTCCGGCCCAGATATTGTGGTCCCTGCTGGTGACACACACACACACACACACACACACACTACACACTGTACACTCACACCTGCTAACGTTCAGAAAACCACACTGCAGTTTCTAAGGAAATGCAGTTGAGCCACCCCGGCTGTGGGTAGTCGCGTGGGGGATTTTTCTTAAGCCTTGTTGTGGGTCCTTTTTGAAGCACAGTCTTTTCCTTGCATTGGTGGCGTGTCAAAATAAAACGTCACTGAAGGGCAGCTGAATCTGCGTCACTGAGTCAGTCACAGTGATGCTCTCTAGTGGTGGTTTTGCAAGCTGACTCGATTACTATCTTTCACCTTTGATTGTTCCACTGACCTTTGACATATAGCTCGATATTTCATTTTCTGATTCGCCTGTGAAGCTTTTAGGCCAATACAGTCATGCTTGAAAATGTGTGAACTTCAGGGGGTGGTCAATATTTCATATATTCCATAAGAACTTTTATAAAATCCTTGTTTTAATCTCAACATTTTAACCTTAGCTTTAGGTTCTGCTACAGCATCTCCTCTTTAGATCAGGACTTTGACCGATCCAAAACACTAAACGTCTTCATGAGCCATTCTTTGCTAGATCTGGTTGAACAGCAGCTTCAGCTGTCAGACTGATGGCCTCACGGTCTGTTCATGAACTCTCTGGTTTCCCCCAGAATTCATAGTTCCCTTAATGATGTCGAGTCGTCCAGGTCCAGAGGAATAAAAAAAAAAAAAAGCAGCCCCAGACCATGACAACCACTTTTGGGTTTGCAACCAAACAGTTTGATTTTGGACCCATGGGTCCAGAGTTGTTCAGGTTTGTCCAGGTCGTCTCTGGCAAACTGAAGACAGACAGCTTTTGCTCTATTTAGACAGTAGAGGTTCTTCCTGGCTTCCCTTGCTGTCATAGCCAATTCTATCCAGTGTTCTTCTTATTGTTGATGGAAGCACTGACATCAGATCCAGCAGTGGAGGCTTGTGGATCTCCTTCAGGACACTGAACCCCCTACCTGCTCATTCATTGAGATCAGCTATAAATAATACAATATCCCTGCAATCACCCAATGAAGCCTTATTACTGACTTATCCACCTTATCAATACCTCTGCAGCGCGAGGTAAAGCAGCAGGATCAAGTCTCTTCGTCACATGCGGCGCTGTACTGTATGTTCTCCACAGGGTGGCGATAAAGAGCACTGAGCTGCTGTACCTGTACGGCGGGCTGGACCGGCGGGTGCGCGGCCTCGTGTTCACCGTGCGCTGCTGGGCCAGGACCCACGCCATCACCAGCAGCATCCCCGGGGCCTGGATCACCAACTTCTCCCTCACCGTCATGGTGCTGTTCTTCCTGCAGAGGAGGAGCACTCCCATAATCCCCACCCTGGACCACCTCCGAGACCTCGCAGGTAGCATGTAGCATCTAGCATCTACCGCCGTTTGCACTGAAGATATTATTGTAGAAAACATTTCAAACTCTCGTCATGTCTGTACCAGCAGCCTTGGTACCAAGAGGTGGAAATCTTCAGGTTCAGAAAGTAAAAGTCCTGCCAGGATTTCTCTCCACCTGTGCTCTTAACCAGGAACTAATGAGGATATCAAAATAAAAGTCTGGAAAGTCCTTTTACTTTCTGAACCTTTACTTTACTTTTCCACCCCAGCCTGCTACTAGCCTAAAGTACCAAGCAGGTCCTACGTCAACAACCCTGGAGTGTCTGTTTGTTCATTGGAAATGGAGTTTAAGTACCGATGGAGTCTTAAGAGTCCAGTCTGTAGAGGCAGCATCCTCCATGTTGACTCTGTAGCTATCTGAGCTCTCATATAATATCTGAAATGAATGTGTAACCCAATGTCAGCCTTGTTGAAGCTCCACTGGTGTGTATTAGTGTAACCTCCATCTCTCTCTCTCTCTCTCACCCTCACCTTGGCTGCCTGATAATTGCCTTCCAAAAGCAATCTATCCCCCCCTCCTCCCTCCTCCTCCCTCCTCCCTCCTCCTCCCTCCCTCCCTCCTCCTCGGCCCCCACTTAGCACAGACTCTATCACACAGAGTGCTTACAGGACAATAAAAGGCCCATCACTCTGGGAAGGTCGATGACCCCCCCCCCCCCCCCCCTTCCTCCCTCCCCACCCCCCCATCACCCACTCCTGCCTCTTCTGGACACACACATACAACCATGCCGCTATTTAAACAGCGGTGTACTCCCCCTCACCCCCCCCCCCCACACACACCCCATTAGGGTCAAGGAGGCTGGTACCAGGGGCTTTGATGGAGAACCAAACCAGCCCACCAAGGACATGATCCAGGCTCTCTGCTCTTCCTCTTCACTTTCTCCCCCCCCCTTCTCTCTCTCTCTCTCTCTCTCTCTCTCTCGTTTGACCACCACTCACACACACACACACTCTTCACTCTCTTTCTCCCTCCCGTCTCTCTCCTTCCCCCCCCCCCCCGTATGACGTGACACCATCCGTCTGTGTCTTGTTTATGGCCGCGGTAGCCGTGTAAAGGCCGTCGTTTACCTTGTGTCCCTCGCTCTCGTCCCACAAGGCCCCGCGGACAAGAGCGTGATTGAGGGGAACGACTGCACGTTTGTCAGCGACTTCGCCAAGATCCGGCTCCGGAGCAACACGGAAACACTCGGTGAGCACCGGAGCGTCGAATAAAAGGGGTTTGGCGCTACATTCAGTTTGATCGGTGCTCTCCGTCATGATTTGACTCCTCTTTTTTTTCTCAGAGCAACTGCTGCGAGAATTCTTCGAGTTCTACGGCAGTTTTGCGTTCAACAGGATGTCCATCAATATCAGAAAGGTGAGTAGCTCACTCGCACCAGTAATGTCCAATACAACCCGATGATATATTTGCCTCAAGGTGACACATTACAGTTTAAGTTCAGTTCAGGATGCCGCAGCAGGACACATTGGCTGTCACTGGCAGTGGTTACAGGACCCCCTGAGTAGGACGGGGCGTGGATGTCAGCTAGCAAGGTGTGGTACTTGTCAGAGGTTAGCCCAGAGTCCAAATTGGATGTTAGTTTTTGTAATTGGAGAGCGAAGGTCAAGCCAACATAGCTGTGTGCATCTGTACAAGACGGTTTGTTGTCCTACGTCTTTTCAATTTGTCACATTCACCAAATAATGTCTTGTCGTCCGCCATTACTCCACTTTGAAACCTGCCAGTATCGACTACATTTCGAGGGACAGTTCTGGTGTTTTGCAGGGACTTTGCCATGCCAGGGTTTTAGTGACTTGATACCCCTGGGAGGAAGAGGGAGGAAGAGACTCTGCAGCCTAATGTGAGTCTGCACATAGCAGAGGAAGTCTGCAGGTGGACTCCGGCCATGACCCATGCCTACAGGCTTTCACCAGTAGAGCAACAGCCGTAAATCTGCTTTACTGTGCTACAACTCTCCCGTCCGCTCCTCTCCTCTGACTGATGACTTTATGTTGCCGTCTTCTATCCCTCCTTCCCCCCCGCAGCTCCATTTCTTAATCCGTTCGGTTTACTGCCGGGCTTTAGCCGTGATGCAGCTCCCGCGTGCAGCGGACTCTGGAAGGTTCTCGACTTATCCCTGACCCACATTTTAATGGTTAATTTGATGGATGGAGATTGACCATCGCTGCTAGACGGAGGCAGCGCTCATATACGCTCCCGTTATCAGCCCCGCTCCTTCATGTCTCTTTACCTTTCCCAAATTCCTCTCACTTTTCTGCTTAAATGGAAATATCTGAGCTATTTCTGGGCTTTTTTTTTAAAATGATAGATGAGGTGTGGCGAGTGTGTGGCTCAACTTGCCAGTACTGACCTGTTGTCCTGCTCCTCAGATCAACACACACACACACACACACACACACACACACACACACACACACACACACACACACACACACTCACTCCCCCATCTGCTAGCCTGGGGAGAGTCATACCACTCAGCCATAGGTGCCCCAGATACAGCAGCAAAGACCTAAAGCATGACCAACTAGATAGATGGACCATAACTTGTGGGACTGCCTGTTTCCCTCTCTCCAGGGTAAAGAGCAGAACAAGCCGGAGGTGGCCCCGCTACACATCCAGAACCCGTTCGAACTCTCTCTGAACGTCAGCAAGAACGTCAACGCCACCCAGCTGGATCGCTTCGTGGCCCTGTGCCAGGAGAGCTCCTGGCTGCTCCAGCAGAGTGAAACCAACGCACCCAGAGGTGGCAACGGGGCCAGCAACCCCACGCCGTGGGGACTGGCCACCCTCCTCCTGCCCTCCCAGGCTGCAGCAATCAAAGGTCGCAAGAAGAGGAAGAGGGAGCCCGCCAGTGAGAGAATCAAGAGCCTGCTAGAGTCCTTGAAGACTAAAAATCCACAAAAGAAGAGCTAAGAAATCATCCCCCTCCTCCTCCTCTCACTACTCCTCCTGTGAGGAGAGAGTAGGAAGAACTAAGAACAACTTTGCAGGTGCTGCGAAGGATACAGCTGGTGCACCTACGGTTTTGAGACTGGACTGCAGTTTCAAACACGAACACCAGGGGGTGATGGTGAGGCCTGTATGTGCAGATGTATGGGTCCATGCAAAAGGAAGGGCTTGCCGTATACTGTAGCCCCGCTCTATAATAACCCTAAAGGCAATATTGTGGTGACTGATGCAAGACCTACCAAATGTACATAGAAATGATAACTTAGAGTGACTACAACTGTTCTGGTTTACACTTGCACCACAAAATCACAATGGATGTCTTTTTTTTCCTTTTTTTTTTTCTATTAAATCATCAAAATATGGTCTTCATTTCATTATTCCAAACTGAAAACACTTTGGGGTCGAGCTGAAAGTGAAAACTGTACGAAGCACAGTGACACAAAGTTTGCTCAAATCTCGTGTCACATCTGGATGAAAGTTTCTATCTGAAGCGATGATGTAATGGTGCCTGTGTGTGTGTGTGTGTGTGAGTGTGTGTTAGTCAGAGTTATATAGAAGTACACAACCCATTTTAGTTAGTCACTCAATTCACTGGAACCGAGCGCACCCAGAGTTGCGGTGAAGTCTGTCGGATGGATTGACCTCTCCGACGAGCTACTGGTGGAGCCGACAAGTTAAATGTGTGGAAAGACAGTGGGCACATTCCTTTTCAGCTCCGTACGTCTCGCAGGCGGAGACGGGCCCTTTAACTCAGTTTCCACAGTACGCTCACGATGCCCGTGTCTACTAATCGCGTTGTCCGGAGAATGCGTCGGGTCATTCGAAAACACCGGGTCGACATCTGAGTCGAGTTACATAACTATCCAAAGTGTGTGTGTGTGTGTGTGTGTGTGTGTGAGTGTGTGTGTGAGAGAGAGGGGGAGAAGGCCTAAGGGTGCATGTGTTAAGAGTGCATCTGCAAGTTCACATCCTATGAGTGCATTTGTGTGTGTGTTTTGGCCCCGTGAGACAGCGGTTGAGGAGTCGGGAGTGTGCGGCGGCCCACAGCTGTTTTTCCGCTCATTGCAGTGGGAGGTCAGGGGGGTGAAGGGATAGACTTTTAACGCCCCCCACCCCCCCCCTCCTCCTCCTCCTCCTCCTCCTCCTCCTCCTCCCCCCCCACCCGACACACACACGGGTGCACAGCATGAGGAGGGAGGGAAGGCGGGAGCGAGTGAGTGCCCATCACACCACTTCAGCTTTGAACTCCACTCACGCCTTCCTGGCTCTCCCCTTTCTTTCGCCGTACGTTTCTCTCTCTCTCTCTCTCTCTCTCTCTCTCTCTCTCTCTCTCTCTCTCTCTCTCTCTCTCTCTCTCTCTCTCGCTATCTCAGTCTTCATCGTTTTCCCCTCCTCTCGGAGTGGCAGTGCCGTTTGAGGTTTGCGGGGTCTGTTTATTTCCATGAGTGAGTATTTGACTGATGGGTCTAGATGCTGCGGTGGAGCAACAGAGCGGTTATGAAATAAGGTGGTTAGAGAAGCATTGGGTGGGGAAATCAACACTTCTGGGGAATGTGAGGAAATATGACTGCTGGATACCGTGGGGTTCAGTCAGGGGGGCTCGGCTCCAGAGCGGTGGATCTACTGATGTGTATTGGGTGTTTACTGTATGGTTTTTATTTTAGTATGGGCTTGAATGTCATGGTATTCTCCAATCTATTGAACTGTTTACGGGGTAAGTACATCTTTAAATGGTTTGTATACATGAACGATGGCCACCTGCCAAAAGGTCGCCGTAGGTCAATGTCAAGGTCAATCACATGCCTTCTCTCATCCCACCCAAAGCAGAATAGAGGTTTTATGTGACGCTCTTCCAGTGATGGAGCACGCACTTTGGATGGAGACCAAGGGTCTGTTTGCCTAACCTGCCAGCAGTGACCCTCATCCTGGAGGTCTGCAGGCGGCACACCGTACGCTCTGATTTATGGGGCAAACTGCTGAAAAGTCCAAGATGGATTGTTCCTCTCTGAGGAAGTCCATAGGTCCAGTGGGGCGATGTGGCTGTGGTCAGGGTTTATGCTGCTGCCTTTTTCTTGGCTCCTAAGGCGCCTTCAGAGCCCGAAAGAATTTAAAAAGGAGGCCAGAAAGTTCGACAAACGTGAGGGAGTTGAGGCAACACGGTGGGGGGAAAGTAGGGAAAACAAGAAGGAATGAAAATGGCCTTGGCATGCAGTTGATTTTGAAAACCCCCCTCAAAACATTTTGGTCTGAACAACCTCTTCCGTGCACAAAGGTGCCATTTAAAAACAGGGGTCTCATAAAACATAAGCTCACCTCATTTCTTTGCTTCAGGAAAACACATGGGTGTTTCACATCTGAAACTGAGGGCTTATCGGCCGGAGCACTTCCACCGGTTATTTCATCAAGCGGTCCAATCGCCGTGCCGCTCCTCGCCCCTTACCTCCACCGACTCCCAAGACCTGGGAGCCGCGCGGGGAAAGTAATCTCCAGAGCACTTCCCCTCGCAGTTCCATGAATTGTCCCGGCAACATTGTGAGAGGTCCATTAGACCGGTTCCCGTGGTTGAGGGACGAGCGACCGGGCTGCCCCAAGGGTATCCAACCCCCCCCCCTCCTTCCTCGTTCTCCGCTCATTAACACCACCGCTGGCCTATAGTCTCTCAGCTTCTCTAATAGGTCGGGGTGGGAGAGCTGAGGTCCCCGAGGTTATCAGTGTGTGTATCTCAGTTCCTGCTGTATAAATGTGTTGTACTTGGGGAAGAGAGAGAGTGGTTACTGAAAGCTACCGGATCTACCGGATCTGTCATAATCAAGTGACCCCAGTCAAACTGCGGCAGTCTCTCGCTCCCTCCCCGTCACTGTCGGGGGAACGCCTGGGACTTACTGTACCCACCGAGACTACGCTATTGTTTTAGTGCAGGACCCGCGGGTGCCTAATTGGAGCCTGGCACAGAGTCGTTGGCAACCGACGGCTAGACGTGTCACCGACTGTGGCGATTTGCGCATTCTTTCTGTTGTTAGACAGTAGGGCGGCTACACAGCAGCGTGGACGGCTCAGAATGAAACCCATTCAGCGTCGGCCAGACCCGCCCCCCCCACCCGTCTGATACAATAACCGCATGAAGTTGTTAAAGAAGATGAATTATCACGTTGGCAAACAACACACACACACACACACACACACACACACACACACACGGCCATTGTGCCCCTCATCCCTTCCGGATCAGGACATGGGCGAGTGTCCATGGAAACGCACCCTTCCCGTCCTCAGCGCTCCACCGAGTTCTCCTGGGTGCCCCGATTCCCAGACTGGAGAATGTATGTGTGGATCATAGCCGTGTTAGTTCAGCGACAACATGACAGCGACATTATGAGCCGTCAAAATGGTGTCAGTCTGATCTGATGGATTTGAATGTACTATTGAGTGAACTCATCCTTTTTTCACTCCTTTCTGTTGGTTCAACCAATCAGCAAAGCCCAAATCCATCCAAAGTGTTGTCTGGCTCTCTGTGGGCCCCTGAAGGAGGATTGATCCAGGGTATGGACTAGACTATCCCAAAGATCAGGAGATGGGGGGTCTGGTGCTGGGGCTGTGGAGATAATAATGCTGGCCCTATGGTGGGGGGGTGATTGCCACCAAGCCCCTCCCCCCTACTCAACCCATTGGGCATCTCTTCCATCTTAATCTACAGTCGTCTCCACAGCCAGGATGGGCCTTATCAGCCATGTCAGCTCCAGCCTTTGGCTCCCTTCACTGGGCAGACCTGTCTGGCTGGACGCACACTCACATATGGACACGTGTGTTTGTGCACAAATACACACACACACACACACACACACACACACGTGCACATATACGTGACCAGAGGGCCGGTTCACACTCTCAACATCTGTTCAGGCCCAAGCAGGACCAAGTCTTCCTATGTGCTTGTGTTTCCTTGGCCCCCGTCCGTTTGTACGTAATGGCGTTCATTCCAGGAAATCATAAAGACACAATTCAGCAGCTCTGCTTTTACAATCAGAAACTAGGGGCTCCTCTTTTTTTCTGTTATTGTTCCAATCAAAGCCACACTATTTCATTCCTCCTCAGTGTAAAAGATTGTTTTCCTTGAGTGGTATTGCTCATACGGCACAGGCTGCGACCTCCACGCCTTTCACTTCTACGGAAAACATTTTTCCCCCCTACTCCTCCGCGCACAATTAATTTCAGATGTAACTTGTAGGTGGCTGGTGAATTCCTGAAATACTGCCGATTTTTTTTCCTTTTTTTTTTTTCTCTGCCTCACTCTATTCCAGTAAGTACAAATTGGATATCTGTGCATAGGAACGAAGTGAAGGAAATGAAATCAGACGGAGTGAAAACAAGCCACATGCTGTTGGTGCCCTACAGAGAGGGGCTTGTTCAAACTCACCATTAGGCCACTGTCAGGAGCCGGACTAGAATAGGGAAAAGGGAGGAAAAAAGATAACCCACAAAGTGAACTGATGCCGTGCAGAAATCAGATTAAAGAGCATGAATGACTCTCTATGAAGCTATATTTGGCATTATGGTGATGCCCCATCCGCTGACGGTGACACACACACACACACACACACACACTTAACGGTCAGATGTCCATGAATCGAGTCTTTCGGAAGGTGGAGATGCTGCAAGGGAAGTGGAGCGCTGACCTCGGAGGGCCCCGCTCAGGACAGGACGGTTTGCGAGGGCGGAAAAACCACAAAGGCAGCCCTTTGTTTTTTTTCGGCGTGCGCTGGCAGGGACACACAGATCAGCATTGTGCCGGCGGATAGTAGATGTGATGCAGCGCTCAGTCGCCACCCACGCAATGTGATGTGCACTCTTTCCTCATCCAGATGTGTTGAGTGACGCAGGATGTTGTTTTTAGGAAACGGAAAATAGGTCGATTACAGGTTTATCATGACCGCATCGATGTGAGTGTCTCAGGTCTGTTATCACGGAGGACGAGGCTCATATTTATCTCGCAGGGCAGATTCTGGATCACTGATTAAGCATCGCCTTCGCTATGACGATAAACGTTCAAGTGAGTGACGATCAACCTGGTGAATACGAGCGTGGCGGCATCCATACTTAGAATCAACCTGAATTCCTGAAGCGTCTGAAAAGACCTCGCGGGCCCGCATCTGTCAAACATCACAACATCCGACGATCTGCCACGGGGCGCAACAGGATTGAGGTTAGCTCTGCATGAACGAGAGAAAAGGGAACAAACATAAACTCGTCCTCGGGAGTATTATCCTATTTTCTCGGCACATTTCTATTCATCTCTCCCTTTTCGCCTCCACCTCCGATTTTCCTCAAGATCAGGGGGAATAGCGGAGCAGACACAGATGAAACACAGATTACCGCGCCCTCCACCCCCCACCCCCCCTACTCTTTCAACACCCACCTTTCTCGTTGGCTCCAATTAAACCGGCCCTGGTTTCTCTTGCGTAATAAAACCCTAATAAAAAACCCCTATCGTCTTCCGGTGCAGGTTCACGGCGTAGCTAATGAAGCTGCGATCGGCTCACAGAGCAGGACAGGGTCTTGTTAGAGCCGGTGGAATGTGGCGAGGCCCGGTGGATCAGAGGCTCCGAGCTCATTAGACAGCATCTGTGGCGGCCCGCTGACATGTGAGGCTGGCTGGGTGCTGAGGCACCGACTGGCTGACTTACTGCCTGGGTCACTGGCCAGCCGACTGTCTGACCGACTGTCTGACCGACTGGGCTGACTGGTTGGTCATTGAGGCTGGCCTGTACCTTGACTAGGTGAGGTGTTGCATATCAATATGTGATGTTCGCTGCATTTCAGGACTTATTTTGTGATGTGAAGTTTTGTACTTTACCTTTTTGGTGTACCCACTTTCCCTCTACCTGCCTCGTCTACTTACTGATTTCCTACATTTCCCAGAATGCACTTCGACAACTGCCGAGAGAAGGGTCTTGATGTTGTTTCCTTCAGTTGTAGATAGAGAGAACAATAGCGTAGCGAGAGCAAGAGAGGGAGAGTTGCATGTCAAAAAGCAACATGTCTTGTGGCTGCATTGCATTGTGGTCTATTGAGGCTACTGTGTGTGGAGAAATTGGTGTCTCTTCCTCTTGTATGATGGATTTCTCCCTGTATGATTGTTGAACGTAGGTGAAAAACGGTGGGTGTAGAAAGAAGCCCTCGCTCTGTGACTCTGAGGGACTGACACCAAAACCTGAACTTTGCCCTTGATGTTTTAGTAGCTGCGCTGGAAACATCTCAGCGTGACGCCAAACAGAGGAACACACCACCAAACAACAAAAAGGAACACATAAATGCGAGGTACTTCACCAATAGCTGTTTTTGTCCTGAGTGTTGCGGTTGAGCTGGGCTGTGACGGACCAACAGTTAAAAGACAGCAGTGCAGGAACTCTGCTCTTTAGAGCGATGCCTCAGCGGTGAATCACTTCATGTCTCATGCCTCGTGCTCTGTTTTTATCACTGTAGACCCTAAAATATACCTTTCATATCCTCTCAGCTCATGCGCTGCTATGTGTATGATTAACATTGTGTCAATTTCATGCTTTATTTGCCGTTGCATGCTCCCCCCGAGCAGAGCCAGCAGGTCACATCCAACGAGGGCTACGAGGGTCAGCCTCCCCGGGGGGGGGGGGGGTTTCATGTCGTGCGACCCCATTAACCAGCCTATTACTGTTCATTTAAACCAAGCGCACTTTAAAAGCTATTTAGCGTTTGCATGTCTGATACCGCCTGGCCCTGCAGCTCTTTGGATGAGGAAGCATCCCGTCCCATCCCATCATCAGAAAGGCTCCTTGAAAAAGAGCATCGCTGTCCGGGAGCCTGGCTGCTGCCGGGGCGGAGTTCATTAGAGGCCCTCTCAGCGGAGTTGTATGTCCTGAGGAGCAAAGGAGGGGAGACATGGGTGGAAAAAGGGAGTAGAGAGACGAGAGGAGAGGAAGGGGAAAAGAGGGACAGGGATTAGAAGAGAGGCGAGAGGGGGATAGGAGCCTCAATGGGGGCCCAAAAGAGACGGGCCCTTCCTCTAATGGGATTCATTATGGTAACACGATAGCCCTGTCTGGGGGTAATGGTTGCAGAGAGGAAGAGGCCTGCGAGCAGCGTGATGTTGATGTTTTTTTCCTGGACAGAGGCCTTACTCCGCAAAAATTCCAGGCCCCGAATACTCGGTAACAAGAGCTGTGTTGTGGTTCGGTGAAAGCCCCCAAATGCTGTTGTGTTGGCCCCCGGGGGCAGAGCTCGTGCGGCTCCGAATTCAGCTGAGTTGTGATGTGGACGGGAGATAAGGGGGCCCTCGGTAAGTGGTCCCTTTCTGGATGCTGAAGTGCGCTGAAAGCTCAATTGCTTCACCAGAAAAAACATTGGGGTTTGTTCCGGTGCACGACTCAAAGCTGAAAAGCAGAACCCGAAATAGATTGTTATTCCTCTCAGATTTCATTATCCCCCCCCCCACCACACACACACACACACACACACACACACACACACACACACGCATGAACGTGGAAGAACGCCGATGGGATATCCATTCAGTTGTAACAGGAACCTATTTCTTCTCAATTTGTCGATTCATTGATAAGAATGTGAGAACAATATTTTCATTCGGGCTCCATTTCCTCCAACGTGAGGTATGAGCGAGACATCCTGAGTGCGGGGCGTGCCTTCCTCCGCTGTGTTTAGGTAGCAGGCGTGGGGGGTAAAGAGACACAGGCCAGAAGCCTCCCAACAGCAGGTTCCAATTCTCCGCCGGGCGAGCCAGGTTAACTTTCGCAGACACCAATATGTGAATGTGGCCAGGTTTATTTTCTTTTGATTAAAAAGGCATTTGGGGCATGTGCAGCCGGGGCTCGAGACTCTATAATGCCTTTATTCTCGTGGCCCTCGTGGGGTTGGGGCAGGGAGGGGTGCTGGTGGGGGGGGGGGGGCTACGACGGGCGGGGCAGGGCGAGGGGTGAGAGGAGGAGATGCACGTGTGATGGCGGCCTGCTTCTCCTCCACCCCACCCCCCCGCCGACTCCTCGCCTCTCTTCCCTCTCGCGTCTTTTCCCCCCCTTTTTCCTCCCTTCTCTTCCCTGTCAGAGCTCTGGCATGAAATTCCACACATGCCTTTAATTTGGAGTGAGGGAGCTCAGGAGTGAAGTTATCTTACTGCTCTGGAATTTTCCACTCTTTCCTCCAATGTGAGCCCAGATGCAATTAAGCAAGGAAGGGCGGGGTGTATTATTGGATTGCAAAAGAGGGAGGGGGGGGGGGGGGGTGTGTGGAGAAGGGGGGGGGGGGTTGTGTGATGGTTTTGTGTGAATAAAATGCAGCACTCAAATCTGATGGTTTCGGGGGCCACTGCTGTTTGTTCAAGCCAGCGGTTTACGGGAGAGTGTGAGTGAGAGTGACAGGACGGGGAGATAACGATGAAAGGGTGAAAGGTGACAGAGGGATAAATACTGCAGCCCTCGCCCTGTTTCAACACCCTCCCGCCGTCTCTTGAGAAAACAGGCCAGCAGCACAAATGGCCAGAAGACGGAGGATAAATTGAGAAAAGGAAGAGGAGAAGGTTTAAGGTTGTGTTATTTAGACCTACGTGACCCCGCTGCTCGTTATCACACTCACTTTTTTTTTTTTTTTTGTTCCTGCTTTGCCCCATTTCTCGTTCGGGACATTTTTGCCCATTACCCTCCACATTTCTGATGAGCCGAATCCCAAGTGAATCTAATAATAGGCTTTCTCAGCTCCGAGAGAATAATGTCCACCGTTACATAAAAATGGAAACGAAAACATTACACCCATTATTTATCTCCTTTTTCCATCTCGCGTGTCTTGCTATGGGGAATCCACTAGCCGTAAGTAACCCAATCACTTTCCGAGGGATCCGACAGATACGGTACGTCAGATCCGCGGCTATGCGTTTGACCGCCTGGCCTGTTTTTGTACTCACGTCCTTGGTTTGGTTTCTGCTTCCTTTTGTCTAACTGGGAAGAAAAGCTGGGTTATAAAAAGAACAGTGACGAGGCCTTTGAAGTTCCTGCGAGAAATTGTGGAAAGGGGAAACCGTCGAGCCCCTTCTACTTGAAATAGTAATTATGGCAGCGCTTTGATAATTCTGATACTGGGAGCACACGTTCAAACCTCCTATTCTCAGCGCGGTAACGGAGAGAAGAGTTCCCATTCTCCCTGAATAATAACCGCACTGATGTTCAGAAAAGATTTCTATTTCAAAATGACTTCAGAGACGTACACGCCGCTTTTTTCTCTCAAAATCTGAGAGAGGAAACTCCTGGGACGACGTTTTCGAGCACTAATTGATATAGCGTCTAATGACCATCTCTCTCTCTCTCGCTCTCTCTCTCTCTCTCTCTCTCTCTCTCAGCTAATGGCACAAAGCCAGATGCACAGCTAAAAAGAGAATTCACTCTGTGCAAATTAGCATCAGGACCCGTTCTACTTTTAGTTTGTCCAGGTCACGATCTCAGAAAAAGTGTAAACTACTATATTGGGTCCGCGAATGGGATTCTCCCTTGATCGATACATATATATATATTACATAGAGGAATGGTGTCCTTAGGGTGCAACCTCAGTGGTCAGTAAAATGTATGACTGTGCTGCAATGAGCTATTAGCAGGAAGTGAATAGGAGCACCACTTTTAGCCCTTTGCACCAGTTTCAGTTACATGAATCCCACCCCTGCTGTCTGGCCAACTCCTGCTCTCCGCCTTGTCCTGCAAATGAAAACATGGGTGTGTGCTGGAGAGAGGGGGGAGGAAGGAAGCAAGAAATAGGCATCTCTTTTGATCTCTCCTTCTCAGTCTGGCTATTAAGGATATCCAGAATGCCAACATACGCATCGACCAATGTGACCACAGATCTGTTTTTATCACATAAATGGAGATAGAGTGAGGAGACGGCAAGGGAAGGGAGACAGAAAAAGAGCAGACAGACGAAAGAAAAAGTCACGAGATAGACTAAAGATAGACTAAAGATGGAGTGCTTTGAAGAAAGTCCTTTTCGAGGTGAGCGATGGGGTTGCGGTGGGTTGCCAGGGCCAGCTAGCAGCTCATTGCAAGTCTGTGTCCTCTCCCTGAACTCAGACACAAGGAGGTGACACTGCCTTCTGCCTCTCCACAGTCAATATCAATAACCGCATTAGACGTCACTGGAGGAGGAACAGAGGAGAAAGAAGTGGAGGGCGCTGATAGCCTGGTGTGAAGGCTGCTCTCTCTCTCTCTCTCTCTCTCTCTGTCTCTCTCGTCTGGTTTCAAATCATGAACAGGATTTTCAAAGGAAGGCGTCTATATGTTTTGGGGATGTTGGCCCATTGGTCAACTCACAAGTGATGAGAATAGATCATTGGCTCCATGCTAACACTTTAGCATGCACAGTGGTTTGTAGCCACCACTTTCACTTCCTATAGAAACAGGGAAAGTCGCTAGTCACACCAGTACACTATTAGACTTTGTGTACATTTTGTCAGGTACTTTTGTCAAGTTCTCATTTTCTCACTGGGATTATGCTAGTTTTCTTCTATCGCTCAACATAGTGTGTGCTAACATGTTAGCATGGAGCACAGAGGATCTACCAGGGACACATGGATGATTTAGGTGATTTTCAGTCTATGTTCTCATCACCCCAATGGGCTGATCACCCCCAAAACTCCCTGCAAAAATGAATCATTATTAGATATTAAAAGAAAAGTTCATTTTAAACTTTAGAGTCATGATGGAGTCGATGATTTTAGAGAAATCAGTCTGTTGACGGTCTTACACCATGAGGAAAAGATTCCATACATTTCTTTTCCTAAAAGGAGAATGATCAATCCACTCTCCTCCTATTTCTAATGTTCATTTAGACATTAGAGAGAAGTGAGGGAGCAGCTAGAGGAGAAATGGCAGGATTCAATCCAAAACCAGGACGCAGATGACTTTAACACTCGACTATCTCTGAGCACTTCCAAAACGTATTTAGCTCAAATGAAAAATGTAGTCTCGGCACGGGACCCACACTGAACCACGCGGTGATCAACCAGAATCTGGCCTGCGAGCCATTTTAGGTCCCAAACTGCAGTTTAAGAAGCGCTGCTGTAAGCGATGCGGAGAGGACCGATGTTGTCTTTGGAGGCCGGCGTCACCCAGTGTGAACTCCGCCGGTGTGGGCCAGACCAGGCCTGCTGATCCACGCTTTGGTCGTCTCACCAGACCCGCACCACACCGCTCTGCTGGCCTGCCCGCCCGCCTGCCGGACTGCCGGCCTGCCTGCTGGGCTTCCTGTGCTGGGGTGAGAGAGAACGAGGCGGGTGGCAGGCAGCCAGGAGCCAGGAGCATGTGTGAGCAATCTGTAGAGCCAGACAAGCTGAGGAGGGTGTGTGTGGAGGCCGGGCTGCTGTGTGTACATGTGTGTGTGTGTGTGTGTGTGTGTGTGAAGGGGAGGAGGGTTATATTTTGTGTGCGTGCATGTGCTGAAGTTACCATGTTTGCATACCTGCTCTGTGTAATCACGTCTTAATGATATCCTTCCATGTCAGTCTCTGCATTTAGCTGCATACATGTAATCATGGGCTTTTCAACTGACAGTTGGCGACGAGAGGTTTTGGTTTGAGGTGTAGTCTACTGCCAGCGGGCTCTGAAAGCTCTGAGTCCGCATTAGTTTATTTTTCTCTTATCTGCACCGGGAGAGACTCACCCCCGAATCTCATTTCATTCCCTTGTAAAACAGGAGATGTACAAAGGGAGGATTTCTCTCCAGAGGACCTGTTTGCTTGTTTTCCTAATGCCCAGATTAGTGTAATGTGTGCCATTGCTCAAGCACGCAAACGAGTGACCCTGATCCCTCAGAGTATACCCCCCCCCCCCCAAACCCCCCCGAGGCCTGGAGAGTCTCTGAGCGCTGACCCATGAAAGTGACCATCCGGCCCCCCTAAGATTAACCCGTGACCTCCACCGTCACTAGTGTTTGACCTGCCGAGGCCGCCCTCGTGCAACCCCCACCGGGACACAACAGAGAGCCCCATTCAGGAGACGGATCCACCCGCTGGTCTCGTTAGACAGGCAGACCGCACCGACGGCTCACTTTTGGGCCGGGCCCCAAACATTTCACTTCAGATTGCTACCCTGAGACGGCGTTTACAGTTTACTCCTGAATGCGCGAGCTGCAACGTGCGAGACACGACTCCCAGAGCAATTTATTAGTATAATTTTCTTCTCCACCTCTGGGACAACGAGCTCCTTTCATTTCATAACGTAGCAGAGATCTGGATCGCAGTTTTCCTCCCAAATAAGGAGCGCTGACCGCCTGTTTATTGTGGAGGCAGAGGGCATGCTGGGGACTAGTACATTGTTTAAGGAAATTTCTTTCTGTTAGCCGCCGGCTGCGATGTACCGCTTCCAACTTGGACTTGGCGCTTGAAGCAGTTTTTTTGCGCGAGTGATGAGTGGAGGTGTAGTCCAAGAAAGGTGATTACGGTGTCGGCCCAAAACAACACCCTCCCTCCTCCGACCTACGTGGTAGAGCTATTAAACTGACGTGACGAATGGAATGTCTTCCCTCTATAAACAATTAGCGTGTGTACGTAAACCTAAAAGTTCATACCGTAATTATGATGGACGCCATTTGATACTGTACTTGTTTAAGAGTTGCAGTGGCCAAACCCTCCAAAAAATGCGTATTGATGGAATCATGCTGTCTCGTATTTATAGTTTGTTATCAGGTTTGTTTTGGAATGCTATCACAAAGACGCGCTATCGCTTCCCCCCCCCTGTGTTGTTATCTCCCGGAATGTGGATCGCCAACTGGCCGGGTTCCCACCGAGAGAGGGGATGGGTGCGTCTCCCGCCAGAGACGATGTCCAGAGCGAGGTGAGGACGCGGCAGACGCAGTCAACAACACAAAAAAAGTTTGTCTGGAAATGAAGAACTGGGCTTTGACGTCTTTGGCTTTGATGTCGAGCCCACTGTGTGTGAGGAAAAGAGAGGAGGACGGGGGAGAGAGAGAAAGGACAATATAGAAAGAGAGACGTAGCTTAGTTCACTTTATTTGACAGCATCCTTGTTTTATATAGCCAATTCTTTAATCCACTGATTAACCTGTAGCTGTAGCATCATTCATCGCTGCCCTACGTGGTAAAATAAAACACTGATGGCAGCAAAATGATTCATCAGGATGCAGAGTTATCACAAAATCTACCTCCCCGCTGACCTCTACACCAACACACTTGGATCAACATTTCCAACGTTGTCTTTTACCTTGCCTCATTTCCGCAGACATCAGCAAGGCTGGTGCGCCGCCGGACGGTAAACCCTGTAATACCCACCAAATGCGGGCGGGGAGTCGCTGGGCGGGGGCGGGGGGGGTGGTGGAAACCGACCACTAAACGAGCCCTACAAAGGCCCTCGCTACGTTGGTGGTCCTGCCTGCCTCGGATTTTATGGTACAGTCTAGCCAGAGCTTTCAGGTGTTTCGGGGATGGGAAAAAGGGGGCAGGCAGAAGGGGGATGCTGTAATGTATTGCATGTGGGGAAGCACCCTCATGTGCTTGAAGGCCTATTCTTCTGTTAAACAATGATGGCAGTGAAACCTACTGTAAACCAGGCACTGCATCTCACTGGAGAACAACAGCCAGTGGTCTCTGGCCTTTGTGTACATTGGTTCAAAAAGATGAAGAGGCGGAGGAAGAAGAAAGAAGAAGCTGAAGGTAATAATAATGGTACTGATTACAGCGCCACATGGTGAGGATGTTGTCATTTCTAAGCCGTTTTATACATCATCTCGATGTTTAGAGGGTCCGTGCCCCCCCCCCCCCCTCCTCTCCCTGACTCCCACCTCTCTGTCCCTGAGCTGCAGCTGGACTGCAGATTAGTGGTGTTTACAGAGGAAGAAGGAGGTGGTGGAGGTGGCTGGCTGGCTGGTTGCTGGCTACTGATCACAGGTTGTGTGGATCCAAGCCTCAGAGCAGAACCAGTCCATGCCAGGCATCCCCAGATCTGCCCTGCAACATGACCAGGCTGTTAACCTGCAACGCTCCGGTCGTGATTTCGCAAAAAAACCTGAACGCCAATCGCTTGTGGCCAGAAGGGTTCTGGCTCAAATCCCAGACCATGCAGAGGAAATCTGCACAGAGGAAGTGAATGAGCAGCACTCTGCCCCCAGTAACAGTGCTGAGGTGTCCTCAAGCAAGACACTAAACTAAACTGCATTCGGTGGTAGTCACTGAAGAAGTCATGCGTTCACATCTGCCTTCTGTTAACACTGCATCAAACTATGCATCCTACACGTTCTCTAAATTACAGATGAGCAGACATTTTAACACAAACTTTAGCGTCTCTCAACTGACTCTGAGGTTATTCTGTGCACCTTCTCAGAGAGGACGAGAGAACAATAGGCCTTGAGGGCGGGCTGATTTAAAAGTGGGACTACGATGGCTGCTTTTGGTTGTTATGACCCCGAGCAAACTCTGGAAAAATGATTCAGTGGTGATGTACTGTATTTGACCCTCTGTGCTGCTTCAAGCCCAGTTCCTTGGACTCATGGTGAACTAGGCAATAGCTGATAATGTTAATAAATGAATTACTGTTTGTCATCATCACTTTTACGTGTAGAGAGCTGTGTGCATGTGCCAGTGTGTTGCAGGGGGTCTACGTATTGTTGATGGGGTGGGGCGCCCAGCACAATGGAGCATCCATATTTAGACCCCGAAGCTTCCTGCTGTCACATTGTTTACAGGTACACAAACTGCTGGAAAGACACAGTCAGCCAGACACTTACAAATTACAGTTACAAATTTGACACAGACGACACCTCCCCAGCTCCATCCATAGCCAAATAACGAGGCAGGGAGTTGCGGAGTGTGCCTTTAACTTCAACTCCCCCCCCCCACCATCCCGCCCCGAGATCCCGTTCACCACAGACCTCCACCATAGCATGGAACAACATGCATGGCTGCAGAGGTTAGATTCCACTCCAGATCAACAAGCTGAAAAACAACAAACGGTTTTAATCCCCTTGGCTCGACTTCTACACCCCTCCGCCTTTACCTCTCCAGAGCACTTGTATTGTAGCTCAACAAAAATAACACTGTGTCATATTTCCCTCGCCTAAAGTGATTTAACGTTCAATTGAGCTTGAAAAAGCCGGGTGGTTTTGTTTTGATACACTCACGCAGCACCTCTCCCACTCGCTCTCTATCCCAAGCAGTACCTCTCTCTCTTTGAGTCTCCCCAATGTCTCTGACTCTTTGATGTCAGGTAAGATTCGCCATATAATATCACTTTCAGCGGGGGCACAGAGGTAGGTTACTTTGGCAAAGGGCAGTGGGACTCTTACTGTGAAAGGAAGTGCTCTACATGCCATCGCCTGGGTGTCGCAACTCCGCTCCACAACGTACTGTACAGAAAGCAGAAGAAGAAGGGGTTAGCCTTGTTTTTAGCATCTGGAAAGAGTCGAGTTTGACTTTGGCTAGACGTGAGCGCAAAGGGCCAGCGAGGGTGGATGTGGAACAACTGGGTGCAGGAATGGGTGCAGATAGGCTGACACTATAATTAGTCACTGGAAGGATTCTGCGAAAAGCTAACAGTGGCCGTTGTGAGTCCTTCCTCGGGGTGGAGTGAGAGAGTTCCTTATCCCTGAGCAACATGTCGGGAGGTGGGGAGGGAACCTGCTGAGGAATCCCAATCATGTCTCGTGTGTGTGTGTGTGTGTGTGTGTGTGTGTGTGTGAGAGAGTACTCTACATCAACCTTTGTCACTCATCCATCTCTCACGCCTGTTGAGCGGATAATACTGCTAATGTCTCTTCTGGGAAGGATGTGTGTGTAAGTGTGTGTATGTCTATGTGCAGCTATGTGTGTGTATGTGCATGCAAAAGTGTGTGTGTGTGTGTGTGTGTGTGTGTGAGTGAGTGATACGGAGACCCAGTGGCGTGCACTTGAGAATAAATCAGTACTTCTGCGTATATACCATGTGCACGGAAAGGTTGCAGGTTTCAAGTTCAACAAACATGTTATCATCACCCTCGGCTATTTTGGAATTCCGTTTTAGTTTTGATAGGACGGGCTTTACAGACGTCCTACAATCCTGTGGTTTTTGGTCGGTTTCAATGTTCCTTTCTGCCTCCGTTGGCTGAACTGCTACCACTTTCCTTGCCCGGTGAAGAATGAGTGCAGCGAGAGAGACCAGTGTGGTGGAGTACGCGAACAATGGCTTGTTGGAAAAGAACGTTTTCGTCTTGTTTGCTTGTTTGAGGGTTGTTGTTTTTTTTTTTTTTGTCCCTCTCAGTGAACCGAGGCCCTGTTGTGGCTCCAGATGTGGGTTATCTCATCCCATGTCAGTGCCCCAGCATGCTCATCATCACCCCCCACCCCCCCACCCTTTTGCTGCGGTGTATGGGGGAGAGGGGCGGTGCAGGGGGTGAACTGGGGGTTGATGGGTAGAGATGGTTACGATTGTGCCTGGTACTGGTCACGTCATCCTCCCAACACACAGATCATCCAAACCATTACTTCTTTATTGCTCTTATCCCCCCCCCCCCCCCCCCCCCCCCTACCCGGCATGTTATTCTTTTTTCCCTAGAATAGCCCTGAAATAATGCACTTCCTTTGCATTGTAAATGTACAGAGGCAGAGTAGTAATTAGTTGTGGTGTAATTACACATTATTGCAAACTTATAAAACTGTTGCAGAGTGGAAAGACCGGCCCGGCTACACAATAAGCCTGTATTTTTCCCCTGGCACTCTTTCACCCACCCCCCTTATTCCATGTCTGGCTCACTGGGGGTGTTTGTGTGTCTGGTGCACTCCCATGAGAAATGGAAGGGACAGTCTATATTCCTTGGACCGTGTGTGTGTGTGTGTGTGTGTGTGTATAACTGGGACTGTGTGTTTTGCCATATAACAACCCGGTGGTACTTAGAGGAGCAGGGACGAGTGCAAACAAGACACTGGGATGGCAAAACACACACGGAGTGATTCACCGAGTTGCACGATTCCGCGGGGGTGATCCATCTGAACACACATGCTCCGAGTCGATCTGTCATCCAGATGATGTACGCGGCCGCTATAAATCAAAGAAAATGGTTTTAAGAGAGGCTGTTTTGTGCGGGGGGGGAGATTCAGTATCGCGGCCGGAGACAGTCGATGCGAGTTGGATCCCCATAACTCTGCCGGTACCCATAATACTTCTTCTGTAGCTGCACGGAAGGTGACGGCCATCGGTCACGCGGCCTGTGCCTCGTGCGTTCTGCTTCTTCTGATGTCATCTCTGGCATGAGCGGGCCGTGATCTGGACGCGTCGGATTAGCCACGCCGTCTGCATGAAAGCGTTTATCTGCGTGACTCATATACCAAGCGGAGGTCACACGTCTCGCCCGTGGGAACCTCATCCCCTTCCTTCTCAGAGTGTCAATACCTTATAAAATTCAGATGATAAACGAGATACTTAAGAGGTGCAGGTGCAGGTCCGCAGAAAAGTTGCCGCAGCGAATGAGAGGTTTAGCTGGGTAGGTAACATAAACCAGTATTTTTTTTTTTGCGGTGGCAGAGTGAGATCACCTCATAACAGGAGGGGCGCCGCAGGTTCGATCCCTGCAACGGCCAGTGTGTGTCCGTCCTGTTTGTCCTTGAGCAAGACGCCTGAACCCCTACACCGCTCACTCACTGTGGGTCACTCTGGACAGTTAAATGCCTAACATGTAAAAAGATAGTTGTACAATGTTCACTAGGTGGGGGCGAGTGACCTTAAAGGACCTTCGGGAGATCCCGGAGGGGCCACAGCAAAATGAAGACAGGCTTATTCACATTCACCAATTAGCGCAGGGAGAGAACGGGTACATCATTACCTCTTTGGTTCCACTCTCCCAACCATTATTTCACCACTTCTTAACACCAAGCTAAAACCAGATTAAATGAAATCTTAGTAAAGCAAAGAGGAGAAGCTGATGAGGTCCACAGGCGGACGGCTCACTGGTTCGTGGTCCTTGGCTGAACATGTGGGATCCTCTGAAACAAGTAATTCACTACAGGGTTTGTATTGATGCATCGCTGCGCTGGACTGTCTCTTTTCCCAAGCCGTGCTGTTAGGTTCCTTGCATTGCCACATAGCCAGGCGGGTCCGATTTCTTCCAATGCACAAAACACTTTAATACTGTATAAAAACAGCCATTGGTGATGTGCGTTTTTCTGTGTCCATTTTGAAGCTGGGTGGTGTATTTTTCTTATTCCTGTGGTTAAATATTTCCAATGCAGCTACAATGGAGTGGAAGAATGGACAGAAGAACATTTTTCAGACCATTTTGCACCGACGTTCAACAACAAACATCAAACGTTCAACATCAAATTGGGATACCAATTTCTCCACTGGCAGTAGCCTCAACAGACCAGAATGCAATGCAGCTACAAGACGTGTTGGGGTTTGGGATCGCTCTCTCTACCTGCACATATACACAGTCCTTTCCACACCCGACTGCAACAAGTTCACTTCCCTTCTCTGGGGGTTGTCGAAAGGTGTTGTGGGAAATGTAGGAAATCACGAACTGATGTAGAAGTTGAGGGAAAGTGGGTACACCTTAAAGGTAATTTACAACACTTATGTCACAAAATCACTCCTGGAATACTCTGAACATCACAGATGATTCCTTTAAACACAATATAGACAATGCAAAATGCAGCGGCGTACGTATTTACGTCTCCCTCCAACTCCCATAACCCCCCCCCCCCCAAAAATATGAATGTGGTTGTGTGCTGGGTTCCAGATCAAGGTGGATCAAAGTGAATCTCTGCATCAACATTAGGCAGCTGTTCACACCATCAGTTCAGAGGTGAGGGGGCTTTACATGATCCCCGTGTTGAGCGTGGCCTCCGTGCCCTCTTACCCACAGATCTCTTACCTTAGAACAATAACCAGAATCCCCCGGCCGGACCAAAACAAAAAAACAAAAAAAAAAAAAGGCCCTCAGATCTCCTGAGCAGATGCCTCTGGGTGGCGCGGTACCGCCGGGGAGGCTCAGACCTCATACAGAAAGGCCCTCTGCACATCTGTCATGTGTTACGGTAGGCACTTTACTCCGTCGAAACCCACTCGTTTAGGGATTTGCTTTGTTGCTGCAGAGCTGGTTTGATCACGGCTGCGTTACGTGGGAAGAGATCTGAAAATCATATTGTACAGGATACTTGCGTGTGTGTGTGTGTGTATCACTTTGTTATTGGTGGGAGTATCGCTACATTCCTTTTTTCCAAAATTTCTCTCTGCCTGTTTCGCTACTGGCTGACCAGCGGCTGTGAAATCCAGGCCTAGAAAAATAGAAGCTTTCCGGAGGAAGAAACTGAGTAGATTAGATAACCAATGTTGGGATATAATGCGGCGACCTCACTTCTCCTCACAGCGTATTCACATCACCAAAAAAAAAAGCAACCATCATGTGACGGGTGGATTGTTTTCAAATAGGCTTGCATTGTGTTACAGACAAAAGCCAACACTGTTACTGAGACATAAACAAGGAACACATGTCCGCGATGACTGTCCAACAATACCCCAAATGTTAGCAATGGTTTCATGCTGTTGCTTCACATTTTTGTGCGAGGCAATCGTGATGAAGAGTGGAGCGTAACATAGAAACGGTTTTGTGTTCGCGTTACACTGTGGTGCATTTGTTTGGGGTAAGGGCAGCTCCTGTGGTTCTGGGAGATAGATTCGGAGGATGCAGTGGCCACTGGCTAGTCTTAGGCTCCTAAAATAGTCCTAATTATAGGTCTGCAGATGGATTCTGATGGGAAATGGACAATCTTGGTCCACGAAGGCCGCAAATGCACAGTTATTATAACGGAGCCAAGTTTAGCACATTCTGTCCGTATGAAAAAAACCCTCAAACCTTTGTAATAGTCACAGATAGAGTACAAGTACATGTTCGAAAGGCTTTCTCTGTGAGAGCACGCTATCGGGGTAAAGGCTGTCTTGTAAGATGTTTCACAAGTCTTGCAGCTTTCCAAATGGTTTATTTTTGTTCGTCAAAGTCAAATCATCATTTGCTCTCAAAACAAATGCTGAGACAAGCTGGCCAGCTCTTGGATGACCGGTGGCCATAAAGGCAGATCCCAGAAAAGACCATGTTTGGCAGGTGGCACTGACGGCCCATGCCAAGCTCCAGAAAGTGGCCACACTTGAGATTGCCTCAATTACAGTCTTCTAAAGCCCATTACCTGCTGTTCTATTTAAAGCTGCTGCAGCAAGCCTCTTTCCACAGCGGCCTTTGATTTGAGCCTCGACTTACCAGAGCAGACTGAGAATGTGTGTTATATCGTTTACAAAACGCTTTATCTCCAGACGTGAAATTGCCCAGACTCAGCTTTTCTAATTTCCTGCTCTATAGGAAATCTAGCTACCGCACTGTATATTGTGTCTTACTTAAGATCCATGGATTCGGAGAGTAGTTTGGTATTGCTCGGCAAATACGGGAATCATCTGCCGAAAAACTCCACCGCTACAGAATCTAGAGGAGAGAGCGGCGACTGTACCAGCCCACAGCAGGCGGCACGACCCACCACGCTAAGAAACGCTCAACCTCAAAACCTCGACTGGCAAAAGGGAGTGATGACATCACCGTCTCTGCACCACATTTCGGTGCGTTGCATATGAGCTGCATATGTGTCACACAATGGGAAACAGACACGGGGCGAGGTTGTTCAGCGCAGTGCAGGCAGCATGCACACCGAGGAGTCGGAGAACCGCTGACCTTCAGTGATATTGAGCAGATGCCAGTGAGTCACAGGCCAAATTAAATGATATGGCTTTTCCAAACTATTGTACGGAGCGGTTACAGTATCACATATCGCTCCCATTGTTCTTGTCAGGTTCCCGTCTTCCGTCTTGTCTTAACATGTCACGTAGTCAAAAGTCATAACCTCGGCTATCTAAACGCCTCTATTCTGTTGGACATTCTGTGTACAAGTGCCACGGGGAACTGAAGCACCGCTCTCTTCGACTCACTTGCGAATGTTTTTCCTCCATACTATTGGCCACAGGATATGTTAAGTCAACAAGCTGGAACAATGGCTAGATTTACAGGAAGGGAGATAAGCATCGAGTAGGTAATTTGAAGTTAAGCTGACTTACTGTAAACATCACTATTATTGGTGGGGGTCTATTGCCAGGGGAACACATTAACAGCTGTGAACAGGCAAAGTGCACAGGCAAAGTGGCCATTACAAATAAATCAGGGGATGTATTTCAATGGCAAGATGAGCGAATCCTAGACAGTCCTCTGCTGGAATTATTTCCGCTGTGGGAATACACAGGCTACGGGCTGCCAGAAGCCTACCAGCCTCCCTTAAAGTTTCAGGGGAATTCAGTTATATGCAACATCTGTGTCAATATTATTGGGGTTTGGGGGTCCTCTGTTCTTTTTAAGTGGTGGAAAAAGGAGAACAACGTTGGGCTACACATGTTAACATTCAGCAAGGAAAGAAAGCAGGTATGGGGTGGGGGGAATAACCATCATAACGCACATTGTTAGTGTCACAAATAAAAATAGATAGATAGATAGATAGATAGATAGATAGAGACAGGCCGTGTTAAATCACTTTCTATTGAAATGCTGAGTGTTAAGTGACAGTGACCGTGCGCTGATCCTGAGTGAGTCTAAGCAGCATCCAGCTCCTTCCCCCGCCGTAGAAAGAGGGATGTCTCCTGTGCTGTAGTGCAGAGGGGCTGTTCCCTCAGCAGCTCCAGCCTCAGTCCGTCCAGAGCAGCGGCAGGGATGAGCGCCTGGGACTAGGCGGCGACGCAACGACGCATTTCACAGGTAAAAGTGGCTCCAGGTCGAGCGATACCCCGCATTCAATTCATTCATAACCGTCTGCCAGCGTTTGTCAAGGCTCGTTTTTTTTTTTCTCCGTTCACGACGTATGCCGACGGGCTGAGGGGGCAGGATACTGCGCGAAGTAAACAGAGGTTGAGAGTCGCATCTGCTTTGCGTCCAACATTACAGCGGTCCCTCAACTTGCAGCCAAGCCCGCTACCTCTGCTCCCGTCTCTGCCTCCTCGGGATTTAGGACAACGCCGTGGCACTTTTAGGACGCGGTGTCAGGAGGCGACAGAATCAGGAGGTGTGCAGATTTTATTTTCAACTTGCAGCGGTGCGGCGGCGAGCTGACACTATTTGCAGACTAGCTCCTATCGGCTGAAGGTTAAAGACTGCTGATGGAGCTAGTCGCGCTAGCATTAGCCCGCGATGCGCGCCGTTCCGTTGGAAGAACGTCACGCCGAACTCTGTTTAAAAAATCTGGCCATTTAATTTGGCTTTACTTACAGGTAAAGGTAATACGCGGTGGAGCATGCCTTAGGACCTTTTACAAATCGTTAGGACCCGCTCTTCAATCCGGCGAGCATCCAATACACAAAGCAGCAATTAGTTATATAATATTGAAACTTGTATAATTGGTCCGCCTGTTATTCCCACATTCCTCCCACCACAATATACTGTGGTGGGCAGTAGCAAGCAGTGTGAACCAATTATAAAAACTGATTTTATTGAAATAAAGGGCTGGTTGGTGATTCCTTTATATGCCGAATCTATCAGAAGACCCTAACGATTCGCACGAGTGCTTAAGTCATGTTATACCAGGTATGCACCTGTGCCGGTAAGCAATGCAACCTAAAACTGTCATATTTTCAATGGAGTTTGGCGAGGCGCCACCACAGCGGAGAGAACGGCGCGTATCGGGGCTAGGCTAGCATGCTACGGCAGCTACCTGCAACGGGGCCAGCAGCGCTAGCATCCTGCCAAGCCTGTCAATCAATTTCTTAACGACACGATGATAACATTCAAGTCAGATAATATATGTGGCTCTTCGTGTAAGGTCTGATGCCGAGGAACAACAAATGGCAGAGGGGGCGAGCTGCAAATACCCCCTGGCAAACGGTCTGCCAAGTTTAGGTCTGCTTTGATGTTTGCATGTTGTCACTTTGTCACACCTGCAGCATGTTTGCATGATGATGGCTGCTGCTTGACCTCTCATCTCCTTCCCCCAGCCCTCAGCAGGCATTGCCTTATCACCTTACGACAATATATTTCTCTTAGATGTTCTGCTTTCAACTTGCTGAGGTTCATAAACAAATAGTGGGATAAATTACAAATGGAGGGATGAAACGTTTTTCAAGGTTGGCTTTTACCATTAAGGTACAGCAATAGTGACTACACTTATAGGTTATAAAGGTTGACTTTTATTTACTCTTGTTGTTCAAATTATATCACAGATGTGTGCATTGGTTGATGGTTTTAATTGTGCAAGGTCTGGACCACAATTGTTTCTGACAGTCTTCCCCTGTCATCCGGGGACCTCTAGAGGCCAGAGTATCACAGCCAAGTCTGACCTGTTCAAATTCAAGTATAAAATATGACCATGTTATTACACATCATGTTGCTGCAGTGTCTTTGATGCCTTGTTTGGATATTTGTGTAATTATCTAATTTCAGCCAACAAGACTTGGCTGAAACTGTCAGCGCCTGCTCTTATTTGGGCTCGTCTGCCTCAGGTAGCCTGATATATATATATATATATATGTTGCTATTAAACTGGCCCAATAGTGATCTGTTCATTATTTCCAGGTCCTGAAATAGCTCACCATAGCTCAGTGGGCTGATGGCTTACATCAAAGCCTGTTAGTAAATGTCAGTAAAGGGACATTTTCTCGACAGAGCTGCATTCTTAGACAAACAGCAGCTTACAAACTACAAAGCCAAAACCATTATCGTTGCAAAATATAGCCCAGACCAGGTCTGACTAATACATGGTTATGCTGAAATGTGTAGAGACAGGACAGGGAGATCTTAAGTGTGCGTGTGATGGGTCTTTCACACATCCCTGACACTGGGATGGTGTGTGAACGCAAGGCCCTGTTAGATGCCCTGAGGGGTGTGCGGGCTGGGGCGGGGGTGGTATGATGGGGGAGGGTGGGGGGTGGTTGGGGGGGGTAGGGGGGGTTGTATTAGGAGGGAAGCGGCTCATTAATTCCTTCCAGCAGAGGAGGAAAGGGTTGGTCAGCGAAACTGGGGGCCCTCCACGGCTATGAAATGAGTCATACCAGTTCAACTTTCAGGAGTGGTCCAAAGAGCCAGTGATAAGTGAGGGCTCGGCTCTTTCCTGGTCTCGGAGGCAGTCTGGTATCCCGGGGCTAGACTTCCTACTCTTTCCAGTCAGTGCACAGCACAACTCGCCCGATGCATCAGACTGACTGTCTCGTTAACCTGTGTAACAGCAGTTTGTCCTAATCTAGGTGCAGTCATTTAAAAAAAAAAATCAAATCTAGCTAGGAACATCTGCCTTTACAGCCAATGAAGCCGTAGTTCTACCTGCTTTTTGACACTATTTAGAGCACTGACAGTGACAGTGAATGCTAAATCTTGTCTGCAAACTGGTTGTTTCAGTGGCTTTTGGCAGTTTAGTGTGAATAATTTCCCTGAGATGTTTCTCTTTCTTACCCTCTCTCTCTATCTCTCGCGCTCTCATTTCCACTCTCTGTGTCTCAAGCATTAGCGCTAAGCCAAGTGCATCAAGAAAATTAGTTTTTCTGCCATTGGGCGGATGCATCTGAAGCCTTCTGAAAGCCGTCTGATGTTTGCCTGACTACAGGGATCCCCTCTGGAGATCCTGCGTGATGTCACGTGTGATGTCAGAGGAGCGGTGACGCAGGCAGGAGGAGGCTGGTGGATGAAGCCAGCCAGAAACGTGTGAAAACTACTGACATCTGCCAGTGTGCCTTTTTCAAAGCAAGAGAGCGAGGCGATGCAAGTGCGATCCGACGCATGAAATGGAATGCACATTTGGTTTACGTTGTTATATCTTGGCTGGACGCTAGCCCGCCGCCATATGTGAGGCAGATGGTTGATATGCCTGCTTTGTGATTTTGGCGATTTCTGCTCGTCAGTTTCATGCCAGTGCGATGATTAAGCCCTTGAGACCAATCCCGACCATTCAAGATTAAGGGGGAGATTTTTCTCACTTGTTTACGTAGCGGTTTTCCACGTTCAACAACGTCATCCATCATGACGGTCATTGCTTTGCTAGGCTTAAACTACGTGCTATGGGAGAGCCTTTGCATCCCACCTGTAATCTGCATCACCATCAGTTTCCTTTTTCTCTCATTTGCTTTGACTTGTGACATACAGTCTTTACCTTGCTGAAATGTGTTTACGTTGAGTTTAGATTGGCGTTGTCATTACAGTCCAAGCCTAGCCTACTTGTTTGTGCTTTACCTTTCCCTCTGCATTGTTGAGCGAGTGGTGTGCAGAGGCCACATTTGACTCGCAAGAGAGCCAGAGTGTGCTAACCCTTTGATCAGTGTGTTTCTGCCTGATAAACCATGCCACTGTCATCTCCGGTGAGGCCTGGACCTTGACTGACACTAATTACCATGAAACTAGTTGGACGGGCTCGGCAACAACATGGGTTTGGAATAGCTCAGTGCAAGCGAAGCCTACTGTGCTGCAGAGCAGAGCCTCGGTGGATTAGCCTTCCTACCAACCTTGCCTTTCACACAAGACGATAAATGTTTTCAAACGCTTGCATTGGATATGGTGGGTTTTGGTGCAGATGCTGTATTTTCTTTCCCTCTGTGTGTGATTCAGGTGTTTTGTGCATTCAGTCAGAAAATCCTATGACGTCAATCGCTGCATTTCAGCTGAACTAAACTAAGCTTTGCCAAACAATGGAAAATGAGTGCATTGATATAAATGCCCTCACATAGTCAGTGTCAGGCTAACGCTGGATGCTGCACAGCCTTCTCTTGTGCATTAACAAGCTATAATACTGTTGTTGTGTGCAAGGCTATTGTTGTTGAATTTCTTCTTTTGGGAATGAAACATTGCTATTGCATTAGTCTTGAAGGAACTGTTAATTCTTTGTCTCGACTATTTTTTGACAGGCTGAAATGAATTAGGGCCGGACCCTAATGTTGTAGTCTGTGATGTGTTACTCCATGGTGGAATAAAGCAGCGTCCCCCATCCCCATCCTGCCTTTGATTTTGCTGCCAGTGGAGTCTGAGTGTAATAAGTTTTGGACTGAAGCAATGCGGCGGGAATATCTGAGCGGCCCACATGCTATTGTCTGTGAACTGCCATTCACAAAAGCAAAACAACTGTTGCCATAGGAGATGCTCAACAAAATAATGTCGTGGGTGTTTTTTGGCTAAACCTTTCCACATGAGCTAATTGACTCACAATGCAGCGGCCCTTCCTACTGCTGCTCTCTGGGTTTTAGAAATGGCACATGGGCTGCAATGTGGTGTTGAGCTCTGTTATTGTAACGGACAGTGGAAACCATCTTGTTATTACACGTCAGTCATTTTCACATCTCACTTCGGAGCTTACAAGTATTTCAGAGACTTGCGATCCTAATTTGAACACTGTTGCGATCGGCCCGTAATGTCCCAAACTGTTGCACAGCTCCTTTACCCCTATGACGTGCACGGGCGTCTAAAAAAGAGAGGACTCGGTGGGATTTTTCTGACTGATAGCAAGTGTCTCCCCTGGTAACATGCCCACACTGTACGCGACTGAGTTATACCTTGAAGTCTAGAGCGTTGGGTTTTCTCGGGGTCGGAGCAGGTGAAATATGGCCTGGGGTTGTTTGGCTGTTTATTCCTCTGGCCTCAGCTATAACACGCCCCGGGCTCCCTTTCCTCGGGGGAAAACGGGAGCCTGCCGAGAGGCTGATTGGAAACATTTGCGACACCGCCGGGCTCTGCTCCGTCCTCGCAGCGACGCACTTCCTCAGGAAGAGAGACGGCTCTCCGCCGGACAATGTGATGTCACATAGATAAACAAACTGTGGACGCTGTTGGCTGACTGCGATGTCCTGTCATCTCTGAGAAAGCCATGTGCGTGCACAGTTGTAGCAGATGCAGGCCAGCGACGAGCCAAGTACACACCCACTTGGGTCAGTGGTATCTAGATCCTGGGAGACTGGGAACAATATAGTGCAGAGGTGTGGCTCTTGTGGAACATTTTAGGGAGGGGGATCCATGTCTTTTGGGTTTCAGCCACTGATGTGTGAGTTATTCTGAGTTATTCTTTGTCGTTTTCCTCATGCTGGAGGTGTTTTTAGCCTAGTGCTAGGCCTAGTATGCTGGAGAGTTTGGTAAATCAGCAAGGTTTACCAGTAGGCCCTTCCAGCTTGACTCATATACTGTTTTAGCTTCACCTTAGACTATTTCATTAAGGATGACTCACCTTAAAACCAAGATAAGGAAATGTCCAAAACTTGAATGAATGTCAAATGTCGTCATCTTACATATTTTGATAGACTTTCACGTCTGTGTCTATATACTACATACTGCATAGCCCAAAGTAGTCCTTATTCTTTAGCTTAGGCCTGTAGCGTAGGTCACAGTATTTACTAACTACAAAATCCCCTTTTATATTGCAGTTACTTCCCCTAGGTGTGATCTAGGTCTCTGGCGTTGTCTGCCACCCATGCTGTCCCTCCCCTCCCTCCCTCGCTCCCCCCCCCACCATGCCCTCGTCTCAGTTGGGCCATGAATAAGGAGCTGACACCAAACTGTCAACCTGCAAGCCGTCAGGCCCCTGCAGCCTGCCGCTGGTGTAGCCACCAGTAAGGGCACATGCCCCCTCACACGGCTAAAAATGCTTGTATCGGTTTTTAATAAACAAGCCGCGGCCTTGCCAAAAGTTCCCTTGACCGCACAAGAGGCTCCGTCACGTCTCTCGCTGCGTCGTAAATGTAAAAGATGTTACAGTAGTGTACAGTGGCCGATTAGCGATGAAAATACAGAGGCTACTTGGAGGGTGCTCTGCAGGGAAACGCAAGCATCAGCCCTCATGTGGTTTTGTTTATTTTTAGCTTACTTAGCAGCATATGTTATCCATAAACTATATCATTAATTTCTCCTTTTTGAACGAGCCATATCATTAAAAAACAGCAGATCTGCACTTTTTCAAATTCCAGATTCAAAGCTGCCAGCGACGCCAATCTCTCTCACACAAGAAGGCATTGTAGCGAAACACAATGTTGTTGTGTTTTTGGGGAATGAAAGCCGGCCATTGTTGAATGCCACCGCCTGAATCAGAGGTTTTATTTGATATAAAATGGGTAATTCCATTGCGTAAGAGCATTAGTAGTATTTAAACTGAGCTTGTTATGGGAAGGACGAAGTTGGGGTGGGGGTGGGTAGGCGTGTGCGTATGAGGCCAGGTCACTTTACAGGGGGAAATCCTCACTTTCGCTGATGATGGAGATAAGCCCCATTTAGTGATGACAGTAACAGCGATTGCCTCAGATTGAGGATTTAGCAGCGTAGCGAATTAGGCATGAGACAGCATATGGAAGTTCAGTTAAGCCAGGTTCAATATACGTATATCATATCAAGTGAATTCCCATGTTGCCGAACATAGCCCTGGTCCCGAGGCTGGTTTGGGGGCACATGCCTAATCTACAGGAAGGAAGGGGCGGTGAGACGGACCCGATTCTGATCTCAGTCGGTGCTGGTGTGACGCTGTAGGACCCTTTCAAGTCCCGGTGTTTGGTTGCTGTTTGGTTCACCCTTGGATACTCTTCTACTGATGTTCAACCCATTCCAGGATTTATTTTCATCATGCAGTGTTGTGATTTACCTTTTTGTTGCACCCACTTTCCTTCAACCTTCCTTGGCTACTTCTACCTCAGTTTGTGATTTCCTACTATTTCCCAGAATTACTTTACGCAGCCCCTAGAGAGTGTGCCTGAACTTGCTATACTCAGCTGGGTTTTACATGCAGGTGGAGAACGCAATAATAACAGCGATAGCGATAGTACTAGAGTCTTCTGCCGTTGCATTATGGACTATTGAGGTCAGTGGAGACATTGGTGTCCTCTATGGAGGATTTCTCCCTGGATAGGACAATTATTGAACGTTTGTGCAAAATGGAGGGTCTAGAAAAGATTTGACTGACACCAAATCCTGACGTTTACCGTTGGTGTTGAAAATGTCTCTGCTGTCAAACTCCATTGTAGCTGTACTGGAAATATCTTGACTTGATATCTATCTATCTATCTATCTATCTATCTATCTATCTATCTATCTGTCTATCTGTCTATCTGTCTATCTGATATCTTTAAATATCTCGTCACGTTATCTACGTTTGGCCAGTCATCCACCAGAATCTGAAAAATACGTTTTGCTGTTTTTAAACGGTGTTAAAGTGTTTTAGGGTGGATTCTTCCTTTGATGATCTGATGAGTTTGGATGAAAATGTCTCAGTGACAAATGGTTAAAAGTGTCATATATTATATTTGTCTGCCATTTGGCTCAGACACAGTGAGTGACTTGATGAGAACAGTAGCTGCCCTGTTGCGTAACTCAAGTTGAAGTAAAGTTCATAACATAACAGTCATTGATAGATTGGTTTGCCTCAGGCCTGCATGCTCATCTGCAAGCAAACGAAACAAACAAAATGCTAGTTTTGCGTTGAGGGGATTCACTGGGAACAGACTAAATACGAGCCTGCCCTTGAGGGATTACTCAAAACACAAAGGGAAAGAGTTAAAGTCGAAAAAAAAGTATTAACTGGGTAAGCGCCAAGAGTCAATCCTCCAAAACTAACAGGTTTAAGGTTTTAAATGAAAAAGATAATCTTATTAGAGGGCCAGACGTACAAAGGGAGCAGCGTTTCATGGTCTTAGATCCCGTTAATCACCTAGTAGGCTATCTCAGGGCTCAGGTGGAAAGAAGAGGAAAGGAGGACGGGAGCGGTAGGAAGGAAGAAGGGAAGGAGGTAGCACTGCCTTCTGGGCCACGTCTCTTTTTATAGAGGAGGTTTGTTTTTTTATCTCTATGGAACAAATGCAAATCTGTAAATGAATCCAGTGTTTAGTTTTGGTGAGGCTGTATTGGTTTTTAAAACTGAAAACAAGCTACTTGGCTCTCCCGTTAAACAGCCATAGTGTGATTGGCTTTTAAACAGTCCGGACAGCATTTGACTCTTTGGCAGGGACTCTCATACTCCTGTTCTCGAATGCTTTCTCTTATTGAGGACCGCCAGGCTGTTGGCAGCCGATTCCAGTGGAGTGTATTGAATGAGTGTGTTGCAGTAGCATCTGTCCTGTTGACAAGGCTGTAAGCAGGACTTTACCAAGGGCAGTACATCATGAGGAGAGCCCGATGCACCCGGGGGTATCATGGATTAAATTCCTCATTGATCTAGTTACTGATACTTATTGGATTATTGGATTATTCACCTTTATAATCAGTGTAGATCAGAGGAGCATGTTGCAGCGTATTGATGCCTGACAATTCTGGTATACCAGATCTATTCAGTTATTTTCTTACCAATTGAACAACATCCTAATCCAACCCTTTGGTTTTTTAAGGCTTCCTCTTCTTCTTCTCCTTCTCCACCACAACCAGACAATTTTGAGATGGTTGGAGGAGAAAAAGAGAGAGAATGAGGAGATGGGAGTACATCTTTTTCCAACAGTCCCTAATGTCGTCCCTAATCCCCCAGCGCCTCATTGATGCCAAACACGGCTTGGCTGCTAACAGCCACCTTACAGTCACTGTATGCAGGTCTACGGGGAACCCACTGGTAGCAGTCACAGTGTGTTTTGACTGCAGTACCAGCAGCCTTCTGAAACCCTTGTTGTCACTGATGCCAGTGTTATCGTGGGTCGTTTTGGAGAGGGTTTGTTTACCCTCTCCTCCTCAGCTCTGGACGTAGACTGGTTTGGTGCCGGTGCTCTCCGAGTGAGTTGGAGAGAGGGTTGTTGCTAGGAGGACTGGAGAGGAGAGGAGGGAGAGATAGGCAACACAGGCTGGTGGGAAGGCGGGCGATCTCGGTTTGTCGCGGCAGCTCAGATTCTGGGGTTTGGGATGTCTCTTTGTTTTGTCCTGTCGACCGTCCGTTCGGGTTGGGACCCTTGACAAAGACGGGACACGGGCAGAGGGGATAATGGTTTTAATGTTACCTTTTCTCTCTTTCCCTCTCTTTCTCGTCCTGTCGTCCCCCTCTTTCTTGTTTTTCCCAGTGATGGCCTCAGCTCCGCAGCTGTGCCGGTGATCCTGCCGCTGCGCATAGGGAAGAAGCAGAGACGCCTTGACAACTAACCTCCGATTAATAAAAAAAAAAAAAAAAAAGAAAGAAAGAAAACACACCAGCATAAACAAATGCGACCATGTACAGCGTGGAGGACCTCCTTATCTCTCATGGATACAAGCTGCCCCAGCACACCTCCTCCTCTACCCCTACCCCCGCCCCTGCATCTTCATCCCGCCAGGCGCCCTCCCCCTCGCCGCCGTCCTACAACAAACGCCATGAAATCCTGGAGAACAGGCCCGGCCACAGGACCGTGAACGGCTATGAGAGAGGGACCGGGGGGCCCTACGGGAACGGCGGCGGTACCCGGCAGCCCCAAGCCTACAGCGGTGGCTGCCCCAACAACAACAACAATGAACCCAGGGACAGGGGCCAGTCCAGACGAGAGGGCGACAGCCGAAGCCAAGGTGACACCCACTCCTTGGGCGAGTCCCTGACGTCGGACAGCGGGTAAGATGTTATTTGTGTTATACCTTGAGTCCAACTGTTTTCTCCTGTCTGACTGACCATGCCTGTTGTTTTTCTTGACCATCTTGTCTGTGGTTGTCCTTGTTGCTCATTGAACAATGACACAATCAGTCTTTCTTATGGCGCTGTGAGGGAGCAGGTGAATGAAATTGAAGAACTAGTCAAGGACCTTTGCATGGGGATTTTGCACCACATTTTAAGTGGAACTGCCTCACGCTGACTCTCAATCCCTCCCTCTGCCTCTCTCTCTCATGCTCTCATATCTCCGTCCCTGTGTCCCTGCCTCCCATTTCATATCTACTTCCCTCCCTCTCCTCCTCTTCCCAATAAAGTCAGGGGCTGGGGAGGAGGGATAATGTGTGCTCGAGTCTTAATCTGCCACATGGGACCTTGGAGTTGTAAACAAAGCTGCTGTTGGGCAGACCTCTGTGCCCCATTGAGCATGCCCAGCCTCTCACTCACTCACTCACTCACACACACACACACACACACACACACACGCACGCACACACACACACAGCATGATCAATATGCCTAACCCACCTCCGCTGTTTCAAAGGCATTGTAACTCCTTATATAACGCATGCCCCATTAATAATACAGGCTTCATATATGCTTTATTTAAAATGTATATGGAGGTTAGGCTATATTTAGCTCAGTCTGGAGTTATGCAATTGAAACCCTCTTGGATGAGGAGCGTTACAACGTATGATGTTTCCAGAGATTTAGCCTAGCCTCGGCCAATCTGTTGTCCTGAAAGCAGGCCTGTTTAGTTTGCCTATCCGCACCAGTTCTGGGGGTAAGTGTGCTGTAACTGAGACAAAGTCAATACAGCTGTTCCCATGTCCACACAATTAGACAGGCCTGTCAGATTTCTCCCTTTTTTCCCCCTTACATTTTGTTTGGCAGATTTTATTTTTTTCCCCCTAATCCCGTTTTGTCGACAGCCAGTGACAGAGCGTCTGAAAATAGTCATATGACCTTGGATAATGTCAATGGGCGTGCGGTTTGTTTATTTATTTATTTTGAATGGGGTAATCCGCATTATGGGGTGTCCCTGCTCAGCCAGTGCTATCACAACACTCTATTGGGAATGTGGGAATTGCTAAGACATATGTTCTGCAATTTCTGTCTGTTGTTTGTTGATTCTTCTTTTTTTTCCCCCTCATCCAAATCCGTTTTGCCTGGCAGCTTTAGTTTAGATAAGGAACAGGCCTATCTTGGCACTCCCATTAGGCAGTGCTACTTAGACCCAATTAGACTAATGATGGTAACTCATCTTACATGAGATGCCCCCAAATGTTGCAGCATTGGCATGGCTAACTCAACCCCCCCTCCCTCACCCAGAACACGTCTCTGGCCAATGATGATCATGGATGGAAATGTCAAGGACGTTCAACAGCCGTGGCCCCATGGGCGTACACATGTGAACGCGTCTTGTTTACATTGCCATTCAGTCACTGCACAAATAGCCTGAAATAACTGCGCTGTATCCAGAGACCATTGAGCCTTGCTGCAGCGGATCAGGACTGCCATCACAAAGTCCCATCATGTGTATCATGATATAGGAGCTCTCCTTGGACTCTTCTAGGGAGGCATTACTGCTCTTCTCAGGTCAAGTGGATTAGGACGATGATTGTCAAAGAATCGTCCTCTGAGTTGTTGATCTGTCTTGAAGGACATCCAGGACTAACAGCCACAGTGTGTCATTGTGTAATGTGTTCATTATGCCCTAGAGAGTACAATCACAGCCATTCATGGTCATCTGTCTCCATCTAGTGGGACATGGACACAATTCACATCTGCCCACATTTTAAACACATCTCTGTGTTTTAGTTATATTTAAGCCTTTTTTCCCTCAGAATCTTGCTGGTATTAAATTAATTGTTATATGTGAATGTTTTGTTTGCTCGTAACCGTAAATCAATTTATAGTGACTTGAACTTCCCTTGTGTATGTTTCATCTCAGGTTCTGTGATGGCCCCAGAGGTCTGCAGTTGCAGTCCAAGGACGTGTCCTACTGGAGGAGGAGAGGCCAGGACTTCACTGTGCTGCTGGACTATGCTGACTTCAGAGAGCCCTGTGGAGGAGGTCAAGGGGGCTACGGCAAGCCAGAGGTGCCACAACAGCCAAGAGACCCAGATGTGTCTGCAGAGGAGCGCCAAAGGGCAGCCCAAGAAAGGCAGCGCTGGGCAGCTCAAGCCCATGCCCAGGCTCGCTCTAGAGAGAGGGAGACTGCTCTACACCAGTGGAGAATGGCTGCTGAGAGGAAGTGCCAGAGCCTGGGAACCGATGAATGGCGTCCGGCCGTGAGCTTTGGCCGTCAGCTGTCAGACAGCGAGGGTGAGCGTTGGGCACAGGAGCAGCAACGGCTCCATGCCAGGACACCAGAGGGCATGGTAGTCCACCCCAGGACCAAAGCCAAATCCCAGTCCCTGCCCCGAATGTTGCAGCCTGACGGCCTGCAATATGTGGACATGACCTCGTCTGGTCAGGAGCTTTACAGGAGGGTCAATGGCCACCCACTGTCACCCCATGACCTTTACAGGGCTCCCCGCTGGCCGGAAAATGGCAGACCGGCTAGCGCTAGCCAGCTGTCAATGACACCAAAGCCACGCTTCACCCGACCCCCCAGACCCCCCTCTTATGAGGTGCACCAGCAGATCAGGGGAAGCTGTGAGGTGTTGTCTGGGAGAGACTCAGCCGTTCCCCAGGCCAGGGACCGAACACCGCTTCCCCTATCCAGGACAGGGGACCCCGAGTTGGACTATTTTGCACAGGACTCTGGACCTCCAGGATACATCCCTCCCCCATCATATAAGAGAGCCCCCATAATGAGAGGGGGTCGCCGGGGCTATGGTGAAATCGCCGTTGACTACAGGTACATTACTCTTTTTAAAATCTAAAGAGCTGGTTTCACAGACATAAATTAGGCCTAGTCCAATGCCAAAACAATATCCATATGTTTTCCTGGATTGGTCGTGCATCGTCAATCCATAGTAGCTGCTATACGGTACCTCAAATGGATCAATGATTGTAATTTGAGTTATAGTATCTTGAATGAAAGTTGCAAAATGTTTATTTTCCATGTATGTCAAGCCCATCAAAAAATGATATGAATATACTTAGAAAGTATCTGGCAATATGAATCCATATTAAGGCTTTAAAATGACGCCTAATACGATTATTTACAAATAAAGCTCAAATGAGATAGATCTACTCTAAAGTTCTACTGGATTCTCTCATTCACTGTCACTGGAGCAGCTCCAGTCTTCACTAGATCAGTGTCTTTCTCAGGTTCTCTGGTGAGATTTGTTCATGTTTATAAATTGCCCAGTGCAGTGAGGATACATGTTGTATTTTGAAATTGTTTTCTATTCCTTTATTACTTGTTTTAGTCATTGCTATAAATAGGAAGTATAACTGTATTGTTGTAACTATCAGGTACAGAGGGGATGTGTACCAGCAGATGCAGATGGCTCCAGATGGATCTCACTGGTTCACCAGACATCCGGCAGGTTCCTGGCCTGACCCCCAGAGAGAGAGGAGTGTACCCATCCAGAAGCAGCTCTACCCTGTCTATACTGCCCAGGAGCGCCCCGGTGGAGGGGTCCAGTACATCCCCTTTGACGACCCCCGTGTTCGTCATATCTCCTCAGCCCTGGGTGACAACTCCCTGACGGATGCCGACAAAATACGCCACATCCGCAATGAGCTTCCCAGCGTCACCGTGTCGGAGCCTGTATCCGACGACAGTGCCTTTTTGCCCCCACCATTGGGGCCCTTCATCGCGGCCAAACCAACCGATGATGCCAGCCAGACGTCTTCTAGCAACTTTGACAATGACAATAACAGGTGGCACAGCGATTTGCACAAAGAGACTGTCAATAACTTCCCAGCAACTGACCAAAACTGCAACAGATATCCCAAAAACCCGCGTCCTCCTTCCTCACCCTCCTCAGCCTTCCAGGTCAAATTAACAACCTCCTCCTCTTCCCGCCAGTGCTCCAGCTCAGATCAGAGCTTTGCAGAAACCATCACCCAGGTGAAGAAGATTGTCCCAGATTCAGGGCAAGACAATAACAGGAACAGTAAGAGAAGGGTGAGTGAAACCATCTTCTGCCTTGTGTCTGTCCCCATTCACACGCCGACTAACATTAATAAAGACTCAGCGGCAGATCAGAACAATAACGAGACAATATCAAGCCTGACTGTCGCCAACACAGACAGCATCACTGCAGTCCACATAGAGAGCCGGAGCAAGTCGATGACCGAGATGCCCATCAGGCCCCACCACTCCCACTTCCACACCAGCAGCACATGCTCAATGAGGAACTACAAGAGGGCTCCTCTAAGAAAGGAGATAATAGACGCCTGGGCCCTCCAAGCCAGTGAAGACAAAGAGCTGTGCTATGCCGGGTCCTGGCCTGGAAACCAATACCGCAACCAAGAGACCCAGACCAACTCACCATTGACGGTGGTGAAAAGCCCAGTCCCCCAGAGTCCTCCTGGGGGACTGGCACAGGAGCCTGCCCAGTCTGCCTCAGACACGACCACAGATAGTGGTGTAGGGACAGACAATAGCTCTTTATATGGCTACCCCATGGCAGGCCAGAAGAACCTCCATCCCTCCAGCAACAGTGCATTCTCCCGTCTCGGCCTCAGTCCTGCACAGCCACCACCACTGCAACCCTCACAACAAGCCCCACCTCCGCCATCCAAGGAGGAGAGGGGCCAGGGAGACCAGCAGCCATCCTCCCCCAGGAAGTGTAACTCCACTCCCCCAGACAGTGCAGAGCAGGTAGCCTTTGGTCAATTCCTCCTGAAGCCAGTGAACCGACGACCCTGGGATGCCATAGGGGAGCTAGAGTGCTTCAACAAGGAGCTCCAAGACACAATCAGCAAGCGACCCAATGTGGACCAGTGCATTGAGGATCTGGATGAGGTGCATAAGAACATATTAGAGCTAAGTAAATCAGCAGATCAGAACCAGAACCCAACACATTTGACTATGACTCCAGACCCAGGCAGGGAAGCAATCAGTCTTCCACCAATGCACATAGATAAACCCAACAATCTGAAAGCCAGATCTGATTCCTGGGCTTCTACCACTGACCCAGACTACAGGGATGTGAGGAGTGCATTCTACAGGCCACAGGCCAACACCAGACTAACAACAGATGAGCTATCCACACTACCAGAGCCCAGCTCCAGAGACTATTGCCTCCTTTCCTCTGTAGCCACACACACTGACTCAAACCGGGTCTACAGACAGGACATCCCAGTCCCCCAAGAGTCCTTGTTGAGGGATGTAGGGTTAACTGTCTACACAGAGACTCCTGGAGGTCCTGGCGAGCCAATCCAACGTTCGCTCTCAGTCCCTTCTCCACTCGATCACCAGGAGCTTAGTCAGTCTGTGCATCTGTCATGGGAGAGCAGGACAATGCTTGTTAAAAATAGTTGTAGCTCTGATCACAACTCAAATAAAGAGCTTCAAGCTGAGATGGAGGCTGAGAGAAATGCTAAAACAGGTAACATGCCGCGATCCGGGGGTGAGTTGAATTTGAACATCTGTAGAGCCAGGAGTGAAAACAGCACATTGCCCAAAGGTGAAGGGTCACCACATATAACCAGGCTGAACAGGGAGGCTGCATTTGTTTTTCAGAATGATGATGTTGATGAGAGATACGCCATCTCTGAGCCTCTGAAATATAAGAATGAGTCAACAATAGCAGACAAGCACCTGGAGAACCTACTGATTCAGGAAAAAGCCAATGCTCTCCCTGCAGAGGACCTCAGCAACCTGTACGAGGTCAAGTATGCAAAAGGCATCCCTGAGAATGAGTCCATCGAGCAGAGGGCAGCCAGGATCCTGGGCATAGCTGTTCCAGTGGAGGCCTTGGGTGTGGCTGATAAACAGGTAGAAGACAAGCAGGAGGACCCAGACATCACCGTAGCCACCAACACCAGTGTAGACATTACAGCCTTCCCAGTAGAGACTGAGGAACACAGTTCAGGTAGAGAGATGCAGCATGTGACAGAACAGTGTGAGCAAGTGAAGGAGGAGTCCCCGATTAGCCAGGGACAGCAGCTGGAGGAAGACGAGGAGACCGGATCAGGTGTGGACCACATTGAGGGTGAAGATGGACAAAAGCACAGCAACAACCACAGTGACAGTGAAGACAACCATGACAGTGAGACTCAGCCAGTAGTGGTGCTGGACCTACCTGAGTTCCCACCCAGTAAGCTTCCCCTGTCCCTGCCTGTCACCCCTGATGAGAAGCTAGCACTGAGCATGTGCAGTGTGGAGAAGAGGGGACGTGGTGGAGCCTCCAAGCTAATTGAATCCTTGCAGGACAAGCTAAGCTCTTCTGCCTCTTCGTCAGCTACGTCTCTGGGCAGTTCAACTACAGAGAGAATGGCCCGTCTCAAGGAGTTGGACTCAGTGTCCCGGATAAGACGCCTCAGCCTCAAAAGTTCAGACTCTGGAGGTGAGGCTGACTCCGAGGAGAGAGATGAAGACACAGAGAAGAGTAGGGATCAGGAAGAGACGGAGGGGGAAATGATGGAGAAACCACAAGAGGAGGAGGAAAAGCAATTGGAGGAGGAAAAGCCAAGTACGCACGAGAAGGCACCTGAAAAACATGATGAAACGACACAACCTGAAGAAGAAGAGAATGAAGAGGTGTATATGGAAGAAGAGCAAATATATGAAGAACAGGAACAAGAAGTAGAACTAAAAATCAATGAAGACATCAATGCTGAGATTGCACTAAACGCAGAAGAAATGGAGGGGAAAGAAGAAGAGGTTGAATTAAGAACAGAGGAGTCAGAAGGAGAGGTAGAGGTGGAGCTGAAAATAGTGGAGGATGACAAACAAAAGCCTTTGGAGAAGGACGTAGACAGAGAGACTACACCAGAGGTCAGCAGAGCGGAAGTAGTGCAAGAGGATGAGCGAGAAGAGTTGCCCAAGCCGAGGCGGCGCACCCGGCTCCAGAAGCCTCCGCTGCTTCCCAAACCTCGCAGTGTGCCCAAGAGAGAGATCACCCTGCCACTCAGCTTCAGCAGCGGGACCTGTGGCTCCACCAGTCTGGAGGACGAGGACATGCTCTCCGTCTCAGGTGGGTACAAAGGAACTGAGAGATTAAGTACTTCATATGCCTTGTTTGCCTCCAGAGGGAAGCAAATAAACGTAAATAACGTAAAAGTTTCTGAGACACTGCATTGAAATAGAAATACTATTGCATGTCATCCTATTGCCATTAGTTTTAGATTTCCAAGTTTCTATGATGAAATAATATCATTCTGACTTGCGCCCTTATCTGTTCTCACCTCGTTTCTTGTTTTCAACAGACTCATACGACCCCAGTCGAGTGGAGAGAGTGTGAACTCTGACGTTGCCTTGACCACTGTGGAAATCTGGCTGGCTCACGATAACAGCTTTCCCAGCAACAAAGCTTTCATCTCACCCCACGGTCAGTCAGCTGTGACCCCCGACGTTGTTACACAATACTCCTCACAAAAGTGACTGTCCTGGTGCTGCGAGAGCATTTTTACAGCCAAATAGGTTCCGCTGGTGACAATTCTCTGGGCCTTCACTCCTTTTCAGCCTCCTCATCCTCCTTCCATTCAGTCCACCTCTCAAGTTTATTTGCTCAAACAAGTGATCTTCCTCCTTTCTGAAGTTGTCTTATTTTGCTTTCTGGAAAAATGCATGTCATTGATCCCCCTCTGCACTTGGGCTCCTCTTGACCTCTAGTGTTGAAACATGAATGTAAAAGTGCTTCTGTTCTTCAAACAAAAAGAAATGTAATAGAAAAACAATATAAGAAAAAGGTATTGCGTTACAATCAGTGTTAACCTACACCAAATGTAAATAAGAAAGAGGTATAAGATTTTATTAATGAAAAAAAAAAAAGGATTTAAAACATTTCATTGTCGAAGAAATGTATATTTTCTTATCTGTGTTAAGAAAAGACTAGATTTTTGGAAGTGTAGTCGTGGGGTGTATTACCAATAACAAAACCCTGTGCTCTTTATTCTTATACTTGTGTGATAGAGAATGTACTTAGAGAGCCTGGATCGGAATGAGAAACACTGTGGTCTTCGAATAGTTTCACTCAAGAGCAATATTGTTATTGTACGGGGCTTTCGTGACAAATGTTTTAAGTAGCAGTAAGTCTGCAGTGCTGATCTCAGACGCCTGCTAAAGCGATACCTTTGGTACAAGTGTCAGGGACGTTGCACTGCTAAGATTACTGGCTTTGTATTACCTGTGAGCACCTGATAATCTCTTCAAGCACTCATTGCACCTGGTCCGTTGCGTTTTCAGTGTTACTCCCCCCCCCCCCCCCCTCCCACCACCAGCTCCTCAGCCTCCCGGTTTTCCGGTGCCATCAAGTTGTGCTTGTTCTCTCAGCATCAGCAATCGCAACGTGTGTCAGAAGTACCTGATTTTGCAAATGTGTTTATTTTTGTTAATCGATCCTCATACTGTACAAAAAGAAAATCTATATTTTAATGCATTAACAGAAGTTTATATTTAACCATGCAGTTTTCGTTGCTCACATCTTAATTTTAAGATTCACATGTGAAAATATATCTAATTTCAGAAGTGCTTTTTTGCAAGAAATGATAGATGTAGCTATATTGATCGCAGTGTGCCTTGTACACACTACCGTTTCTGTGGAGAAGTTCATTTGTGTGTAACACAGTATTTTCGGTGTACAAATCTTAATTTTACTCATTTAAACTGGACACCAGTAATCCATTTTACTTTTTTCAATAAAACGTGTCGTTATTTTGGCAATAATAATGAATATTAAGCTAAAGATGCTTAATATTGATGCTGTACAGAACCTTGCTGTTGGAATACGTATCTGAAAGTGTTCAATAATTTAACGTAACTTTTGACATGTTAGTGCTTTATAAGTCGAGAACATAACTGGCAATTGTTTCACACGCTCTTCACTTACGGGGTAGCAATACAAGAAGGTCGAATAACATACCAAACTAAACTATGTGCTATGCATTGGACATCAACATTTACTGGGTTTAAGACCAAATTCAAAGCTAAAACTGGCTTTTCAACATTTGCTTGTTTTGCTCGTTTGACCATGTCACTTGCAAGACTTTGCTGTTGTCTTTAACCCCCCATGATTCACCTGTATTTGGTGTTGAACGTGTTGGATCCGGTTCTAGATGGTTCTTGCATGAAAGTGGCTTTGACTTGAGTTCATCAGTGAACGTTGGGTAAGAGGTTTGTCATTGTCCTGTTATCAACCCAGTATCTGTACCTCTGTGTTCCAGGTAGACTAATGTTATCTGGCCATTCTCATAGATCTTTTGTACTGCAAGTTATTTGTAACATATAGACTATTGGTGCACATCTTGCTTTGATATTTTCTATTTTCATACAGAAGTCTGTACAGCTTTTTTTGTATGCGCTGGCATCCATTTTTTTTCTGTGCATGAAATGCGTAAGAAGTTACAGAGAAAAAGGTGTATTTGCATATAATTGCATTTGGTACTATATAGTCTATCCAATAAACAACTGTTATATTTCATATAATGCATATTTTATTTTCAAAGGTTATGCTACATATTTAAAACAGAACAAGGTATTTTTAGATTATTGTGAAAAGGGAACCGTTTCTGAGGGCACACTTGTCTGTATTTATGATCATTCTGAATGATCATAAATACAGACAAGTGTGTTATTATTGTACAATACTGCAGACTATTCATAAATAAAAGTCTTTGCATGTAAAAAATCTTTGCCTGTGAATTTATTGTGTCTGTTTAAATCTGCTTTTGATTAATGCAGTAAAACGTTAGGGAGAGTAATATCATTTCATGACTAATAATGTGATTTTCCATGGGGATCAATAATCTCTTCGCTTGCCCCAATCCACAAGGAGGTCAAAGGTCAGGGTAAAGCAGATTCAGTCAAAAGCAGGCCTCTTCTACTTATTATATGTTATTTATAGAATAATGAATAATGTGATAACCGGGTTTGGAGAGAGAATCATGATGGAAGTATTTTCTCTTGGCTCCTTGCCAGCCCGACCAGATGGATACCGACATAACCGGGCCTTTGATGTGGCTTTGTGCATGTATTCATTCACCTTCAAATACTTAGTCCCATACATTACAGTGTTTTACAAAGTAGTTCAGATAACTGTGTTTGCAAATATTCTGGATTAAGAGATTAGAGCAGAACAATATAGTTCATCCATCCATCCAGTGTGTCAAATATGTGTCTGTCACACCGATGAACACGTTTCCCTTCTAAATATTTACTTGTGTATTTTCATGTTAAGGGTTTGTGTTAAGAGATACATTCTGATGTAAAACACTCCCAACAAAAGGCAACTAAATCAAAGCACAGTCAGAAAGCTGCATCCGAATCTGTTGGTATCAGAGTTGAATTGTACTTCTTCACTGTCTCAACAAACCTTGTCTCCCATACTGATGGAACATAAATCTTTCTCCTTGAACCCCGAAAACACCCAAAGTTCAATAGTGTGACAAAAGTATCACCTGCGTTTTATCACTCCTAAACCTGTTTTGGAGTTGAATTAGTTTAGCACGTCCTCATGGATTGGATGGAAGACGGCAGGGTCATCTATCGACCCATTATGGTCAGATATATCGTTAAGTTGAGCTGTAATTAAAATGAAGATGTCAAAAAGATGTGTGATCCTGTCATTACCTTCAGAGGAACTCTTTTGCCCCACATTGTGTCTCATGTTCTACCGTAGCAAGAACTCTTAGCTCCCCCATGTCCTTGTAGAAAGGGAAAAATAAGATAGTGCTTCAACAGCAAAACCAAGTCCCATCTCAAGGACAAAACAACCTCTTGAGCGGTGGGAGTCACCCAGCGGTCACCAGTGACACCTGCAGGATAAACAGCGCCACTGCAAGTAGAGGAAGCTTAACCCACATTGTTTCACCGCTGACATTTTAACTTTTACATCTGACTAGCAAGAATGTCACATCTTCTGTTAATATTTCAAATAAATAGCGTTACCACTTCCACCACATCACTTTTACCATCTGCATTTACAGTCAGCCAGCCTCGCCCTGTATGACGTGGATATAGGAAAATGTTTCAGAAAATAATTCACGACAACACTCAGAGGCAACCCCGTCCCAACACCCACTCACGTGTGATCAGAAAGGGGAAGAGGCTTGAGGCAGATGTGAAAAGCAGTTCACACGTTTTAACCACCCGGGCTTCCCTGATGCAGAACCAGGAGTAGATACGACCCGTTATCACAGAGATAAAGAATGATTCAATATCAGCTTCACTAGAAGTTTATTAATGTCCTCATGTGCTATCAGAGTCTAGCTGGGGAATTCGGTAGAGCCCACACTATGCCCTTCTAATGAAATACTACTTTTTAATGACACATTATAGACGACATGCCCTGAGACGTTAGTGAGCGTTAATAAATTTCCACATTTTATAATATCAATAAAAATCTCAGCCATCAGAAATATTTATTGAAGTGAAGAGGGAACTCCTGAACTTCAGGGACACATGCTGCTTCTGTCTTTCATGGGTCTCAGGCAGTATTGTGTTTATTGTGTATACTGGACTTGTGCTTGTGTGAGGTGAAGCTTTATCATAGGTGTCTATCCTTGAATCACTCTACTCCACATTAAAGTTAATAGTCTGACAGGATAGTATATTTTCATTTTCCTCAGGGTAAAAAGTTTGTGTCTTCACTTAATAAAAAGGTGAAACTATGACCTCCATCCAGTGATCATCATAAGGCCAACCACCAATATCAACAAAAATCAATTCTATTTTCAGTAAAGCGTTCATGTAAAGGACCCTATCCTTAAATGAGTTTACTGCTACTTCTCTTCTCACTACACGTCCCTGTAGCATCATGTTTCCCTTTAGTTCCCTGTATAGGGAAACAATGCTGTTCAGTAACACTTAGAACTAGTTGAATGGAAATATGTATGTAGTACGTGTAGTAACATGTACTGTACCTGTTACTGTATTCACTAGAGGAGATCAGGGCAGATGATCATCCAGAGGGCCAGAGAGATGAGATCACTTTGAAACTAATCTTTATTATTCTCTGTTCTAAAAACAGCCATGGCTTGCTGAGGTTGAAACTCCATGTACGTCATTGGTGGTATTGAGTAAGTTTCAGATAGAAAGGAAGGTCAACAAAGCGCTTTAACCATCTATTCCAGTCAAGCCACTAGGATCTGCAGTTTCACAACACAATGAAAACAGTTCATCTTTGTCGGCAGGATCCGAACCTGCGCCTCACCTTAACCACTTGGCCGACAGTATAGATTGGGGGTCATCGCAAAGCACATACAGCGACATATTACCGTGGTACCAGGAGCGCTATCCATCGCCAGGGAAGGATACGTCTGACTGATGAGACCCAATCAGAAAGCATCAATCTGCTTGCTGTCAATCTCACCTGTATCTTCATGTAATGTGGAGTCAGATCCAGGCCTATATCTGAATGGCAGCCCTCCCTAGAGTAGTCTGGCCTATCCCTCTCTCTTCCCATGCTTTCATATCTCCGGTGAGATGTGAAATGTCTTTTCATTTGTGGATCACAAAACATTTCTTTGTAGACCACCTGACATTTATATTTATTTGTCGTTTTTTGTCCAATTTGTCCTGCAGCAGATTTGTGTTCCACCTACGTATAACCTTTTGAGCATGGTGCTATAGAGAACCTTTCTAAAGGGTTCTTGACAGTACCAAAAAGGCTTCAACTATGGTACAAGCTTAAAGAACCATTTCCTGGTACTATATGAAACCTATACTATATGAAAGTAGGGAACCACAATGGTCCTCTAGTGAGGGCCTACAAATTTATAAGATTAATTCTTTATGCATTAATATATTTCAGATTGTATTGTATTTCATTTGTATTCTTTAAAATCTGGAATTATTTTGAAAATTGTGTAAATTGATATTTAATGTATTCATTTTGTGTTGGGAAGGAAAGGGTGAACACTGAGGAGGATTGGTTTTGGTTACTGGGTAGAAAGTGACGAGAAAGCGAGACACAAACAGTTTGAAAGACACTATGACAGCATGAGCTGGAACCCAGAGGCTGCAAAATATTAATAGTTGCATGCAGGGCTTGAAATGATCACCCACCAACACACCACATGCAGGCAAATCATCAGCTAAGGCTGATGTAACATGCTTGAGCAATACAAATGTATTGTTTGGAGTAATACAAGTAACACAAAAATGCATTGTCACATGTCAGGGTTATGGTTGCTACTGGACCCAAATTGCACACAAAATGCAATGCTGGGCTGGTTGGAGCTGGGGCAGGCAGGCAGGTGAGAGGGGAGCAGGCAGGTGAGACGGGAGCAGGCAGGTGAGATGGGACCAGGCAGGTGAGATGGGACCAGGCAGATTAGATGGGACCAGGCAGGTGAGACGGGACCAGGCCAGGCAGGTGAGACGGGAGCAGGCAGGTGAGACGGGACCAGGCAGGTGAGACGGGACCAGGCAGGTGACCAGGCAGGTGAGACGGGAGCAGGCAGGTGAGACGGGACCAGGCAGATTAGACGGGACCAGGCATGTGAGACGGGAGCAGGCAGGTGAGATGGGACCAGGCAGGTGAGATGGGACCAGGCAGATTAGATGGGACCAGGCAGGTGAGACGGGACCAGGCCAGGCAGGTGAGACGGGAGCAGGCAGGTGAGACGGGACCAGGCAGGTGAGACGGGACCAGGCAGGTGACCAGGCAGGTGAGACGGGAGCAGGCAGGTGAGACGGGACCAGGCAGGTGAGACGGGAGCAGGCAGGTGAGAGGGGAGCAGGCAGGTGAGACGGGACCAGGCAGGTGAGACGGGACCAGGCAAGTGAGGCGGGAGCAGGCAGGTGAGACGGGACCAGGCAGGTGAGACGGGACCAGGCAGGTGAGACGGGACCAGGCAGGTGAGACGGGACCAGGCAGGTGAGACGGGACCAGGCAGGTGAGACGGGAGCAGGCAGGCTGGCGGGTTCCGGCGAGGACACGGGGAGAGATGTTCAGGGGATCCTGGGAGATAGGAGAATGCGGTTAGCAAAGCAGGGAAGCACACAAGGAAATAACTCAAGTACTAAAAGACAAGAACGGCCGAGAGAGCGGCTACCACGGTACCTGGTGGAACAATCTGGCGACGAGTGGTTGAAGAGCCGGGGTATCTATCCTGCAGGGCTGATGGGCTGATGAAGAACAATGTTTATATTTACTACTTTACTACACAGAAAATGGAATGCACAATATGATACTACAAATCAATCACAGTCACTAATACCAATAAATAATTCATCTCATTAACAACAACATTAAAAGATTGCGGTTCTGCTATTAAAATGTATTAAATGAAATGAAATAAATATCTGAGTGGTCCCTGGTCTTCCTGTCAGGAGAGTGAGGCCCTGCCCTCCTGTCTTCTGGAAACATCCTGGGAGGAGGTCCTGGACGGGACCAAGGAGAGTCACGTCCACCGAGCTAGTCCACACCTCAGCTGGCCTCTGACTGTACTAGCTTTGACCTCTGACCTTTGTCCCCTCCATCCATCCCTCTATAAAGCTCAGAAAATGAGGGAGGTTGAGCAGGAGGAGAGCCAGAGGGCCCTCCATGAGCACCCAGATGACAAATATACTAAAGATACTGACATTGACAAAGGAAGGGAGAGGTCAAAACTAGTACAGTCACAGGCCAGCTGAGGTTTGGACTAGCTAGGTGGACGTGACTCTACATCAGCCCTGAAGGAGGAGTCCTCCATCTTGGGGAAGATCACAAGTCGAAATACGGGTGTGCTCGGCATTCCCATAACAGACATCGTACAGAAAAACAGAAAAAATACATTTTGTTCACCAGAAATATTGTGATTCTGTGCTGTATCATTTTTTTCTCCCAACCCTATCATATAGCTACACTATAAATGGCATATAAAAACAATACAAAAATGAATAAGTTTCATCTAAATGTACTTCACCTAAACGTGTGCAGAAACATTAACTTGTGTTCTGATGTGGGACAACTAGAAGTTAGCGAGAACCAAAAAAACAAAAGTATAAAATATAGGGCCTACCTGAGAAGTGGTATTTGGAGCCCTGGGGAAGATCATGGAGGAGGGCTGTCCTTGGCTCCACCCACTCCGAAGGCTGCAGGAGGCCAGGCCACTCTACTGACAGGAAGACCAGGGACCTGTAAAATAAAATAAAACAAAATAAAATGAAGCTGCTGGTGCAGTGTAGTGTTCAGCGCCTGGCTCTCTTGCAGAGAGGCTGCTGACACCGGGGTTCCCTGCTGACATCTAGATCAATCAGGGGTGCGTAGACCCCCTCACTAGCAGACTCCCTGATCTCCTGGAGTCCGTCAGCCAGCGGAGTGCCGGTGACCACCGGGCGGGAGAGCGCCTCCCACAGGCGCTGCTTGATCCGCCGTCCCAGCTGCAGGCTGTAGGGACGAGGCCTGCCAGTGGAGAGCCGCAACACGGGGTCCACCACAGAGCGGTAGAGCTGCCGGTACTCCGCTGGTACTCGGCCATGGATCAGCAGCGGGCCAGGGGTGAAGGGCCGCAGACACCGGAGGCGTGGGGGGAAGGGGCGCCAGTCGGGCAGGACAGCAGCATTACGGATGAACCTCTCATCTACGTGCTCCTGACCCTTACAGAGGGATGGATGCAGGGGACAAAGGTCAGAGGTCAAAACAAGTACAGTCAGAGGCCAGCTGAGGTGCGGACTAGCTAGGTGGATGTGACTCTACCTCAGTCCTGAGGGAGGACTGCTCTCCTTGGTCCTCTCCAGGGCCACCTCCCAGGATGCTCTCAGGAGTGGAAGGACAGGAGGGCAGGGCCTCACTCTCCTGACCGGAGACAGGACATCAACACATTTTATACTTTATTACATTTTGACAGGGTGCTCTGGGTTTTACAGCAAAAGAGACGTCAAGATAAACTTTAGCAAAAGGATAAATATATAGAAAATAACATTTTTCACATGTATATGTTACGGTAAATGTGTGAAACTGGTACATGTGTACATTTATGATACTGTAAGCCTAATGTGACTAGCGTCTTCCGGGATGTGTTACCAGATTTACCTTGAGAAATGTGTACATTTACCATTTTATACATTTACTATATCGTATACATTCATTAGGTGCAATAATGTCGAGTTAGATAATCGTAAAATAAACCTTTTAAATAAATACAAAGATAATTAACAACATAGACAGTTAGAAACTAGACAGTTTCAAATGTGTTCAATTAGCAGGTACAAATATGATACATAATCCTAAATCAATGACAAATATCATTTTTTTAAAAGTACAAATACAACAGATGTACAGAGATACGTTGATGAGGTTGGGTTGCATACTATAATAGTGAGCAAGCTGCAGTAAAGAGCAAGTAAGTGTCCATAGTATTTTCTTCTAATGTTATCTGATGGGACAGTAAAGGAACAGGGTTCTACCTTCTTCCTGTTGGTGGTCTGATGCCTGGTGGTCTCGGAGTAGGTGTGATCCAGGAGGTGAAGAGGCAGATCACACGGTGTAGGATGGGAGGATGTTATCTGGAGGTTTAAAACACATTTTAGCACACATTCAATTTCACAATTTACTATGAAAGAGCACACACACTTTAGGATGGGAGGATATTCACTGGAAATTTATGTATTCTCTGATACATTGAATTTCGCAATGTCGTGAAAAAAAGAGAAACATTTGCCAACTTGAATTGTCTTTTACTATTTCCACTGGACTGCTAGGCCTGTTAAGTGTCCTGACATTGAACTGGAGAGGACGGAAACTTATTTGAATTCAGAAAAGATAATTGACTAAATATTCAATTGCTCGTCAGAAGAAAAGCAAACAAATAATGCATTTGTTGATGGAAAACTACACATGAGGTATTAGTATTATCTAGTCCTGCTATATATTTTTTGCCCTCGACGCCTCCTCGGTGTTTTACTGTCGACGGTAAAACGGTAAGTTTTCAGCCTCACCTTCTCCATCATGAAAACTGCTGAACTCAAGTCGAGTAAAAGCTCACAGGAAGATGAATTCGTCGTGGAAAAATTGTTTTGTTGTAGTCGAAGTTGTTTAGCACAATTTGCGTGAGTATTTCAGTCTGAATTTCAGAGAGAAATGTGAGAAAATTTTGAATGATGCTCGTGAAGTTCGAAAGAAACCATAGCAACCTATGGATGCACGAGGTTCTACCTGATGGATATCGAGGAGGTTTATGTATTGATCGTTTAAGCTTTTGACGACAACTCTAAATAATACAATAAACTAAAGATCATTTATGAATCTACAAATGTATTCAGCACGTGCATGAATTTGGAATTATATGTGGACCAATGTATTTTTGCTGTTATATCACATAAACTAAACTAGATGGACGCGTTTTTAATTGTGTACATTTTCAAGGTCTGCCCAAATGAAGACTCAGATTGATTGAACTTTTTTTCTTCATTGAAAGAGGTAGAGGTATGAAATGAACTTCATGCTGTTCAGACACTTCCCCTCTAAGATGCACGAGCATTCATTTAAAATTGTTTTACTTTAGTGGTTTTAAATCGCGCATTAATGCAGAAAATACACTTAAATGAGCAAAGGTACACAATTACATAAGATGGAGGCATGAAATGAACTTCATCCTGTTCAGACACTTCCCCTCTAAGATGCACAGGCCCTCATCTTTCAATCTTTTACTTTTTAATGACTTTTAAATGCTAAATTTAAACTGTAATGTAATGGGGACAAAGTGGAGTTTGATGCATTTTGCTGTTGAAATTGTAACATTTTTCTCCCAGAGGAGGATGACACTGGGCCCTCCTACTATGGTTCTCTAACTGCCTCTGAAATCTTAGAAACAACTACACGGCCATATAAAAGAAAATGTCTCATGACTACTAAAGTGGCAAACACACAAAAGAGAAAGTTTTAGACAGAAATATAACCCATAATTATAACACTTGACATATTGTTCAGATAATATTCAACTCTACTCCTGTTTCCTCAAATCCCCCCAGATCACTGTCATACCGCCATACTTATTATTTCATTAACAAATAGAGCCTATGAATCAAATAGTAATAGTTTAACCAATCAGAACTATTGCCATAGCTAATATAGATCAAGTAGTGAATTACATCAGCTGCCTAACCTTTAGTCATATGTGTTAATGCAACTTTTACATTGTAGGCGCTTTGGCGTTACTTTAAAAAAAGAGGAAAACCCGACCCAAACGATGTAATAACATTTATATCAGCTATAACACTGCACTCTCTATACTGTAGACAACATTTTGTTTTGGTGGTGAAGTTTTCCACAGTGAACTGAGTGACAACAGGATAAAAGCTCAATGCGAGCTTTGAGCTCCGGTCTAGAGACTTCCATACCTGACCTGAAGCTGTGTTTTGTCTCCAGCTAAGGGAAACAGTGGAGACTCAGCCACCAGACTTTACTCAACTCTGGAGACAAAATAAGATGTTTTTTCCACCCACCATCTCTGGAGACTCAAGGTACCACCATTCCACTGCTATGACTGTTGCTGTCTCTCTCTGTCCATCCATCTATCTAGTTTATTGTATTGAGGATAGAATTGCTCACTACAACACTGTCTATTCAGACACCAGTATTGGAATGAGACCAGGCGGTGCAGGTTCAACTCCCTGGAAGACATTAAGCAAGCATGTTTTCTCTCGTCATCATTTAACTTCTAGGAATTGAACACGAGATTATTTCTCAAGGATATCTTTCACTCAAGGATCTCCACAAGGTTTCATTCACTAGCTCCATTGTCATGATCCAGGAAGGTGATTTGAGATGCACCTGACCTCTGTTGTTTATTCAACTTCCAGGTCAACCTACCCTGTCATGCGAGGGCAGCAGGTAACATTGCTGAGTTTAATGACCGCTGGAAGTTTGTAGATGTGCTGAAGCAGATGTTGCAGCTGGACGCCAGCACACAAATAACACCCAGTCAGGTTCTGGAGCGTCCATTTATCAGCATGGGCCACCTAGTGGACATCTTCCACCACAGCTCCCAGTAAGCCTGTCCTAAGATGCTGTGTGCTTATGTGGGTGGAGGAAGTTGACTGATTCACTCATTCATTGTTTTCCAGTGTCAAGTCCTGTTTTAAGATGATGGACATCTGTCAGAAAAAAATAAATGGATTAATATTAAAATATTACCAGAGAAGTGCACTCAACCAACTTCAGTACATTTTCATGTTTGTGAAAAGGTGACGTTAAATTTAATTTTTTCTTCTTCAGAAACATGCACAAATATGCATTTACCTATATACTAATTATTAACCACTTTTATTGGTTTCTATTCAAATGTGGGAGATTGTATTATGACTGAGTGTTCAAAATAAATATGTTATGGTTGCAACCATTTATTTTAAAACAGAGTGGATTGTTGTTATTATTAATATGCCTTTTATTCAAATGGGGGAGGCCCCAGTGACTTGATGTTCTCTGAAGGGAGGCTCACTGTCTTACACTTTGAAACCCCTGCTCTAGACTAAAGAAAAGATAGAAACCAACCAAAGCGCTAGTTGTGTTTACTGCAGTGAACCAATCTATTCACACCTAAAGATCACAGTCCAATAACCAAACACATCAGCAGCTTTTATCAACATTGTTCATCTAATATTATTTATTGTTCAAAAAGTCCAAGACCAGAAATTCAGTTTGCATTTGTTAACATTCACATTCAAGAATGAATGAATGATCAATATAACTCTGAACCTGCAGAGAGGAGCTTGTTTTAAAAGGCTGTAAAATCAAGAGTGAGATGAGAGAACATTTCTACACTTCCAACCAGACTGATGCAATTACACAGTTTTCTATCACAGTTGAAAAGTAAATACTACCTCAGTACCAGATGAAAGGAAAAGGGTCTGCGATGGCCGGGAATCCAACCCGGGTCAACTGCTTGGAAGGCAGCTATGCTCACCACTATACCACCATCGCTGAGGAAGAGAAGAATTTCCTCTCTGGGAGAAGAGGATGAGGGGGAAGGGGAGGAAGGGGAGGTCCAGCAGCAAGCAAACAGAGAAGAGAAGAGAAGAGTTAGTGAGAGGTGATGTACAGAAACCCTGCTGACAGTTGGAGATACAAGCCTGCTGTTGATTCTCTCATCTCATATACCTGTGAGAGAAAATGTCTCCTTGTTGTCAACAGGATTCAAACCAACGTAAGTAAACCCTCTTGGATTTCTCATCAATCTCTGTAACCATTCATGAGACAACAGGTGATGTAAACTATCAACTTATTAACTCAAAACTTAAGTGTCAGTGGTGGAGGAAACGACACAAGTTTTTTAAAACAAACAAGGAAGAAAATAAAAGCTCTTTTAGCAGCAGCCAATCAAATAAGAAGTTCCTGAATCATCAGAGGTGTGTAGTCTGTGTAGACTGGTTCAAGTTATCTGGTAGAAACTCCATTTATATGATTGTTGGTAGTGTGTGTGTCTATTCCAGCCAGGAGGGTCTGCTGTTTCACACCACAATGAAAACAGTCCATCGTTGTCAGCAGGATTCGAACCTGCGCGGGGAAACCCCAATGGATTTCTAGTCCATCGCCTTAACCACTCGGCCACGACAACACAAGATAAGAGACGGGACCAGGCAGGCTGGTGGGTTCCGGCGAGGACACGGAGAGAGATGTTCAGGGGATCCTGGGAGATAGGAGAATGCGGTTAGGGTTAGGATTGGGGTTGGTGTTGGGGTTCAGGGTTCCGGGTTTGGAGTCTTGTGCACTGGCCGATGGAGGTGGTAATCCCACATTTTAGAGAGGCTTTTGAAAGCCTAAAGTAGAGGGAAAGGATCTGTTCGAGGCAACCAGGCACCTGCGGTCAGACGGAAGGTTATTATTTAGTGGGGGGGAGATGGTTAAGGTAAGAATGAAAGACACCGGGTTTGGGTTAGAGTGCAGTCAAGCAGGTATGCTGTGTGCAGTGTTTAGCCTGAGGGGAAAGGTTAAGGTGAGGCATTGATTTGGTTGAGGTGAGATGGGGTGAATATTGGATCCAAATGAGTGGGGCCGGATGTGGGAGCGGGTCCCTCGATCAGACAGGGCCAGGCGGTCTAGGGTAAGTGCTGGGGGAGAAGGACACGACAGTGCTGACTGACAACATGGAAAATATGTACAGGTAGGATTAAGTATATATGTGTATATATATGTGTATAAAAATATTATGTAACATGTATATATATGAATAAATATATATAATAATAAATATAACACAACATGCATAGAATAAATATGTGAAAACATAGAGACGACATGTAAAAAAAGAGAAGCGAGCATGCATAATAAGTAATGAGGATATGATAGAATAGATGCATGTATAAAGAAGATAACACATAATAAAGGGCACGCTACGTAACAGGAATACAAGGGGAGGTGATAGGCCCTGAGTGATCGAGGGACGCCCAGATGGAAAGGCTGACCGACCCTCTGAATACTCCTTTAGTGATTGGACCCGCGGGGCCCTTATGACGAAACGAGAAATGGATATCCGGGGGGGCGGGAGCCCGGGGGGGCCCGGGTCGAGAGCCAGTCCCGGAAAGTGCTAAAACAAGTGCTAGGAAGCAAAGTGCTATGGGTAAGTGCTAACAAACAGCAGGGCATGCCAAAGATAAATAAATAACACAGTATATAACATTCCTCAGAGATAAAATACAGGAGGTAATTAAAAGGGCACACGACTGACATATTGAATAATAAATAGTATAAATAATAAAATATAGAAGATGACTGGCAGACCCGGACCCCCGAGGGGGATCGCTCCCCCTGAATATGGACAGACAAGTTTATTGAAATACAGTAGGTCTTGTGAAATTATGAGGCCAGAGTTGGTTTTAATTGTTTATTTATTGATAATGGTAATCTATTCGTCATTTAGCCCCGCCGGAGTGCCCAGTTTGTGGATCCAGATCCTTTCCGCTCTCTTCCGCTGTCCGCTAGTCCATCTGTCGTTGGACTCCAAGCCCGATATAAGCAGACCTGTACCTGGGTGTTCTTGGAAATGCCTAACCAAGATAGTGCCAAGTCTGCCCTTCCCGATATTGTACAAGTGTTGCTTGAGTCGGGTGAGTAGGGGGTGTTTTGTTTCTCCTATGTAATGTTTGTGACAATGTGAACAGGTGATGATGTAAACTATATTGCTGGTGCGGAGTGAAAAATGGCCAAGGATGGGGAAAGATGCCTGAGTGTGAAGGTTGGTGATGAATTTCCTGTTGACAAAATATTTGTCTTGTTCTAGTTGTGGTTTCCCGGGGTGTCTGCCGAACCTAGAACGGACTAGAAGGTCCTGGAGGTTCCTATTCCTTCTCAGTGCCGAGATAATTCTATGGTTGGAGAAAGGTGAGTGATGGGTTTGTGATTGAGTGAAATTTTGTTTGATCTTGTGGTGCAGGATTGTATTCCGGTGGGAGAAAGTGGAGATGAAGGGGATGAGGTGTGCGGGTTCCCCGTGCCCCACCACAGCGGAGTCCATGGACCCCGCCAGGCGAGGCCCGGGGGGCCGTTCCCCATTTGGGCGGGGGGATATGGGAGAAGATGTTGCAGCAGTTGAGGCAGAACCCCGCCCCACGCCGGACAGCAGATGATGGATGTCTGCCCCACATGAGCCCGGGGGAGCCAAGGCCGCCGGAGTGCTGGACTTAATTGTCCTGAGGAATCGCCTAGAGTATCCCCTCTGCCTGAGACTCCCGAAAAGGACCTGGACCGCCACATTGAAATCGGACTGGTTGGAGCAGATTCTATAAAACCGAATGATTTGTGATTTGACTATGCCTCTGAATGTATGTTTGGGGTGGTAACTTGACTTATGTAGTAGTGCGTGTGTGTCAGTGGGTTTGAAGTAGACCTTAGTGGCCATCTTCTTATGTGTGGAGTTGAGTGGTTCGAAAAAAACTGTGGTGTCCAGAAAATTAACCTGATTGGGATCGAGGGTGTATTTAACCTTAATGGAGGGATGGGTGTTGTTTAGTGTGTCTATGAATTCCGGGAATAAGGCTGGATCGTGTGGCCAGGCCCCTATGATGTCATCCAGGAATCTCAGGTAGAAGGTAGGACGCCTCATACACCTGGCAAGAGCCTCGTGCTCCCACAGGCTCATGTACAAGTTGGCGTAGGACGGGGCAAACCTTTGGCCCATGGCTGTCCCCTCCACCTGTAGGTAATGTTTGTCATCGAACATGAAGTCATTACTTGTTCAGCATAGTTCTAACAGTTGTAATATGTCTGTGTCTGGTCTACTTCTATCCGGATATGTGTTCATGATTTGTTTAACCGATGTAATGCCCATGGTAGTGTTGATGTTTGTGTATAAGCTGTCTATGTCTATGGTGAACAGGTGTGCTTGGGAGGGGACCTCCATGGGCCGGATGGTCTGTGGGAAGTGGTACGTGTCCTTGATGTAGCTTGGGTGCCTGGTGGAGAGGGGCCCCAGGTAGTGGTCGATGAAGCGCGACACGTTGTAGGTGGCGCTACCGCAGTCGGAGACTATAGGTCTTCCAGGAGGAACCTCACAGGGGACCGTCCAGGTTGGGGGTTCTTTGTGAATTTTGGGTAAGAGATAAAATTGACGGGGGCGGGGATCATTTGGGCCAAATAAAAAGTCTTTTTGTTTCGATGTAATGATTTTCCGGTCGTAGAGGGATTGCAAAATTGTCCTGATTTTGGTTTGGGTCTGTGACTGTATGCTATGTGGGATGGGTTTGTAATGTTTCTGATTGGCTAATTGTCCGTTTGCGTCCAGTCTATATTGCTGTCTATCCATGATTACTATTTTGGAACCTTTATCTGCCGGCTTAATGACGATGTTGGGATTTTGTTTCAGTTCTACAATGGCCCTAACTTCGTCTGGGGAGAGGTTGTTGTGGAGGTCTGAGGGGGGCTGACAACTCCTTCTTCATGTAATTACCTTCTGTGTGTCCAGAAGGAGGGATGAGGTGTTCAGGCAGTCAGCATGAAGGGCACAAGGGCTGTGTGCGTGCGTGCGTACGTGTCTAAGTCTTCTTGCGCCTGAACAGCCCACAGAGCCAAGACAGCCACCTCTTCTTCTGTTTTGGCTCTGTTGTCGTGGCAGCCACCTGTCAAGAAAATAAAAGTCCTATATGATTTGTACCTGGACTGTTTGTCTCTTCTTCTCTGAACTGATACGACCACTAAATTTGAAGGATTTGACAGGTGTTTGTAAGGACAATCTGCTTTCCAGCATCAGCATCATGTCAACAAATATACATACTTTATAGTAATTTAGCAAACGCTTTTATCCAAAGCAAAGGTGATAGTTGACACTATGTGGGGATCTACCGACTGAGACATACTTGTTAACATAGCAGCAGGTCTCCTGTGTTTTTAAATGGTTTGTGTTTCAGTGTGTTATGATAAAACGGTTACAGACTTTTAGTTCTACAGTCAGTAAACTACATGTCTTTGGTTGAATCCTAACCCTGACCATGTCAACAAGTACTGTAGATTGTGATCTGATTGGCAGCTCACCTTCTCCTCTGTGGTCCAGAACTCCTCCCTGCTTTCCTGGCGCTCTTTCTGCAGGCAGCTCCAGCAGGGTCAGGGGTCTCTCTGGTTCCCTCTGCTCTCTCCTGATGGGGATGTTGACACTGTATGGGGTGTCTCTCTGCTCTTGGTGCCTGCAGCAAAGCTCACAGAGGGCTTCAGGTGCTTCAGGACCTCTGTGGCTATGAGGCTGCGGGCCAGCAAGGCTATCTGAGGATCCTCCATCAGTTCCTGTCTGGTCAGCCACACAGTAACTCTCCTGTCATCAATGTTTCCCTGTTTACTTGTAAATACAGGTTGGTAATTGTTACGAACCCCTTGGTCTAGGGGTAAAGGGGTGTAACATAAATGATGGTCACCGAGACAGCCAGATGGTGTTAAACATCAACGAAAGAATGTATTGGCAAAATGCCAGCACATACAACTCAAGGGGGAGCCAAGACCAAAACAACAACAAAGATCCCTATCTAGAAAACAGAAATTAGCTAACCTAACAACATAAAATGGTACAATTGCTAATCTGCACTAACTAAGAAAAACAGGGAAAAAGGATTAAACCAAGATGGCAGCTCACCCCCATCTGTGCTTCAGGGAAAAAGGTACTAGTGCTAAACAAACTAACAAGGATTATCACAAGTAGGCCTACACAACAAGGCGTAAACAAGCATAAACAACAAGCCAACCAACAGCACCAAGTCAGCAGAGAATCGAGAGACAGCGAGAGGATAATGAGCAGCTGGCTTTTATACTGGGGACCCAGGAAGTGACTGGCCAATGGGGAGGCAGCAGGCAAATTGGGAGGCCATTTCCTGCAAATAAAAACAAAAGACAAACACTACGGCCACTGGGCCGTAACACCCCCACACCTACTAGAAAACGTTTTTAAATGTTTTCAAAACAAAGCGAATTTAGCTGCGAGACAAGGCGTCTGCTAGCACATTGTCAGAACCTCTCTTGTGTCTTATCTCGATGTTGAAGTTTTGTACAATGAGGGCCCATCTCATGAGACGCTGGTTACTATTGTACATTCGGGACAGAAAGGTCAGAGGGTTATGATCCGTGTACACAACAGGCAAAGGGCTTGATCCAACATACACTTCAAAGTACTGCAAAGAGTACAACATTGCCAAAGTCTCTTTTTCTATTTCTTAACTTTGTCTCCAGACAAAGACTGTGTAGACCTTTCCTCTTGCTTTTGACCAATCTTAACAGTATCTCTGTTATCACTATCCCCCTTGCCAACATCATTCCCATCTGGCTTGTCTGCATCTTCATCAGCTGAACATTTCTCTGCTTCATACTCTGCATCACCTATCAGTTCATAAATGTTGCTACGGTTTTTCGGCGCCTTATTCTTCTTTGCTTTTCGGCTACTGCTATTCTTATTTGACTGGTCTAGCAGCGTCCAGCTCTTCTTCCTCGACCTCCGCAGCCAAATCATTGCCCATGAGAAGTGATATTCCTTTTACTGGCAATGAGGGTCGTACCGCTATGTTAAAGAATCCGGTGACCAGCTCTGATTGCACGTGCACCTTATGTAAAGGGACTGGCACATAACCCATCTCAATACCTTGCACTAGGGCGCTGGAACCACAGGAAGAACTTTGGGACAAGGGCAGTACATCAGAGAGGATAAAAGACTGAAGCTCCAGTATCTCTCAAAATAAGAACAGGCTCCTGGTCCTTAGGATCCCCGGTTAAGGAAACTAGACCCTTGGAAATAAAAGGCCGGAAACACGGGTCAACAACAGACTGATCATGAGGTGCCTTCTCATTAGAACAGGAAGTAGAGGTGGTCTTAATCAGACTCACCCCCTTTGGTTGATTAGGGTCCTGTGAGGACTGTTGCGGCTTACGTTTCAGTGACAGGCAGTCCGCGATGACATGACCAGACTTGTGACAGTAAAAACATTGTCGTTCCTCTTTAGAGCGGGGAGGAGACATTTTTGACCTAGGAGAGAGGTGATTATGCTCTGGGACAGAACTACGAGAGAAGTCATGGGGAAAAGGGGAGTCACGTCTCCCTACAAATACATTTTTATGCGCAAACTCATCAGCCAATACAGCAGCTTGATGTATAGCGGAGACCTTCTGCTCATTCAGGTAGACTACTATACGGTCTGGCAAATGATTCTTAAAATCTTCTAATAAGATGAGTTCACGAAGGGAATTAAAATCTAAGGCCTCGCAAGCTGAGCACCATTTATCAAAGAGAGTTGCCTTCTCTCTAGCAAACTCCACATGGGTTTGGGTGGCTGATTTCCTATGGTTCCGAAACCTCTGCCTATAGGCTTCGGGCACAAGCTCATATGCACGAAGGATAGTAGCCTTCACAGTGTCATACTGCAAGCTATCCTCAAGGGAACGTGCAGAACAGACTTCTTGGGCTTTTCCAATCAACTTGCACTGCAACAACAAAGGCCAGACCTCTTTTGGCCAGCGTAAACAAGCAGCAATACGCTCAAACACATTCAAATATGTATTGACTTCAGCCTCTCTAAATGGTGGCCCCAAAGCAATATGCTTACTCACATTGAAAGTGGGTGATGAGTCTGCTGGAGAGGTGGACATAGCTGAAGCCTGTGGAGGAGGCAATGGTGAAGCTGATGGAGAGCCATCTTTCAGGATGTCTTGCTCCAACCTTCGAAGCCTGAGCTCTTTCTCCACCTCTAGCTCCAACCTACGAATACTAAGAGCCCGTTCAGTTTCCAACGTCAGCTCCAATTTACGAAGCTTATACTCAGCCTCACGTGCCCGATCCTGTGCCTCCATTTGCAGACGTGCCAGACGAATTTTTACCCGGGCCCCTTCCCTGGACCCTGGAGAGTCTCCCTCGAAGAGAGGCAATCGGGGTTTCACCCCAGCTTGCTCCTCCTCACTCTCCACAGGAGTCACATCATGCTCAGACACAGAGGGTGATACACCCGTAGGCTCCACAAGAGCACTGACTGGTGCATCTGTAGGAGGCAAAACGAGCAAGCCCTGCTCCACCAACCGAGTCACCACAAGAGACTTTAAGTCTCGCTTACGCAAGGACTGAGGGTACGATATGTCGCAGTGCGTAGCTATGGCTGCCAAGTCTGCCTTGCGACAGACAAGCTACCCAACTAGGACTGATAAGGAACTTTTCCAGGTCAAAAGGAGTGGTTGCCATGTTTACCTTACCAATTACTACAGTGTTTGCCACCAACTTGCCATCTATTAACCATCAATTTCTTTAGGGAAAAAATGATCCCGGACGAGCCCCCATTTATGTTACGAACCCCTTGGTCTAGGGGTAAAGGGGTGTAACATAAATGATGGTCACCGAGACAGCCAGATGGTGTTAAACATCAACGAAAGAATTTATTTGCAAAATGCCAGCACATACAACTCAAGGGGGAGCCAAGACCAAAACAACAACAAAGATGCCTATCTAGAAAACAGAAATTAGCTAACTTAACAACATAAAAGGTACAATTGCTAATCTGCACTAACTAAGAAAAACAGGGAAAAAGGATTAAACCAAAATGGCAGCTCACCCCCATCTGTGCTTCAGGGAAAAAGGTACTAGTGCTCAACAAAAGAATAACAAACTAACAAGGATTATCACAAGTAGGCCTACACAACAAGGCATAAACAAGGCATAAACAAGGCATAAACAAGCATAAACAACAAGCCAACCAACAGCAACAAGTCAGCAGAGAATCGAGAGACAGCGAGATTATATTGAGCAGCTGGCATTTATACTGGGGACCCAGGACGTGACTGGCCAATGGAGAGACAGCAGGCAACCAGGAAGCGCTGTGGCCAATGGGGAGACAGCAGGCAAATTGGGAGGCCATTTCCTGCAAATAAAAACAAAAGACAAACACTACGGCCACTGCTGGGCCGTAACAGTAATAAACCATACTTTCAAATGGCCAATTTCGGATGTTAAACGTCCCGATTCTTGAGTTTGGTTTGAATGAATGTTTATATGTCAATTAAGTAGCTTTCTCATTGAGGTGGTTTAGCCACGGGAGTTTACAAGGGAAGTGAATGGGACAAAATGGCCGCCCCTATTTTTGGGTATTTTCTTTACCTGATTTCAATATGTTTTCATGACCTAGCTGAAGTTTTACGAGTGTATCATATACTGTGCACATTGTAGAAAATGGGAACAGTGACACACCATGATGCCGAGCAGATTTACTGGTGTTTTAAGGTGTAAAAATGAACATGCAAATTCCGCTAGCTTAATGCTAAACTATTAGCCGTTTTTCAATGTGTTTCTAAGGGGCTTGGTTAAGCTAATAACCTATACAGGTTAGCCTATTGTTTTCTATTGTGGAGATTAGTTGAAAGGAAATGTTTATGTTTTGGTACTACTGCAAGTCACTCTTAAATAATTACTGTTTTATTTGGGTTTATTATTCATTGCTCATTTGTTTAGAAATGCATACTGTAATTGAAGTAGCTTACAGGCATAGCATAAATGGCTATTTCCATGAAAGATGAAGTACCACTGAAAGTGCTGTATTTGACTAGTGTATTGCTGTAAAGAAAGGAAGCTATATTAAAGGTGTAGCTATAGTAATGTGATTATTAACTGCAGTATTAGAACACATGTACTGTGAGATTAACAAGTCATGTTTTGGTGACTGGATTATTGGTTATTATTTTCTTACAAAGCAAAATATACAACATACAATACAACATTAAAATATTTTGAATGCCATTTAAAAGCATTTGTTTTCCTACTGTAGTATTCACTTTTCATGTTCTTCACTTCACGTAGCAGTAGTAGCAGTATATATGAACATATTGTTAGATGCAAGAAATATGCTTATCCCCATCTGGAATTTTAAATTTTGAATTTTGGCCAAAGCGAATGTAATTTTCAAGATAGAAAGGTCATCTTGGGCTCAAATTGAAGCTTATGAACTTGGGAAGTTTTCGATATACAAGTGAGGCAGTGATATTCACCATAAAGTGCTGGGAAAGAATCTTTTTTGCTGAGAATCTGTCAAGCGGACAGTCATTCTTTTGTTTTTTTGGGGATGTTATGGGTGATATTTTAAAATAGAATGGCAGAAAGCCGCAGAATCTTATTTTGCTAATTTCCCCTTTGTTTCAGGATACTCCCTGCCAAATGTCATACTTATATGACTATTTATGCAATTGTAGTACCTTATTATTTGCATTTACATCATTTCGCCACAAACATGTCCCAAAAAAGGGGTTTTTGGCCCCCTGAGACCAAACGGCCCTGAGTTGGGGGTGCTCGTTATGAACTTGTGATGGCCCAAGGTATAGGCTAACAGGAAATAATAGTGAAAAAAAGGTAGCAGAAAACATCCTGAGGGCTGGACCTGGCTCCCGGCCTATTAACTTCTAGGAATTGAACACGAGATTATTTCTCAAGGATATCTTTCACTCAAGGATCTCCAGGAGGTTTCATTCACTAGCTCCATTGTCATGATCCAGGAAGGTGATTTGAGATGCACCTGACCTCTGTTGTTTATTCAACTTCCAGGTCAACCTACCCTGTCATGCGAGGGCAGCAGGTAACATTGCTGAGTTTAATGACCGCTGGAAGTTTGTAGATGTGCTGAAGCAGATGTTGCAGCTGGACGCCAGCACACAAATAACACCCAGTCAGGTTCTGGAGCGTCCATTTATCAGCATGGGCCACCTAGTGGACATCTTCCACCACAGCTCCCAGTAAACCTGTCCTAAGATGCTGTGTGCTTATGTGGGTGGAGGAAGTTGGCTGATTCACTCATTCATTGTCTTCCAGTGTCAAGTCCTGTTTTAAGATGATGGACATCTGTCAGAAAAAAAGAAATGGATTCATATTAAAATATTACCAGAGAAGTGGACTCAACCAACTTCAGTACATTTTCATGTTTGTGAAAAGGTGATGTTAAATTAAATTTTTTCTTCTTCTTCAGAAACATGCACAAATAGGCATTGACCTATATACTAATTATTAACCACTTTTATTGATTTCCATTCAAATCTGGGAGATTGTATTATGACTATTATGAGTGTTCAAAATAAATATGTTATGGTTGCAACCATTTATTTTAAAACAGAGTGGATTGTTGTTGTTATTATTATTATGCCTTTTATTCAAATGGGGGAGGCCCCGGTGACTTGATGTTCTCTGAAGGGAGGCTCACTGTCTTACACTTTGAAACCCCTGCTCTAGACTAAAGAAAAGATAGAAACCAACCAAAGCGCTAGTTGTGTTTACTGCAGTGAACCAATCTATTCACACCTGAAGATCACAGTCCAATAACCAAACACATCAGCAGCTTTCATCAACATTGTTCATCTAATATTATTTATTGTTCAAAAAGTGCAAGACCAGAAATTCAGTTTGCATTTGTTAACATTCACATTCAAGAATGAATGAATGATGAATATAACTCTGAACCTGCAGAGAGGAGCTTGTTTTAAAAGGCTGTAAAATCAAGGGTGAGCTGAGAGAACATTTCTACACTTCCAACCAGACTGATGCAATTACACAGTTTTCTATCACAGTTGAAAAGTAAATACTACCTCAGTACCAGATGAAAGGAAAAGGGTCTGCGATGGCCGGGAATCGAACCCGGGTCAACTGCTTGGAAGGCAGCTATGCTCACCACTATACCACCATCGCTGAGGAAGAGAAGAAATTCCTCTCTGGGAGAAGAGGAGGAGGAGGAAGGGGAGGTCCAGCAGCAAGCAAACAGAGAAGAGAAGAGTTAGTGAGAGGTGATGTACAGAAACCCTGCTGACAGTTGGAGATACAAGCCTGCTGTTGATTCTCTCATCTCATATACCTGTGAGAGAAAATGTCTCCTTGTTGTCAACAGGATTCAAACCAACGTAAGTAAACCCTCTTGGATTTCTCATCAATCTGTAACCATTCATGAGACAACAGGTGATGTAAACTATCAACTTATTAACTCAAAACCTAAGTGTCAGTGGTGGAGGAAACGACACAAGTTTTTTAAAACAAACATGGAAGAAAATAAAAGCTCTTTTAGCAGCAGCCAATCAAATAAGAAGTTCCTGATACATCAGAGGTGTGTAGTCTGTGTAGACCGGTTCAAGTTATCTGGTAGAAACTCCATTTATATGATTGTTGGTAGTGTGTGTGTCTATTCCAGCCAGGAGGGTCTGCTGTTTCACAGCACAATTAAAACAGTCCATCGTTGTCGGCAGGATTCGAACCTGCGCGGGGAAACCCCAATGGATTTCTAGTCCATCGCCTTAACCACTCGGCCACGACAACACAAGATAAGAGACTCTGTGGTATTTGACAGCACAAACAAGACTTCAACTATGGTACAAGCTTAAAGAACCATCTCCTGGTACTATATAAAACAGTGGGGAACCACCATGGTCCTCCAGTGAGGTCCTACACATTTATAAGATTAATTCTTTATGCATTAATATATTTCAGATTGTATTGTATTTCATTGTATTCTTTAAAATCTGGAATTATTTTGGAAATTGTGTTAATGAATTGATATTTAATTCATTAAATGTATTCATTTTGTGTTGGGAAGGAAAGGGTGAACACTGAGGAGGATTGGTTTTGGTTACTGGGTAGAAAGTGACGAGAAAGCGAGACACAAACAGTTTGAAAGACACTATGACAGCATGAGCTGGAACCCAGAGGCTGCAAAATATTAATAGTTGCATGCAGGGCTTGAAATGATCACCCACCAACACACCACATGCAGGCAAATCATCAGCTAAGGGTGATGTAACATGCTTGAGCAATACAAATGTATTGTTTGGAGTAATACAAGTAACACAAAAATGCATTGTCACATGTCAGGGTTATGGTTGCTACTGGACCCAAAATGCACACCACGACAAAGGGAGTAGGAAAAGAGGATTTAATGAAGGAGCGGGTGAAGGGATGGTGGAGGGTGAAGAGGCTGGGCTGGTTGGAGCTGGGGCAGGCAGACAGGTGAGAGGGGAGCAGGCAGGTGAGACGGGAGCAGGCAGGTGAGACGGGACCAGGCAGGTGAGAGGGGACCAGGCAGGTGAGAGGGGACCAGGCAGGTGAGAGGGGACCAGGCAGGTGAGACGGGACCAGGCAGGTGAGACGGGACCAGGCAGGTGAGACGGGACCAGGCCAGGCAGGTGAGACGGGACCAGGCAAGGCAGGTGAGAGGGGAGCAGGCAGGTGAGACGGGACCAGGCCAGGCAGGTGAGACGGGACCAGGCCAGGCAGGTGAGACGGGACCAGGCAAGGCAGGTGAGATGGGACCAGGCAGGTGAGACGGGACCAGGCAGGTGAGACGGGACCAGGCCAGGCAGGTGAGACGGGACCAGGCCAGACAGGTGAGACGGGACCAGGCAAGGCAGGTGAGACGGGACCAGGCAGGTGAGACGGGACCAGGCAGGTGAGACGGGACCAGGCAGGTGAGACGGGACCAGGCAGGTGAGACGGGAGCAGGCAGGCTGGCGGGTTCCGGCGAGGACACGGGGAGAGATGTTCAGGGGATCCTGGGAGATAGGAGAATGCGGTTAGCAAAGCAGGGAAGCACACAAGGAAATAACTCAAGTACTAAAAGACAAGAACGGTCGAGAGAGCGGCTACCACGGTACCTGGTGGAACAATCTGGCGACGAGTGGTTGAAGAGCCGGGGTATCTATCCTGCAGGGCTGATGGGCTGATGAAGAACAATGTTTAGATTTACTACTTTACTACACAGAAAATGGAATGTACAATATGATACTACAAATCAATCACAGTCAGTAATACCAATCACTCTCAAAATAAATAATTGATCTCATTAACAACAACATTAAAAGATTGCGGTTCTGCTATTAAAATGTATTAAATGAAATGAAATAAATATCTGAGTGGTCCCTGGTCTTCCTGTCAGGAGAGTGAGGCCCTGCCCTCCTGTCTTCTGGAAACATCCTGGGAGGAGGTCCTGGACGGGACCAAGGAGAGTCACGTCCACCGAGCTAGTCCACACCTCAGCTGGCCTCTGACTGTACTAGCTTTGACCTCTGACCTTTGTCCCCTCCATCCATCCCTCTATAAAGCTCAGAAAATGAGGGAGGTTGAGCAGGAGGAGAGCCAGAGGGCCCTCCATGAGCACCCAGATGACAAATATACTAAAGATACTGACATTGACAAAGGAAGGGAGAGGTCAAAACTAGTACAGTCAGAGGCCAGCTGAGGTTTGGACTAGCTAGGTGGACGTGACTCTACATCAGCCCTGAAGGAGGAGTCCTCCATCTTGGGGAAGATCACAAGTCGAAATACGGGTGTGCTCGGCATTCCCATAACAGACATCGTACAGAAAAACAGAAAAAATACATTTTGTTCACCAGAAATATTGTGATTCTGTGCTGTATCATTTTTTTCTCCCAACCCTATCATATAGCTACACTATAAATGGCATATAAAAACAATACAAAAATGAATAAGTTTCATCTAAATGTACTTCACCTAAACGTGTGCAGAAACATTAACTTGTGTTCTGATGTGGGACAACTAGAAGTTAGCGAGAACCAAAAAAAAAAAAGTATAAAATATAGGGCCTACCTGAGAAGTGGTATTTGGAGCCCTGGGGAAGATCATGGAGGAGGGCTGTCCTTGGCTCCACCCACTCCGAAGGCTGCAGGAGGCCAGGCCACTCTACTGACAGGAAGACCAGGGACCTGTAAAATAAAATAAAACCAAATAAAATGAAGCTGCTGGTGCAGTGTAGTGTTCAGCGCCTGGCTCTCTTGCAGAGAGGCTGCTGACACCGGGGTTCCCTGCTGACATCTAGATCAATCAGGGGTGCGTAGACCCCCTCACTAGCAGACTCCCTGATCTCCTGGAGTCCGTCAGCCAGCGGAGTGCCGGTGACCACCGGGCGGGAGAGCGCCTCCCACAGGCGCTGCTTGATCCGCCGTCCCAGCTGCAGGCTGTAGGGACGAGGCCTGCCAGTGGAGAGCCGCAACACGGGGTCCACCACAGAGCGGTAGAGCTGCCGGTACTCCGCTGGTACTCGGCCATGGATCAGCAGCGGGCCAGGGGTGAAGGGCCGCAGACACCGGAGGCGTGGGGGGAAGGGGCGCCAGTCGGGCAGGACAGCAGCATTACGGATGAACCTCTCATCTACGTGCTCCTGACCCTTACAGAGGGATGGATGCAGGGGACAAAGGTCAGAGGTCAAAACTAGTACAGTCAGAGGCTAGCTGAGGTGTGGACTAGCTAGGTGGATGTGACTCTACCTCAGTCCTGAGGGAGGACTGCTCTCCTTGGTCCTCTCCAGGGCCACCTCCCAGGATGCTCTCAGGAGTGGAAGGACAGGAGGGCAGGGCCTCACTCTCCTGACAGGAGACAGGACATCAACACATTTTATACTTTATTACATTTTGCATTTTACATATTACATAAACTTTATTAAAAGGATAAATAAATAGAAAATAAAATTTTTCACATGTATATGTTACGGTAAATGGGAACTTGTAAATGTGTACATTTATGATACTGTAAGTCTAATGTGACTAGCGTCTTCCAGGGTTGTGCACACTACCTTGGGAAATGTGTACATTTACCATTTTATACATTTACTATATCGTATACATTCATTAGGTACAAAATGTCGAGTTAGATAATCGTAAAATAAATGCTTTAAATATATGTTTATTATTTATATGTTTTAAATATATGCAAAGATAACTAACAACATAGACAACTAGACAGTTTCAAATGTGTTACATTATCAGGTACAAATATGATACATAATCCTAAATCAATGACAAATATCATTTTTTTAAAAGTACAAATACAACAGATGTACAGAGATACGTTGATGAGGTTGGGTTGCATACTATAATAGTGAGCAAGCTGCAGTAAAGAGCAAGTAAGTGTCCATAGTATTTTCTTCTAATGTTATCTGATGGGACAGTAAAGGAACAGGGTTCTACCTTCTTCCTGTTGGTGGTCTGATGCCTGGTGGTCTCGGAGTAGGTGTGATCCAGGAGGTGAAGAGGCAGATCCCACGGTGTAGGATGGGAGGATGTTATCTGGAGGTTTAAAACACATTTTAGCACACATTCAATTTCACAATTTACTATGAAAGAGCACACACACTTTAGGATGGGAGGATATTCACTGGAAATGTATATATTCTCTGATACATTGAATTTCGCAATGTCGTGAAAAAAAGAGAAACATTTGCCAACTTGAATTGTCTTTTACTATTTCCACTGGACTGCTAGGCCTGTTAAGTGTCCTGACATTGAACTGGAGAGGACGGAAACTTATTTGAATTCAGAAAAGATAACTGACTAAATATTCAATTGCTCGTCAGAAGGAAAGCAAACAAATAATGCATTTGTTGATGGAAAACTACACGAGGTATTAGTATTATCTAGTCCTGCTATATATTTTTTGCCCTCGACGCCTCCTCGGTGTTTTACTGTCGACGGTAAAACGGTAAGTTTTCAGCCTCACCTTCTCCATCATGAAAACTGCTGAACTCAAGTCGAGTAAAAGCTCACAGGAAGATGAATTCGTCGTGGAAAATTTGTTTTCGTGTAGTACAACTTGTTTAGCACAATTTGCGTGAGTATATCAGTCTGAATTTCAGAGAGAAATGTGAGAAAATTTTGAATGATGCTCGTGAAGTTCGAAAGAAACCATAGCAACCTATGGATGCACGAGGTTCTACCTGATGGATATCGAGGAGGTTTATGTATTGATCGTTTAAGCTTTTGACGACAACTCTAAATAATACAATAAACTAAAGATCATTTATGAATCTACAAATGTATTCAGCACGTGCATGAATTTGGAATTATATGCGAACCAATGTATTTTTGCTGTTTTATCACATGATAAACTAAACTAGATGGACTCGTTTTTAATTGTGTACATTTTCAAGGTCTCCCCAAATGAAGACTCAGATTGATTGAACTTTTTTTCTTCATTGAAAGAGGTAGAGGTATGAAATGAACTTCATGCTGTTCAGACACTTCCCCTCTAAGATGCATGGGCATTCATTTAAAATTGTTTTACTACAGTGCTTTTAAATAAATGCAGAAAATACACTTAAATGAACAAAGGTACACAATTACATAAGACAGATGCACTTCATCCTGTTCAGACACTTCCCCTCTAAGATGCACAGGCCCTCATCTATCAATCTTTTACTTTTTAATGACTGTTAAATGCTAAATGACTGTATTTTATTAACAAATAGAACCTATGAATCAAATAGTAATAGTTTAACCAATCAGAACTATTGCCATAGCTAATATAGATCAAGTAGTGAATTACATCAGCTGCTTAACCTTTAGTCATATGTGTTCATGCAACTTTTACATTGTAGGTTCTTTGGCGTTACTTTAAAAAAAGAGGAAAACCCGACCCAAGCGATGTAATAACATTTATATCAGCTATAACACTGCACTCTCTATACTGTAGACAACATTTTGTTTTGGTAGTGACGTTTTCCACAGTGAACTGAGTGACAACAGGATAAAAGCTCAATGCGAGCTTTGAGCTCCGGTCTAGAGACTTCCATACCTGACCTGAAGCTGTGTTTTGTCTCCAGCTAAGGGAAACAGTGGAGACTCAGCCACCAGACTTTACTCAACTCTGGAGCCAAAATAAGATGTTTTTTCCACCCACCATCTCTGGAGACTCAAGGTACCACCATTCCACTGCTATGACTGTTGCTGTCTCTCTCTGTCCATCCATCTATCTAGTTTACGGTATTGAGGATAGAATTGCTCACTACAACACTGTCTATTCAGACACCAGTACTGGAATGAGACCAAGATTCAGTCTGCAGAGACCAGGCGGTGCAGGTTCAACTCCCTGGAAGACATTAAGCAAGCATGTTTTCTCTCGTCATCATTTAACTCCTAGGAATTGAACACGAGATTATTTCTCAAGGATATCTTTCACTCAAGGATCTCCAGGAGGTTTCATTCACTAGCTCCATTGTCATGATCCAGGAAGGTGATTTGAGATGCACCTGACCTCTGTTGTTTATTCAACTTCCAGGTCAACCTACCCTGTCATGCGAGGGCAGCAGGTAACATTGCTGAGTTTAATGACCGCTGGAAGTTTGTAGATGTGCTGAAGCAGATGTTGCAGCTGGACGCCAGCACACAAATAACACCCAGTCAGGTTCTGGAGCGTCCATTTATCAGCATGGGCCACCTAGTGGACATCTTCCACCACAGCTCCCAGTAAGCCTGTCCTAAGATGCTGTGTGCTTATGTGGGTGGAGGAAGTTGACTGATTCACTCATTCATTGTCTTCCAGTGTCAAGTCCTGTTTTAAGATGATGGACATCTGTCAGAAAAAAAGAAATGGATTAATATTAAAATATTACCAGAGAAGTGGACTCAACCAACTTCAGTACATTTTCATGTTTGTGAAAAGGTGATGTTAAATTTTCTTTTTTCTTCTTCAGAAACATGCACAAATATGCATTTACCTAATTATTAACCACTTTTATTGGTTTCTATTCAAATGTGGGAGATTGTATTATGACTGAGTGTTCAAAATAAATATGTTATGGTTAATAAATGGCAACCATTTATTTTAAAACAGAGTGGATTGTTATTGTTATTATTAATATGCCTTTTATTGAAATGGGGGAGGCCCCGGTGACTTGATGTTCTCTGAAGGGAGGCTCACTGTCTTACACTTTGAAACCCCTGCTCTAGACTAAAGAAAAGATAGAAACCAACCAAAGTGCTAGTTGTGTTTACTGCAGTGAACCAATCTATTCACACCTATGATCACAGTCCAATAACCAAACACATCAGCAGCTTTTATCAACATTGTTCATCTAATATTATTTATTGTTCAAAAACTCCAAGACCAGAAATTCACTTTGCATTTGTTAACATTCACATTCAAGAATGAATGAATGATCAATATAACTCTGAACCTGCAGAGAGGAGCTTGTTTTAAAAGGCTGTAAAATCAAGAGTGAGCTGAGAGAACATTTCTACACTTCCAACCAGACTGATGCAATTACACAGTTTTCTATCACAGTTGAAAAGTAAATACTACCTCAGTACCAAGGTTCTGCGATGGCCGGGAATCGAACCCGGGTCAACTGCTTGGAAGGCAGCTATGCTCACCACTATACCACCATCGCTGAGGTAGAGAAGAAACGCTGCTGCAAAGTCAACACTTTATGTCAGAAATTCCTTTCTGAGGGAGGAGGAGGAGAAGGAGGAGGAGGAAGGGGAGGAGGAAGGGGAGGGCCAGCAGCAAGCAAACTGAGAAGAGAAGAGAAGAGAAGAGAGTTTCAGTCGGAGCTCTGCCTGCTGTTGACTCAGTGATAACTAACAGTAACAGAACTACTGATTCTAGAAAGTTTGATCCTGAAACAAACTGACATTAAACAACTTGAGGACGAAAAGCTTCTTGACATCTCACAGGACAATTTATCATCTCACATGTCTTCATCACTGAAGGAGTTATTTTACAGCCCTGTGTGTTTGTTTGTTCAACATTAGTGAGAGGTGATGTAGAAGTTCAGTTTCCTTCATTGACCTATTTGTCTTGTAGACAGGAAACAGATCCGTGTCCAAGGTTCTCAGGTGGATTGGTGAAGAATGAATATAAACCTGCAGAAAGTAAAGACCTGTAACATAGAGAGTGAGCTCAGCTGAACATCTCTGACCCCAAAACCAAGACACACAACCACAGTATTTTAACCACAGTTGAAAAGTAAATACTACCTCAGTAAGAGCTGAGAGAAAAAGGGTCTGCGATGGCCGGGAATCGAACCCGGGTCAACTGCTTGGAAGGCAGCTATGCTCACCACTATACCACCATCGCTGAGGATGTGTAGAAACACTGCTGCACAGTCAGCACTTTCTGTCAGGAATTCCTTTCTAGGAGGAGGAGGAGGTCAAGAAGAGAAGACAAGAGAAGAGAAGTTATTTTAGTCTTGTGTATGTGTGCATTCAAACATCCCAGCTAACAGTTCCCATACAAGAAGACTAAGATCTACCTGATTGTTGGTGAAGAGCAGGAAAACTCAGTAAACTTCTAAGGCTTTACCACAAATCACTAGATGACGTCACTCATCCAGTGCCTATCTTCAACATGTCAGAACCATGGGCACTGGCAACCTGGCATTATAGACTGGATGAAGGGTTTGAGGCAAACAGGCTCAAATCCTTGATCATTGGGTCATACAGGTCATTGGATTTTGAATTTTGGGGGATTGCATTTCTGCTCAACTGTCAGAAGAGAATATAAACAGAAACACTGCAGGTATTCTATTTTAGTGACGTGTCACATCTACACGGTAAAAGACGAGCACACAGCATGCTGCTCCCAAGTGCATTAATTTTGCATGATGTGATAAAAGAATGGGCGCAGCATGAGGTGCGCACACTTTCTTCTTTGGGGTTGTGCCAGTGTGCTTATTTTGTTCTGTTCCTCATGATAATTATAACCTGAAACTCTGGGCTAACCTGTGGAGCAGATACTGACTCGGCTGAGAACGAATGGGAAGCCCCAAGACTCACTGCGATACGACACATCACGGCCAAACTGTAGCTCTGTAGTACAGAGCTGTTCGAAAGAGATGGGGAAATGAAATGCATCTTAATTCAACATCAAGCACACAGCACATTTCAAACTGTATGGACGCTTCACTCTGCACTCTGCTTTTTTGAAAAGGTCATTCTCTCCAAGACAGATTGTTCTCCACAGGGGCACGTATGGACTTGCATTCTTGGATGAGGTATTCACACGCAGTGAGTTAGTTAGTTAGTGAGTTAGCACCACAGCTCCACCTCAGCCTCCCAAACAACTGAAGAGAATGGGGCCTGTTTGTAGCCATACTGTGACACTATGAGTCCAAATGTCTCTACATGTACCTCACTATGCAGTGTTATTCTATAGGTAGAAGAAGGGAACTTCTTCAGGTAACTTCTTGGCGTTTGTAGAAAATACTGCATCCACTATGTACAGTTTATTATATCCAAGCATTAATGAATTTCTGAATTTTATGAAAGAATAAGTTAGAGTAAAAATGATTTGGGCTACTTCAAATTAATTTACTGTAACATTATATACATCGTGGCTCTTGTGTAATCAGAGAGCTACACGAAGATCAATTCTCAAATACATACTACCTGGGTCCATAATGTACAATCAGAAGAAATATACTCTTTAAGCATGACTAAAAATAATAATGAAATATATCATCAAACTAAAACAGCTGTTCTCCATGTGCTCATCCATGTCCTTGAGTCCACACTTGCACCACTAAACAAATGGGACCCTCTATTTTTGTTACCCTTTGTAATCATGTATAAAATTTTACACATCCAAAGATGTAGATAAGCATGTTCTAAAATACTGCAGTTCCCAGCATCAATACTCAAGCAACAGTAATAGCCTAGTGAAGTGAAGGTAGAGATTCTGAACATGTGGTGCTTTAGCTCCCTCTCATGGATCCTAGGCAGTATTACACCTTCCAAGTGAAGCAAACAGTATCGATATACTTCACTACCAAATAGACAAAGCGCGATACCAAAATGCAACATAAAACTGATGTTCACTGCTCAATATTTCCGCAATACAAAATATAATATTGTCAATTTCCTCCCACAGTCCAAAGACATGGGGGTCCGGTGAGTTGGAGACTCTAACTTGCCCATATGTGTGAGTGTGTGTGTCTGTCTGTTCGCCCTGTGGTGGACTGGCTACTTGCCCAGGGTGTTTCCCTGCCTTGCGCCAAATTTATACTTGGATAGGCTCCAGCCGCTCGCGGGTAAGGGGAGTGAATGAGTAATAGAGGATAAATGTATAATATATCCTCTGAAATAGTTTCTTTGTAATTAAAGATTTTAAATAACTTCTAACTTTATTGATAACCCATTTGAGTGTCACTCTCACACCGGTAACCCCTTCCCAACACAACACGTCATCGTGTTAGAAAGCGCACGGGCAGGCCTGAGCCATACAGATACTGTTCTGTATCTACTTTCAGCTTCACTAAAAGTTTATTAACTTCCCTGGAGTTTTTGTAGCTTTTCTTAGGCTATAAAATGAATTCAAAATAAACGTATTTGGGATTTGTTAGTCTGAAATCTACCGAAAGTACTTATCTGAACGTGTTAAATTCCAATAAAAGAAAAATCTGTTTTTTAAAAGTTTTCACCCCCTTTCACTCACTTGGGCTAAATTGACTCACTTTCATGACATGTATTATTCATACTTTACCTTCAGGCTATAGTTAAGACATTTGAAATACATTTTCCTCTCAGAATTGCTCAAGTAGCAGGTCTCTTCGTTTTAATGTTAGGATGTTTTCTGCTCTTCAGTGTGGAATGCCCGCATCACTTACGGGAGACGTTTCATTCCAGGTCCTTGGGTTTCAAATAAAAAAAGTTTAAAAAAAAGTCATCCTTCCTTCCATCGGTATAGATACAAGGACAGGGGAATGTTTTTCCACAATACATTTTGAGAAAGAGAGCGCGTCATGTCTGCTTTCTCCAGCAGATGGCGGTATTAATCTATGATATTCGTTGAAAGAATGACTCTTCAAGCCCGTCAGCCGTAACATTTTCATATTCCACGTAACTGTAAATTCACTTTAAAGGTTGCATGGTTTTACTCCTAAAAACAATTTCAGAAACTTAAAATCAAGAATTGGATAAACAACACGTGAGTAAATATCAAGGTCATATCATTTCTGTTTATGAGAGAGCAAATTCTACACAAAAAGTTACTAGATGTTTAAGAAATGTCTCTCCAACAGTATCGAGGCTCTGTTACTCTGTGTGTGTGCATGCGTGTGTGTGTGTGTGTGTGTGTGTGTGTGTGTGTGTGTGTGTACGTGTGTGTGTGTGTGTGTGTGTGTGTGTGTGTGTGCGTGTGTGTGTGTGAGCTGTGTTGGCAAGTGTGAAAGCCTTCACACATATGGAGAGATTAGCAGAGTCTTGTAGGAGCAGGTTGAGTGAGCTGCCCCAGCCGACGGTGTGTGTGTGTGTGTGTGTGTGTGTGTGTGTGTGTGTGTGCCTCTCCATACGTGTGTTCTTGCATGCCTGTGTATATTTGTGTGCATGTGTGCTTGCATGTCTATGTCTGTGTGAGAGAGGGAGGGAGTGAGTGAGAGAGAACGAGCAAGAGAAAATGTGTGTGTGTGTGTGTGTGTGTGTGTGTGTGTGTGTGTGTGTGTGTGTGTGTGTGTGTGTGTGTGTCCTATAAGCTCACCCAGGGCTAACAGTGGAATCCAACCGGTCACAATGAGGCCTTTTGTCTTGAGTGCAGAGCCAGCAGGTGAAAACTGCTTCAGACCTTGGAGAGACCATGTGATGTAAAACTCCCTTACAGTACACGAATATATGGACTCTACCTTATCTGTATGTGTGCGTGTGTGTGTGTGTGTGTGTGTGTGTGTGTGTGTGTGTGTGTGTGTGTGTGTGTGTGTATGTATGAGGGCACACATGCTTGAGTGAGTGTGTGTTTATGTGTGTACCCAGTGTAAATGTGTTTAAACCTTTGTGGATGAAACCCAGAGAAGCTGAAGGGATCTTTAAACCAGTCTTAGACTATCATACCATAAACTCTCATTTAGTCTCATTTTCACTCTCAAAATTAATAATTATTCTTAGAATAAATGGAAAATTCTGCCAATGGGTGAGATTATTCAACCCCCCCGTGCAGTTTTATTTTTCATTTCAAGTGTCAATATCTTGAAACAAGACAGAATGAAGCAGGTCACCAGATTAAACGACTCCTTTAAGGTGGATATTTGTTCCTAGTGTTTTACTATCACCACACAGTATTGACTGTATATGTTGAGTCATGATGTTGACATGGTCTCTTCTGCAATATGACTGCATCAGCTTAGCGAGACGTACGACTACAACCCCGAACCCAAAACCTCATTTATTCCAGTGTTTGGCCAAACAAAACCGAGGCTGTTTCTCCAGGAAGCCGTCGCGAAGAGGCCCTGGCAGTCGAGCCCCTCTTCAAGTCCAAGGTGCTCCATCATCACATACAAATATGGATCCGAAACAGGGCCCGGGGGCTCCTCTGCCAAGCCGACAAAGCGGTGTCTGTGCACCGGGGCCCCGGCGGGCCCGCAGCCGCCGGGGCAGCTACCGCATGAGAGGAGCGCATTGAGCCGCTGACATTTGAACAACCGTTTACATGACACCCGGCCGCAGAGACGCAGAAAGCAGCTGCGTTGACAATGGCGGTATATAGGCGTGTTTATTTCTGTGTGTGTGTGTGTGTGTGTGTGTGTCATTTTATTTTCATTCAGAGGACCTGAATGAGAGCATACGTCATCCATGCATTACCCACGGTTGTGTGCACGGCCCCCTCACCGCGGGTTTATTTGCCTTCACCTAAATTGGTTTGGTCTGTTGACTATGATTTTGAAGTGTGTTTGAGGGAGTAATCACCTTTGTACACTTCATTTGTGTGTGTGTGTGTGAAAGAGAGAAAAAGCCGACGCGCGATTGTGTGCGTGCGTTTTTTAGCGCGTGCACGTGCAAGCGCCTGTGTGCATGCATATTCCCCTTTTGTTTGACTTGGCAGCCGCCCGCCGCCTGATGTTTGCCTGTTTGCATTGCCCTCCGCTGGGCCGGGACTTGGGCTCGCCAGCGCAGCAGGAATGACTAAGAAGAACATGACACATATCCTCTGAGGTGAGTTTCCCCACACTCCTTGGCGCTGTCCGGCTCGTCTGGCAGTGGGGGGGGGGGGTGGGGGGGGACCCGCGGAGGGTAGGGGAGCGATGCCCAGGGAGGCCAGAGGAGAGCGTTTGCTGGACGCGTTCCCCCTAGTACCGTCCCCCCATGCGGAGGGGAGGACTGGTAAATTTCACACGAGCAGAACCCGAGTTGTTCCTCTTAAAACCGCGGGTGTTCCAGCCTCCCTCCCCCCCCCCCACCCCCCCACCCCCCGAAACACACAGAGAGACTAAAGCTGAGTCGGTTTGAGCCGGCGGAGTTTGAGAAAATGAAGTTGCAGGCTAGTCTTTGCAGCCCGGGAGAATACGTTGATCCGCAAGCCAAGTTCCCTCTCTAAACGATGAGTGGTGATATTAGGGGGAAGCGAAGGCAAAACAAGACGTGAACTGAAACAACCCCGGGGGTTTCATGGTCTTACCACAGCAATGCTGCTTGTTTTCCAAAATGAAGCAACCCCGGTGGACCTCTGTGCTCGCAACTTGACTTTTTGCGTCCACGGGAATCGCAATCCCCTTTTCAAAACACAAAATTTCATCACAGCGACACAGCAACAGAGCGGCAATGGAAAGAAAACAAATGGGGGGGAAAGTTTGTCGCCAGAGTGTCACGTTCTAGCACACAAACACAACACTGACAGGAAAAGCCTTTTTGAAGACTCATTTTGTGGTTTTTGTTGACTGTGTGCCACCATGCAGAAAGCTGTATATTGGCAATGGCAATATCTGGGATTTTACACGACGGTTGAGTCATTCCAGTGACAAAAGGATGACTGTCATCTTGGCAGAGCAATCTGGATCTGTTTAAAGCCAATAAACATCTGTAAATGAATCCTTTGCGGGTTGTAGCGCAGTTTCACAAACAGTAGTTAGCCAAATCGCATGCAGTCTCTCCGGGAACGCATCAGACGGATCGCGGGTGGTCTTTGATACGGAGCGTTTTTGACTTTTCCTTCTGTGTAATAATAGCCTTTACCCAAGAATCACATTCTACCGGGTCAGATCCAATCACGGGTGACGTTGCATCAGGGCTACCTAAAAAACCCTTCGGTAAACACGGTGTCAGGTACGTTTACCGTGGACTTGAGCTTACACAGCGCTGTCAGGTTTCCCCTCCGCCACAGAGACCCCGTCTGGTGGGCTTTGTCAGGAAGGGTTCGAATGGCAGCGGAGGCTTGAGGGTCTTCTGGACTAGGAAAGGCATTGGTCCCTGAGATGGCGGGCCCTCTCACGCAGGCCGCCACGATGGATTCCATCCGTATCGCGTTACTAAGTCCTCGCTGCTCCGTGTTGTTTGTGTTCCCGCCCTGTGTATGTTTCTCCCCGGCCTTAACAGCACCAGATACCGGTAATCTCTCCCCGAGGTGAAAGCGACCGGCCACCCCTGCAGTGACCCCGCGGGGACCCCCTTCGGAGATGGATATCACGCCGACACAAAGCTATCGTGGGCCCCCCCCCCCCCCCCCCCCCTGGCTACTGTAGGGGCCCCCGGTGGCTCAAAACCCTGAAGCTGATAACCAGCGGAGCGAGGAAGTTCATTCAACATCCTGGCTCTGAGGAGGGCTGAAGGGGAGTGGAAAGCTGCTGCGGCGGCACAAAGCAGCAGAAGTATCTGTTAAAGCGTCTAACATCCGACCTTTTTTGAACACGTAACAGATTTGTTATTGGTAGCATCACCGTATGACTTTCCAAACGCCAGCAGACGTCGCTGGTATACTTTGGGACGACCGGCGGACGTGATCCAACGCCGCTACCTGGCCTACTAGCCAGACCGACTTCAGCTTCAACCTCCCTGCTTCGGGTAACGTTGTTGACTTAGCTTTAATCATCCACCGTCTCGTACTGAAGACAGTTCCCTTCATGATTTCCTTTCCTGAAATCCAAACCCCCTCAATCCCAGCCCCACCAATTCCTATGAAAATCTGCAGAACCGAGCAGGCGACTCGCTATTCGTCCTCCAATACGTGAGTGGAAGTCTCGTCGGTGTAAATACAGGTGAAATGGGAGCTCTGCCTCAAGGGAGGAAATCTAGGTTGGATTTAACACGACGTGCCGTAGTTATTTCACTGTCTCCTCAACCCTAATCCCTATTCCAGAGGACTTGGCACGCCGCTGAGCTTTCAAACACTGTTAATATGAGCACTAAATCTCAATTAACAACGAGGAAGCATACTCTCTGGCTCCCGGGGAGATTTATCTTCCCGTGGCGGGGCAGGTTGTGGGGGGGACGGGGGGGACGGGGGAGGAGGAGTATTAGGGAGGACTGGAGTCTAAATAGATCATTAACCAATCACCAGCCTGCACACACACAGAGCACCTGTAGATATATCACATGGACTCAACCTCCACAGGGTCTTTAGTAAAGGTGTCTCAAGATTTCTGGTTGCTGCCGTGAGTGAGTTGGCTTCTCAACCTGGGGGGGGGGGTCGGGGTTGTGGCCGGTTGGAGATAAATGAGCATTCAGATCTGCGATGACCCTTGACCCTCAGAGCAAGGTGGTGCCTTTTCCCATTCTTTTCACATGAAACGGGGGAAACCAAACACAACACGGAGCCCATATTGTTCTCTTGGCGACCCCACTGCTCTCCAATCCAATCCCCTTCTCTCTGCCCTCCTGCCACCCTCGGCTCTCTTCTTCCTCCAAACCAGACGCCAAGATGAGCTAGCACGCATCTGCGGACCGGCTCTGGATGTCTCCCCCCGTTACGGACGCTCTCGTAGCTCGCCCCGTTGCAACCTTCCACCTTGACGTACTGGCCGACTTCACCGTCCCTCTTGGCTCGCGTGTGTTTGCGAGGCGAGGCCCGCTCTTTTTTATTGGAGCGTAAAAAAAGCACTTTTGGCGTGTATGAAAAAAGGGGGAGGGAGGCGAGGTTCGAGCTGAACTCAAACAGGACTGAAAATCAAATTTGTGCAACCGTCTGACTTCTCTTGGGAAGCGTATTTGCAGCGAGTGCGTTTGACCCCCCTTCCCCGGGTCCTCGCCTGCCCGGTGTGTTTGCTCTGCGCTGACGTATGGGTGCCACGGCCGTTTATCTGCACCTTAACTAGACAGGCTGCTAGGAATGTGTGTGGGAGAGGACCAGCGCTGAGCTAACAGACTCTTCTTCCACCGCCATCTCTGTTTACCTGCTATTGTTCGCAGCTTCTGTGCGGAGACAAAGAGAGAGGGATGATTCATGTGTGTAGTGACAACAACAAGTGTTTGGGTTACGGTGGCGCCGACGGGCGGCAAGCGCCGCGGCTAACAGACCGGTGGTTTATTTTTTGCAACTTTTGCAAAATGGTAAAGTAGAGATCAATGAAGGTTGTTTTTTGTTGTGTCAAAGCTAGCAAAAGAGGGGAGGGGAAACTTGACGGACGGGGTGATTTGACAGTCAAATAAGTTACGTTCAGTCTCTAAAAACAACATCCAGTTAAAAAAACAGCCAACGGTTGCATGGGAAGAGACAGTCAAGTCGCCCACTAGACCCCCCCCCCCCCCCCCCTACCCCCTTCCTATCCTGCATCTGATATTGTTGATGTTATTTTTCTTTCTTTCTTCCTGAAAAATGAATAGTGGCTCTGTCACGTCGGGGGAGTGCGGGGTTCTGGGTAGTCTCCTTCCTGTTGCCTGTCTTATCTCGCACGGAGATCCTGGCCTGGCCCGCTTTGGTGTCAGGCCTCTGCTCCCCTCTGAGGAGACAGACAGGGAGGGGGGGGGTTGGGGGTTTGGTCTGCCTGCCCCCTGACCCCCTCCCCACCCCCCCACCCCCCTTCATATTCAGCTCCCCCAGCTCAGAGGGAAGGCAGGAAGTTGGCTAGCGGCTCCTTCCTCACCCAGACCAGATTGGGGCACCCTGGAGGTGCTGGGCACAGGGTGGTGAGTTTGGGGTTTAGATAGAAAAGGGGCAAAATGGGTAATGGGGAGTGGCGGGTGGATGAGGGCGTGGGGGAGGCGGGGGGGGGCCCTGAGGCTTTTACTGGAGGCCCCGCCATGAGGTCCTCATTTGTTCCCGGGACCATTACTGTGACAGACTGTTTACAATCACCGACAGATTACGTTTACTTAAGGATTTATGTTATTCCTTTAGCTGAAACGTATAAACACTGCTGACGCTTTTCCACCACCCCGCCGTTATAAATGAACGCTGCCTGCCGGGGGCCACGGGGGCCACGGGGCTTACCTCGCAGCACGCTGAAAATGTGAGATTTTCTAAACTCTCACACCATTCTCTCCCTCCTTCCTGATCCGTGGAGCCGGCGGTGCCAGCTTTGGCATTACTCCCTCTCCTTTCACTTCAGAGAACTCAACACCCTCTTAAAAACGAGTACCTGCGTCAGGTCAGACGTCCTGATGTTCGCCACTGGGGGGTGCACTCTGGGAGACGGACATTTGGATTATTATTATTATTAGTAGTAGTAGTAGTAGTAGTAGCAGTAGTAGTACTAGTAGTAATAGTTTTCCATGCTCCTCTATTCTCATATACTGACCAGCTCTTTCCACAATAGGAAGTGAAAATTCCTCATAGATGCACTGGGAAAAATATTCAAGTAATTGAATTGAATTGAATTTTAATTGAATTGAATTGAATTTAAATTCATTTTAATTTGTTATTAGTTATTAGGTTTTGTACAGCACTTTGGTCAACTTTGTTGTTTTTAAATCTGCTTTATAAATAAACCTGACTTGACTTGATTTGACTTGACTTGACTTGACTAATTTAGTATTGAGTCTTAAAATCTTATTTTTTACTCAATGGGCCAACAAAATTGTACTTTATCCAATGCAAAATAACTTGTTTTTATTTCATTTCATTTCCTTTTCTTGATTCTGCCAGAGGGTTCATCTGCCTTGTTCCAACTTACTGATGCTTGAAAATTCTCAAAACTGGTGAAACTGCACTGGAGGAATTGGGAGATTAAAATGTTTTTTGAGATTTGATAATAGACCAGAGGAATGAATGTTAAGGTGGCCATCTTTTGGACAGCTACCCAGGGTAACTGTTGGGTTGGGAGAGAGGATGGATTTGACAGAGGTCCGGGGCCCGATTTGAACCTGGGACGTCGCGGTTACACGGTACACGCCTTAGACCGCCGACCCGCCGGCAGATGGCCGTTCCTGCAGCGTGAAGCCATCTCCTCTAAGTGTCTCCGACTTCCTGCCTCTCAGCCTCTCCCCATACCGTGTGGTGCTGTCACTGTCCCGTGGCCCTGCCCAGGCCCGCCGCAGCGCCTCAGATCTCAGACTCTAATTGCATGTCTGAGCCTCCGTCCCGCAGCGTTGGAGAACCGACGACGTCTTCTGAATCATCAAAACAGCCAATGGCATCATCCTTCCTCCTCCACTTCTGAAGCAACAACAATAACTAACGCCACGATCTCTCGGGGGCTTTTGCCGGGTCTCGCTGAGCAACATGTTTCCGTGTGGAAATGATAAACACATGAAGCAATTACACGATATGAAAACCCAAATCAATTCTGACTCCGGCTTTCAAGTTTCTGATGCCGGTTTCGGTGATGTCATGTTCAATTCAGCCGCCGGCCGGCCAGGCAGCGCTGCGTTTGAAGCGCGAGTGTTGCGAGCCAGCCTCAGTGACAGTAGTGGGCGATGGTCGTATCGTCACGGCTCAGGAGTTATCGTCCCACCCTGTCGGTTCTCTGAACTCTCGTCTCGCACAGAATCAACAGTCGAGGTTCATCACCGAGCTTCGCTTCTGATGCGTGTTTTTCAACGTCGAGGGACCTCTGGCTGACCTCTCACCCACCTGCTTGTGAACACTTTTAATTAATACATTCCCTTTTTCCATAGGTCTGCTCTGAAAAAAAAAAAAAAAAAAAGGCATCCTGGGCGGGTTGGTATCCGGAGCAAGGTTTGGCATGCTGCTGAGCGAGACCACAGATATTCCCCAGCCCTCCATCTCTCTTTTCTCTCTCTCTCTCTCTCCTCAGTATCCCTCCTCCTTCGGCCTCTTGACACACTCGCGCATTCTCAGCGGCGCTAGGACCAACAGTGTGCCACATTCACCGCTGTGTCTTTGTGCGTTTGGGTCACGACCTCCCTTTACAATGCTGCGCGGTGCCTTTCCTATAGGCGGTTGGGGGGGGGGGCGAGGGGTGAGGGGTGGGGGGTCGCAGCGCCGAAACAGAGGAGACTGTCTTTCATTCAATCTCTCTTTCTAAACACACACATAAACAAAAATACACACAGAGCGAGGACTGTCTCCCATTCTCTCCCATTGATGCATGGAAACAACTGGAGTCTGTGTGTGGCTCTCTGCTGGACGAGTGTGTGCTTTACCAAGCATAACCAGAAGAGTCCGCTTCCCCTCAGTTGTTCCTACAGCCGGCCAAGTGTGATTTCATCTTGTGTTGAGAGTTGAAATCAAATTTTTTCTGAAAGCGAAAAAGGTTCTGTGTGATAATTGAACTTGTTTCTAATGCATTTGAACTGATATTCTTTATTCTACCTCGTTTCAAGATGGTGACATTTCCCAAAACGTGAAACTGCATAGGAGAAAAGTGAAATTATCTCACCATGCCGGCAGAATTGTTCACCTGTGTCGAGAAAAATACAAATTTTTATGATGTGCGACTAAAGGGTTTGTCAAGGTGGACCTTTCTTGCGGTGTGGCCTGTGCAGCGCAGACACATGTGTTCTCCAGCCCAGTTCAAACAATCTCGCGGGGTTTGTTTTTGTCATTGGTATGCCTGTTGAACACATCCTGGGCACCGGAGCCACACACACACACACACACACGCACATGACCTTGACACTTTCGCCGTGGGGTAGGGGTCGCGGGGGGAGTCGAGGTGGGGTGGGGGGGGAGGGTTGAAGACAGTGGTCCTCATTGAGGTGTTGCGATACAAATCAGCCAGGGAGGCCGGGGGGGGTTTGGGGGGAAAAAAACACAGATTCAATGTTGCGTTTGATCTGCAGGGCTGCAGGCGGAAACCACCGCTGGTGTAGAACGTTATTCCACCACTGTCAATTCCAATAACACCGTCCGAGGTTCCTGCATAAAGGCCGGTTTATGTATCTGGCACTAAACACAGGAAGCAGAGAGAGAAAAAAGGGGGGAGGCGGGGGTGCACGGAGCAGAGTCTTGGGGATACGCAGCAACGAGCCGAGCTGCCCCTCGTGTGGCTGAGAGGAAACAGAGACGGCACAAAAACACAAAGCAATCAGGAAACTCGGCTGACTCGCCCCGGCGTTCCCGAAGGCCGGGGGCCATTGTGTTTTTGCGAACGCCGCGCGGAGGATGTGTGTGTATTTTTGGACGGTGTGGTTCCATCCTCCCGAAGGTTTTTTTTGCCCCTGGTGTGTTGAGGAAAGGAAAATGGAGCCTATTTCGGGGGGTCAGGAAGGCCAGGACCCGACAGCAGTCCAACCAAAACACCGGCGAGAGAACAGGGGAACCGTCCCATCCCATCCCCGAGTCCCCTCGCTTCCTGTTTTCTTTCAACCAAGGGGCACCAGAGATCTGTGTGTGCATTTATGTTGTGTGTGTGTGTGTGTGTGTGTGTGTGTGTGTGTGTGTGTGTGTGTGTAAGAGTTGAGGAGGATGTTTGGACCGGTAATGGATTTTAATAACACTAAGAAGGAAACAAAGTTTAAAGGGTTCTTGGGAAAGCGTGTTTAGAAACCCGAGCGTGGGTCGCGATTTGAAGATAAAGCCTCTTTGTCTGCGATACATCACGGGAGCGTCGCTGAGGCCGCGAAGGAGGAACGCCGCTGACTCAGCAAGGTGGAAATGGGGGGGATATTTAAAGCGTTGAGGTTGAGCCGTTGCACAAGAACAGAGCCAGTAAAGGAAGGGATAAGTATAGGAGAGAACTAAATAGCATGGCGGTGGGTTTGGTCTCACTTACACAACAAACACACACACACACACACGCAGACGCACACACACACACACACAGGTTCATTCATTCATTTTCCGTACACGCTTATTTCTATTCACCGTAACACCCTGGACAGCTAACACACACACACACACACACACACACACACACACACACACACACACACACGTATAAATGACTCACCTCTGACCTCTCCAGACCCCCCGAGCAAGGACAGAAAAAAAAAGCCACTGGAGATGTGTGTGTATGCATGCATGTGAGTATGTGTGTGTGTGTGTAGGGGTTTGCATGTGTGTGTGTGTGTGTGTCTCGGGGTCACAGCAGTCTTGATGTGTGTCTTCAGCTCTCATCATCAGAAACCTTGCAGAGTAATTCTGGCCAAAGGAAACTTCAGGTTTTAGACGTTTGCCTCTCGAGTCGGAGGGCGGAAGGAGTCTCAAAGCAACAGCAGAGTAATCGACCATGTGTTACCCGTTACTGTAAGTCACCAAGGTGTGATCATGAACCTTGTCTTGAAATAATACACACTCAGAGTAGAAAAGCTCCTAGAGATTCATGCCCATCCTGTTTTTGTGTTCATGTGTCAAGCTCACTCATGTGAATGTTCAATCAACAAGCAACTGGAGTTTTCATTAATTTATGATAAATAACAAACATTAAACATTCATAACATCAAATATTAAATCACAATTCAACATGTAGCATCTTTGTAGCCAGAGATGTCTTCAGCATCCTCCTCCTCCTCCTCCTCCCTCCTCCTCTTTCTGGAGACTCTCAGTCCAGAGAAGATTCCTCTGCTCCAAACTTCTCCAAACTTGGTAATGGGGGACTCCCAGCTCACGTCAGGGTTGTGAGGGTTCAGATCAGTGACTTTGGGCCTCTTCTTGGGTCCAGAATTGGAGAAGGAGGGCATCACCTCCTCTTCATCGTCATTCTCCTCCTCCTCCCTGCTCCTCTTGAGGGACTCCCAGCTCATATCAGGGATGGGTGACTCTGTGTCAGAGTCCAGATAAAAAAATAGCCGAGCTAGCGCCTCATCCTCATTTTCACCATTGTTTTCATAGGTGATGATGATAGGTGGGGTCAGACGATTCTCCACTAACTCCTCCTCCTCCTCCTCCTCCTCCTCCTCCTCCTCCTCCTCCTCCTCCTCCTCACTGTCGGATGTTAAGTTGATGACAGGTGGGGTCAGATGATTCTCCACTAACTCCTCCTCCTCCTCCTCCTCCTCCTCCTCCTCCTCCTCCTCCTCCTCACTGTCGGATGTTAAGTTGATAACAGGTGGGGTCAGATGATTCTCCACTAACTCCTCCTCCTCCTCCTCCTCCTCACTGTCGAATGTTAAGTTGATGACAGGTGGGGTCAGATGATTCTCCACTAACTCCTCCTCCTCCTCCTCCTCCTCCTCCTCCTCCTCCTCCTCCTCCTCCTCCTCCTCCTCCTCACTGTCGGATGTTAAGTTGATGACAGGTGGGGTCAGATGATTCTCCACTAACTCCTCCTCCTCCTCCTCTATAGACTCTGAGGATGAGTTTGATGGAGGGTTCTCTTCATCGCTCACCTCAGAGGATTCATATTCCTCCTCACTCTCATAGAGTATACCCGGTGGTTGGTTCTCCATGGGATGTTCAAAGTAGCAGTCTAAAAGAAGAAAAAGAGAGTTAGTTCATCACCAGTGAAGACGTGGCTCGATGGGCCACACACACCCAGTTGTATTCTGATTTGTTTTGCTCCTTTTGTTGTTAGTTTATTAAACACGTATAAACATGTTGAAAACTCACAATATGCTGGATTCAAAGAAAGGTTGGGACTCATTTTTACAGTCAGAAAGAAGTGTAGTCAAAGGCAGTTCAAGTGTCGCTTGTTTCAGGTCTTCTTGTTTCTGATTGTGGCTCTGAGATCAGAAACTCTGCAACACGATGGAGTTCTATAGAATGTTCTTTGTGATGTCATAATGTGAATGTTCAGGCTGTCAGGATTGGTGGATTAGAGTTCTAATGCCATGATCATGTTATCATAGTGATATTGACATTTAAAAGTATGTGGTATGGCTTTACATTTGTTTTCTATATTAATGCTGTGGGCAAACAGCTTCATCCAGGCAGACAGAGACATGCAAGTCCTTTTTGCTGTATCTGTTCTACTCTTATTGAAGTGAGCACTCTCTAGCCAGTAGGTATTACATAGTTGTAACTGGTGTGGGTGAGTCAGGGCGAGTCTATGTTTGATTGACAGGTGACCTCTGGGAAGTGCTGTGTAGAAAACACCACAGCACACTACCACTCATCCTCCAATTAACCTCATCAAGCAAAAACATGAGTGCATCAGTATCAAAAGGTTTTATACCTGCTCCCTACCTATGCTTGTCCCAGCATTATTCCAACCCCCCACCTCCCCACCCCCAGCCTCAGGCCAGTTTGTCCTGCTCCCCTGCCTCCTTGGAAGTTACCTCGCCTGGCACCTTCAGTCGCTACACACCGACAGCTGATATATTTATGTGCTCGTAATTGGTCGACCTTTTTGCACATAAAACAGTCAAAAAGACAAGATTTATGCATGTTGAAACACTGGGACTCCTGTTTTGTTACAGTGAGAAACAGCGTATGGGTGTCCTTGTGTGTGTGTGTGTGTGTGTGTGTGTGTGTGTGTGTGTGTGTGTGTTCAAACAGACCAGGGTTCAATTTTATGCTTTGAGGAGAATCACATGTGCGGCTGCTTGCTGGCACACTGGCCACCCTCAGTTCCCAAGCTCTGAGACGAGGTACGCATTGCACGGATATTCTAGACCTGCTCAGACAATATTTAACCAGAAGAGTGGTGTTGTGTTACAGCTGCACAGACAGTTTTTTTCTCACGCCAACGATGCAGCCCTGAAGACAGTGGGCGAGAGAGGAAGGGAAAGAGAGGGAAGAGGGGGAAAGACCCCTGCAGAGGAAAATCATGGACAGTAGACTTTGTGTGGCCAGGCAGGGGGTGGATGGAGAGAGAAATTAGGGGCAAAAGAAAGAGAGCGCAAGAAATAGAAAGAGATAACTTTTGTGTTTCATTCTTTGCTCTTTGCCCCCCGATGTGCTTGCCTTGAAACAGCCCTAATACACACAGCATCACCAAGATCTGAACTCTACTGAACTCTAAAGTTCACTCTATCACGGCTTTTCTGGTTTGGTGTTTTGGATGTTGGATAAATATTCTACCAGAATATTTCTTCCCTCAATAAGAGAGAGAGAGAGAGAGAGAGAGAGAGAGAGAGAGAGAGAGAGAGAGAGAGAGAGAGAGCATCCAGATTGAAGAAACCAGTGTTCTGTCATTAGCGAGCCAGGGAGCCACCCTGGATTCGCCAACAAACACAAACATGATCTCTAAACAAGTAAACTCCCTTCATGACACAGTCTCTCTCTCTGGTCGGAGGTGGTTTCCAGGCGAACGGGGCCGTATCTGATTCTCTCTGCTGACAAACACGCTGCCAGGTTGAGGCCTGTTCATAGGCAAGGCTACGGTGGCCCTGAAGTTCAAAACAAATGAACGAGTCAGATAACAACAGCAGGTCAGAAAACGAAACACATTGAAGTACTGACTGAGTAATGAATCCTCGTCGCTGATTGGATGAACTGTCTGTCAGTCTGGGTGAATAGGGACACCATCGTACATCAAAACACCCTGTGCAGTAGACTGTTGCCAAATGCATTTCTTTGTTTTTGTCTTACGATATCATGAAACGTAAATCATTAGCTGAAACTAAAGATCAATAAAAAATGACCCAATACTAATCAATTGAATAGTTCAAAAATTGTGTTTTCAGCCAGGTTCTACATTCATACATTCAGGAAGCCAGTCCCTCAACCCAGATGACAGAAACACACCTCATTTTCTCAACAGAGTTCAGAGATTAGCATCAGATTCGGATTTGTCGTGCTCATATTGATCCTTTGATCCTTTGATGAGTTTGTTGAATAAATGTAAGGCATCATTTGGGGGAGAACAAGGCTCCATTTTTGGCTGAGGAGAGGAGCAAGGCATCTGGTTGGCTAAGTGAAGAGTGGGGCGGGGCCACTGTTGGAGGACTTGGAGGAGCCGACTGCCTTCCAGTCAACAGTCAGGTAACAAACGACCCTTGTGCCATGAAGCTGAATCTGACTGAATTTGATTTGGGGAAACCAAATTAGAAAGTAAAGTTAAAAGTTGAAATTCACTAATCACATTTATTTTTGAATTTATTATTTCAACAAATTCATTGATAAATATGATTTATGTGATTTACTGTATGCAGTTCTGATAAATCTCTGCTGGTACTCTCTTTCCATGTCGGAGCCCATTTGAGTTTTTAACCCGGTTCCTTCAGATTAAAAGCTTTTTCACTTTTTAAGGTTTCAACATTTTTCAGTGGATATACCTGAATGTTTTCCTGCATTCGTAAAATGTGCTTGACAGTGGAAACATATTCTAGAGACAGAGAGCCAGACGGTGAGGGAGTCCCACTGGAGGTCCTGATGATCTTTGATCCCTGTAACCCCCCCACCACCACCTCCAGTCTGCTGTGGGACACTGGGGGCCTCAGGCCTGCTGAGTATGTCTGTCCACCGCCTATGGAGGGGGGTCCCAGTTTCAATATGGGCTTCTACAATTAACCCTCCACCTCCCTCTGTCCGACTCAGGCCCCCCCAACACACACACACAGACACACACACACACACACACACACACACACACACACACACACTCTGAACATCATGCTCCTGAGTGATGGAGTCAGCTGGGCTCGTCTCAAAGGGAAGGAGAGAGGGGGGTCTCTCCCACCCCATTTCTCTCAGCCCTCCCCATCCTTTAATAAGGCTTTCTCTAGGTGTCAGAAGGAGATGGGAGAGGGGCCCGCGGGAGGGAGGTCAGGGTCACCAACAAAAGAAGTTATACTTGCTTAGACTCACTGGATGTCCAGCTCTGTGAAAAAGGTTCAAAAAGGTTTTGGTGGTAAGAGCCAGCCCCTATGGCTCCCATTTAGTTGAATGTGAAGAAAACATTGAAAGCGAAGGATTGACACTAAATGTGTAACGTATGGACTTGAGTCTTTCTCTCTACAAACAAGACACACACACACACACACACCATTCTCTCAGGCTTTGGCTCCCGGGGGGTGTTAAACTTGCACTGTTTTATTAGTTGTAAGGCATCCATCATGTACGGGGAGCGGTGACCTTCTCAAATTCCTACCCATGATTAAATACCAGAAACAGCCTTTCAGGGTGCGAGCTAATAGACAGTTTCAGTACACACAGTGCAACCTTTTCCACAGGGGTCAAGTTATTAACACTGGAAAAAAAAAAAAAAAAAAAAAGCAGATGGCGATCTTTCTTTCTCAGTGGAGCGGGACGGGGCTTGTTGAGAAGGCGTAGCGATGTGGTTAATGGCAGCCATTAGTTTTGCTGGCGCTCGACGTGGAGCGTATTAAAAGTGATATGTGCTAATTCCCCAGACCCAGGGCCAGTTTAATTAAGAATACTGTTGAGGAAGGAAGTCACACTGAGGTGGAAAATGGGATTATAATTCTAAAGGAGGGCAACAAAAAAAAAAAATCCCAGTGTAGGAAAATGTCAAGGATTAAGGCGAAAACCACTGAGTGTTTTGGGGACATAACTTTCCCACACAAGCACACACACACACACACACACACACACACACACACACACACACACACACACACACCCAAACGCTCACACACACTCTCCGTCCTCGGTCTGTCGCGGGAGTTATTATTAACCGTTTTTCACAAACCGCCGCGCTCCGCAACACAAAGAGCGGCTTGTCCCGGCGTGTGTTTTCTCAGTTTATTAAAATAGCCGCTGCACTAAAGTGATCAAAACCCTCCGAGTTCACCTTCTAAATCTGAGCAGTCACTCTAAAAATATTTAATACGCACCATCAGCGCAAAACCAACAAGCTGCCTCTCACCCTCCCCGCCCGCCTTTTTAAAACAACACGCACAGACCCTGAGGAATGTGACCATATCTCCCAGATAAATCCAGGCTTTTGATTTTTCTGCGATGCCTCTCATGGAAAAAAAAAAAAACGACAGCTCTGCGTGGAATGCGTCTCGACGTTTGCCTCACTTGTACGTGACCGATAGTGCTTTTTTTTTTTTGCTTTGAAAAAAAAAAGTGAATACAGACATTGTCTAGTGGAGAGAGAGAGAGAGAGAGAGAGAGAGAGAGAGAGAGAGAGAGAGAGAGAGAGAGAAAGAGGGCAATAATGTTGGTGTTGTGTTGGCCCAGGCCTCCCTTTTGCCATGTGAGGCTTTATCTTCTTCCCTCATCAGGAGAAGTCTGCTCTGGGTTATTATTGCTGACCTTTGGGTCCTTTAGCCAGCGGAGAGAAAGCTTTTAACCCCCTCTATAATTTCCAGACTGTGTACATCATGCTTTAACTGTGTACACGCACTAGCAAGCTCCGACCATTATTTGCTGGACAGGAACCAAACCGTTCCTCGACACCGTATCCCCGACTGGAAACGTTGCTAATAAACGCTTTCCCCACTAGTGTAAATACTCAACATCAGAGCGATTAATCCCACGGTTTGCACATCACCAAAATAAAGCGCCATCCACCCCGCCCCCCCCCGCCCTCCGTCTCAGCCCCCTTGTGTGGGGGAATAAGCGAAAACATCCCCGTTCGACCCAAAAAACAAACCCGACATTCATAACATCCACCAAATAAACGCCCATCATCCCTCTGAAGTCGGGTGGGGGGGGGGGAGCCATGTACAGTGTAACACAATCTGCATTCAAAGTGTCGGTCGCACAGGCCTTTACTCTGTCCCTCAGCGGCTCCCCCTCCCCGGCCCCCGACTCCCCCGAAAAAAAAAAAAAAATGACACACTCGGAGCAGTACTGTCATCCCCTTGTCCCGTTCTCACCCCAGCCCTTACCCCCTACCCCCCCCGCGCCTCGCCACGCCCCCCCCGCCCCCCCCTCTTTCATCCGAAGAAAGTGGCCATTGTGTGGGCAGTTTGTTGTGAAAGAGGGGTGCAGTAATGCCCGGTCCGGCGGGTGCTGAGTTTCCGTCTCGGAAGAGAGATCACCGCTGGCTTGTTGTGATTTTTTTTGCTTTGGTTCAATACTCAAAGGATGCCCTTGCTAGGTAATCTCCAGGAGGGTTTCGGTGCAGCTGAGAGAGGTAGTGTATCTGTCACACACCAAGCTCACTTAGGCTTTTTTATTAGAGCAGTGAAGGCTGATTGGAAGGAATTTGCCTTTAAACCAATTGCACCAAACAATGTTGCTTGCCTCTGCTTTACCAGTGTTGTACGAGGATTTGACTCGTAAGACTTAAACCCCTTTTTTTTTACAAGAATATTACGAGCACGCCCTCACAAGACTCGATTCTTCACAGTGTGCGCCTGACTTTTATTTTTCCCCTCTTTCCTTCCCCGACGCCTCTGGAAAATCCTCTTCAGCAGGGCGCACAAAGCCCGTCTTCACCGTGGAGGGGAAGGAAGCTGCGGGAGACTGGAATACCGAGGCTCCCCGCGTCAGAGATTCAGAATGGAAAGTCATTATAATCGCCGCTGTGGCGCTGGCATAATATTTACGGTGTGTGTGTGTGTGTGTGTGTGTGTGTGTGCGGGAAACACACTGGTGCCCAGGCACTCGCTGTAGGGAAATGTTTCCCAGCGTCTCTGGCCCCAGGACTGGGGACGCACCAGCACCCATACCCAGAGTCCCCCCCTGCTGCGCCGCGTGCTGTCAGCTGATGTTGTCGTGGTGACGGGTCGCCCAGGGTTTCCATGACCCTGACACCTGGTGCCCCGTCGCCCCTATACACACACCCTTCAGGAGGCTGGCGGGCACGTCCGCCGGCTGACGCAGAGTTCCCGTTTTCAAGCGACACCCTTTGTTTTCTGTTTGTTTATCGGTGACGTTCTTGTCTTGCTTCACTCCGACGCCGCCACGCCGTCCAATCCGGGGATGCCATCTTTCCTTTCCCCCTTTTTCTTTCCTCCCCTTTTCTTCCCGGTGGTCTCGGCCGGAGGAGGACCGCTGCGGGAGGGAGATGAGTTTCTGTCTTTGAAGCTGAGCGCCCCTGAAAGGAGGCCCAGCTCGGCCTGAGTGACAGAGCCCGCCTGTCTGTCAGACATCAGATAGACAGGTCATCCGTTTCCCTCCACCCTCACCCCTTTACACCCTCACCCCCTCCTTCTCTCCCTCTCGACATCAAGACTTCGGACTTTTCTTTTTTTTTCACGATTCTTTTTGAGCTTGTAATTAAAACCAGGCAGGCTGCAACAGAGGTGAGTTGTTTGGGCTACAGACGTGCTGCTGGGGGCAAAGGCCGAGTCGGGTTTGAACCTCCTTTTGTGGGAAGGGACTTGGCCCGGATGAACCAGGGCACACACTCCATGTAGGATGAAAAGATGAGAGAGAGAGAGGGGGAGGAGGGGGAGGAGGGGAGGGGGTGCTGAGCTAAACTCATGTCTCATTTCTCAGAATCAGCCTCTCCATCTCTGGATCACAATAAATGAGGGGATTTCAAATACTGACACACAATTTGTACATATGAATGAAACGCCTGCACATAGTCTACCAACTCTACTATGTGTGTGTGTGTGTGTGTCCACTATTGTGAAGGACTGGGAGCGTTGCGAGGCCTGGCGACACACACAACGTAACACTCAAAGATCTGAAGTGGTGACTCATGTAAAAGCTTGAAGGAACGACATAAGGTCCGACCAACTCAACAGCATTCACACCGTTGATTTTTCCCCCCCGTGGGAAAACGAATACAGGAAAAAGGGACGACACACTCACGTCCTCAAATTGAGCATTTCAGACCATTTTATGGGGAGTTTCTTAAGGGACTCCATACTGCGGCACGTATCTTCACATCCTTAAGTACTAGTGAGTAAACATAACCAAACTGTCCTTGGGTCTTTGTTTGTCCGACCCGTTAAAACATGACATTTATTGGCTCGGTGTTGCTTTTCATTGGGGCTTTTAGCTCCATTAGTCTCTTAAGTCGCTCTTTTATATGTCTGAGAGTGTTTATCTAACTATGTTGACTAGGGAGGATGGAGGGAAGGGCAGGGAGAGGGGCAGATGGAGCACAGCGTGCCAAAACTAGTCGCTCAGCAGTCTATCAGTGACAGGCCATCAAGTCTGAAACGTCGAGGTAAGCCTCTTGACTGGTGAGGCCCCCAACCCTTCCCCTCAACTCCAATCTCTACAAACACTGGCTGGTTACATTCACTAGTCCTCTAATTGCTAATTGGCCTAATGGATGTGAACCCAAGTGCCTGTGGTTGTCTGGGCTGGGGGGGAGGCGGGGGGGAGAAAAGGGGGGTGTAAGGGTGGAGGTCGCACTGGAGACCCCCCTCAGGGGAGTTTGAGCCGCGTCTGAGCACTTTACAGGATTATTTAGGCTAACTTTCATCTCCGTTGCCGGGGCTCGGGCTTGCAGAGTGATCTGACCTCGCGACCCCCCCCCCCCCACACACACCCCCGCCCCCTGTCTCTCTCTCTCTCTCTCTCTCTCTCTCTCTCTTTGGAAGTGAGATTCCAACATGTGAAGTGTCTCTCCGAACCGTAGTCTCATAAGTACCGCTCAGGCTAAGCTCCCTGGCAAGCCTTGCCCCTCGGCCAAAAGACGGGGTGTCATTAGTGGAGCAAAAAAAACCCACAAGGTCAAGTTTGTACAATGGCCTTTTTCAGGGAGGCTGAGAGGAGCTCCTCCGCCGGGCTGGAGGAGGGTCTCTCTCCACGCGGGACGTCACGGTTCATCGTAGCAGGACGCCAGTGTCAACAATTCTTTTGCTTTTTCATGTTCAGAGAATTTACACCTGCAAGATGTGGCCTCGTGCAGACAATGGCTTGCATATGGGTGAAGGCAGAAGACGGTCTCATTTTTATAACAGTGAACGTTGAGTGTTTTATGAACGTATAATTACGTGTGGTTTGTGCTCAATGCAACATTGCGTTGTTGCACGGCCAAAACGTGGCATGAAAATTTGACAATACTACAATAAACCCCAATTTATACAGCGCAGAATTACAAGGTTGCAATAAATGCTCTGTGATTGCTATGATATATATAACATCCTCATCTGACATGCCTGTTCAGGAAAGCTCAACGTTATATAAAGCGTCTCCTGATGCCTAATGGCCTGGTAAATGCTGGAGATCGGTATGCCGTTCCCCTCCCACTGCTATTACGTCCCAATGAAGGAATGTAATTGTATTTTGGCTGGGCCTTTCAGCATGTGTATCAGATATTGACTTGGTGTGGGAATATGAGGGGTGGCGGGAGGGTCCTAGAGGCGAGGGCCAAGAAGAAGGGGGGCGGGGGCACGGGGGCATTGAAGCAGGAATGGATGGGTCAGGGCGAGGCTTGGGCGCTAGGGGGCTGAAACGTGGGATGCTGACGGAGCAAGACGTAGAGCTAACAGGTCGAGGTGCAGGGGTTAGGACGAGGGACGAGGTGAGTGAGCTCACTCAAACTTAAATACAAGACAGAAGACAGTGCTGCCGTGCAAAGGCAGAGTGCAGTATCTGCATTTTCGTGAAAATTAGTTGTATGTACTATTTACTGGTACCGTATCTGTTCTATTTCTTGTGAAAGTCCTGTGTCCTACAGACTATAGACACCCACATTGAATATGATTTATTGCTCTTTGTTGGCAGGGGATAAATATAAAAGGCCCGTTTTCTCAATTCGGTCATTTTGTAGATACTGCACTTTGCCTTTGCACGGCAGAGTGGGTGCATGAACGTGGGCAGTGCCGATCCCTGTAGTCACTGCACAGATTTTCTTTGATTCAGTTTCTGCCTAAGAGACAACAGAACTGAAACCGCTGTTCAGCTCTCTTGCCGTTCATTTCCCAAACACTGGACCCACATTAGTAAATTAGAAAAATAATCATCGCCCATGTGTAGACCTTTCAGGCTAAATGAAATAGTGAGAGAGAGCTGAGAGAGAGAGAGAGAGAGAGAGAGAGAGAGAGGGGGGCCCCGTCTTGCCAACACACAACTGGGAGCTGGAGTCGGGCTTGGCCCTGTTGCCAGGATACCAGGGTCACCCCCCTGTGGGTCGGCAGTGTTCGCTGGCCAGTCTCCGGGACGGAGGAAGAGAAAGGGGAGGTAGAGCACGAGTGCTGATCAAAGTTTAGCCAGTGCCCTGCTGCTCTCCAAATAAATCCCCCCACCGCTGGGCTCTCAGTGCCAGCCTTGTTTCAATAAGTCCCCCTTATTGTACACACAGCCAGGGGTCTTTGAGCCGAGCCATTCACCGTGAGCTTCCCAGAGGATTACATATCTAAATATATGGTGTGAGAAGAGCCACTGCCATGCGTGTGTGTGTGTGTGTGTGTGTGTGTGTGTGTGCGCGCGTGCACGTTTGTATACACATATGTGCGTGTGTGAGGGTTGTTTAGTGATTCTGTTAAATTAACCAGAGCTGAAAGGGGATCAGAGTGTCGAAGGGCCCACCTCACACGGGCTGCCCGGGCATTAGTGGGAATTTACCAGTGATCCTACTGTGCAGCCACTGGGCCTTTTGGTCCGAACTTCAACCGTACTGCTGCCGTGTTTTCACAGAAACATAGAATTATTCTCCCTTCTTTTATGTGTCCTCGAGTTTCTGCAATGTCTCTGGACGTGGAAGTGGCAGGTCTGGCCCAGCGAACGGTGGAACAAAGCCCCGGGGGGGAAGCCGGACACATTTAACGGTAAAGTAACACCCGCTCAGGTAGGTGAGGCGTTCTTGTTGATACCACAGTACTCCCGGAGTACAGAGGAGAGAGGGGCACTGCCTTCTGAGGTTTCCCTGTAGATATGGGTCTAGACTGATAGGGGGTTGGGGGCTCCTACTGTCAGGCCTGATGGAAGCCAAACGCTGCAATGAGTAATTTCATAAATATAGTGGCAGGTGGGAGTTGTTGGACATGCCTACTCTCTCCTTTACAAATGGTGGGTAATGTTCCTGACCTCCTCACCTCGCTGGGGGCCGCGGCAGCTGGGGCGCCTCAACCTATACAACTTATACTGTTGACTCTCTCTGGTGTGTGTGTGTGTGTGTGTGTGTGTGCCTGTCTGCCGATACAGATTGCCTCATAGCCACCCGACTTTTCCTTTATCCCAGACCATCTTTCAAATCCGCCACACGCAATCTCCTCACACGAACAGTTGCACTGGCCCGATCCCCCCCTGCATCACCTCCCTACCGTCAGCCTCTATCTGAAACAAGAAACAAGTCGGCCTTGTTCGGTGCATCCCTTTCTCTTCGCGCTGTGGCACTGTCACTCCTCTGTGGTAGAGAGAGGGCGGATAAATCACTGCCTTACCGCTCGGTGTAAACATGTCAGCATGTCTCCTGGAGGGGGTGTGAGGTGATCCAGGGCTACTGAGGTGAGAGGAGGGGGGGGGAGGTCATCTGAGATACGAGGTCTGACGTCGAGGTCAGGAACGCAAACCTGGGCTTAGCCTTGCAAAATCAAACCGGAGGTGAGACAGCATCTTCATAACTGCTGGTCACAGGCTCACCAGAAGGCCCCATCGGGAGCGTAAAGGTGGACACAGGAAGCAGAAACAACGTGGACTGCGTCGCGCGTCCTTGACCACACGGAGGGAAGATATGAGTCTGAGTGCCGCCGCCATCCTAACGTCATGTCTTCGACCCGCCCCGGGCAGCAGAGAGGAGAGGTAGGAGGTCAGGCGTCGTGAGGGGGAGGGTGCCGTGGCGTAGCATACAGTCATGTCTGCCACCGCTGAGTGCCAAAGGGTGGGTGGGTGGGGGGGGGGGGGTGGTGAAGGAGAGGAGAGAGGGGAAGAGAGAGGAAAAAACTGGAGGACAATAAAGAGAGGTAGTGGTGAGAGAGAGAGAGAGAGAGAGAGAGAGAGAAACAGACACGAGGACGACAGAGAGAGCAAGACAGTAAGTGGGTGGCCGAGACAAAGAACAAGAGAACAAAGAGACTGTCTCCTGAACACTCATCCCCACCGCCTGTGGCCAGATAGCGACGTGTAATAAGATGTTACAGTACATGGCTAATGCTTGCCTCATGCGGCGAGACAGAGAGGGACAGAGTGTCTCCATATCCTCGGGCCACAGGGGTCAGCCCCGCTACAGCTACAGCCTCCCCTCCCCGAGACACTCGGGCTCTTTGATGAGGCCGAGGGCTCCATGACAGCCACGAGGACCCAGATAAACTGACAATCTCTGCCCGCTAAAAGCCCCTCTTGTTTGGGTCAGGGAGCGTGGAAAAGAGAGGCGGGGGGGGGGGGGGGGGGGGTTGTAGGATGGCAGGGGTCCAATGTGGGACTCAAGGGGAAAGAGAGCTTCAGTGCTGATATGGAGGCCGGGCTCATCTTGTGACCTCGAGCAGCGAGGATCTGATGCTGCGTTCACGTTGTGGCGGTGCATCGTTTTCAACAGGAGAGCAGCGTTGAGGTCGGTACTCACAAAGTGGATTCATCTTTATTTGCTACTAATTTGAAAAGTAATAATATTACTTTACTTAGTACTCCTTGAGAGAAGTAATTTGTTACAGTACTCGTTATATATTACTTTTCCGTTACCTCCCGTTACCACCTCGCCAAATACTGCAGCTCAGCTTTCAGTACCTGAGCCTAGTTTACAATTGACAACAATATTTTTGTCATATTTCTAATTGACAAAATCAAAGTAATAAAAATGAAAATAGTCAAAATAATCCATCTTTAATTCAAGCTAGCTACGTGACGTGTCCTTTAGATGGAGATTGTCTCACTTAAATGTGACATGACAAAAGTAATGTTATTTCTCTGATTGGTAACTGTAATATTATTACTGAAATTTCATTAGTAATCGTACCACTACTGGTTACTGAGCAAAGTAATAGTATTACCGAGTAAAGAATAACCGCCCACCACTGTAGGTCAGGCGGCTCCCACAGGCAGTAATTGAGTTTTCCCATGGTTTGTTTCTTCCTTCTTCCCATGGATGTTGAAAGGCACTATGTACTCTAACTAACTATGTACCCGCATACATTTGGGCATGTGCTCTTTTTGTCTCCTCTTCCAACAAAGATGGCGAGCAGGCAAGAGTTTTCCTCTCCTGACTGACCATGTTGGAGTCCAGAGAGAAAAAGATATCCTGCCAAATGTTGGTTTGGCCGATCCATTCCAGCTCCCTGCTTTGCTTCCTAGTCGTTTTCAGTGGGAATAATATTTAATAATGTTTTGCACAATCTAACCTATTTGGCATTTTGAACTAAAAATGAAACTTGGAAATGAACTCTCACAATACTATTTAACAAGGCAGTTTTTTATTGACTCAGTATAAATATTTATCAAAGTCACTGGGCAAATGAAACGGCGTGTACTTTTCTGTTGTTTCAGTTTGATATTGTGGTTGGCTGCTTTCCCACAATGCCGACTGTCAACGTGCCAATGTGAACGCAGAGGAAGCGGCCCACTCACCAAGCCCATGCCGTGCGTTGCCACTGTGGGGGCCAAAGGGACCGTGACACGTGAGGCAACAAACATTTCCATAGCAAGCTGTGAGCTAAAACGTTTCTCTGTTTCTCTCTGTGACCTTAAAACTGTTATTGACTTTGCATAGTCAAATACTCGGAGGCTCTCGCTCTGTTTGTTTGTCGGTATCTCTGTCTCTTTTCCCGCCGAGCTGTCTCCAGCCGACCTGCCGATATGTCTGGGAAATACATAAACACAGTCCCGTGCAGTCAGCATCACTGATGTCATCGGCCCGGCTTTGTCTCGCGCGGCCTGGACAGTGGACGGAGGTCACGGCGGTCACAGCGGTCATGTTCTGGACATAAAAAGACTCGGTCAGCCCCCGAGGTTATGAAGATAGCGGGTCAACCGGGCCAAAGGCTGAGGTCACGGTTTTGGAGCTTATCGCAGCTCACGCAGTTCTTTCATCCTTTCTAACTATGAAACAAAAGCATCTGTGGGAGCTTGTTCACAAAAACCCAACCAGCTCTGAGAGATATCTGTTCACCAAAACATGTTTGATTGACTCATGGTTCATTGCTTTTCACTGGGAGAGGTCCTAGCTAGCACGTGTGTCATCGTTTGACAGTGCATGAGCTGGCCAAAAAAAACCTGCTCACCCTAAAATCACGAGGACACAAATCATCTTCCTGGCAAGAGGATAATCACAACCAGGCTCACGGTTTTCCTCGACACGGGGAGAGAACCCTTGAATTTTCTTAATTAAATGTGCAGTTCCTCCCTCCGTCCTGCGGGCGGCAGTCACGAGCAGACGGGGGGGCGGCCAAGCCCGTGAGAACAGAACGGGGCTTTCTCATCCTCCATATCAGTTCTGCAGAATGTGTACACAATAGAGCGCAGCAGCGTGGCAGTTTGAACTCCTGATCCGACGGGCTAGACGTCGCTCTGGCAGGCTTCCTGCCGCACGTATCAGATGGTCTTTGTAGTGGCTTGGGGAGCTCGCATCAAACTCCACGCTGCTCCGGCTGTTCATTTAAAAGAAATAAACGCTTTTTTTTCCCCGAGTTCGTTTTACTTGGAATAGTAAATGAAACGCCGAGTTATCTTTTAATAGATTCCTGGCGTGTAAACAGAAAGATGAAAAAGCAGTTGCGACACTTCATCCAATCAGCGTGAGGTCCGTATCTCCCGCTTCCTGCCACAGCTCGGAGGCTAATCGATCAAAGGCGGGCTAATCCCCTCTCGGTGTCCCGTCTGAGTCTGTGCGAAGCAGCCAGCGCTGAGGGGGTTTATCAGGAACAGATGACCTCTGACCCCGAACTGACTGCAGGCCCCGAGACAGGAAGAGGTCAGGGGGTTATAGCAGAAACTCATTCACACCTCACACCACCGCACCACAGGGGGGGGATGGGGTGGGGGGGGGGTGGGGTGGAAGTCCTGCTGGGTGTGTGTGTGAGACACCGGTAGCTAAACGGCCTCTTCTTGAGAGACCAGGCCGGGGCAGCGGTATCATAACAGATATCATGTTTGTCTGCAGTCTAGACAGTAAAGTATGTGCACCGGAGAATCCGATCTACCTCGGCGTGTTATCTAGCCGTGATAATGCTTTGAACATGGCGTACATCCTTTTTGCGTTAGTATCGTTTCCTTTCACACAGAAAAGTTACAGTGTGACGTAATAAGCCGACTTTTGCAAAAGACGTGCATACGTGCAGTTACAGACTCTTAACAACCAGACTCTTTCAAAACTCTCACGACAACAAGGGGAGAGAGAGGCGCGTCGAACCTGCCCCGGCGCACCGCAAAACACCGCCGCATAGAGACATGCATCATCAAGGCAGTGCGTCTCATGACTTTGAAAGGAAGAGGGTGAAGGTATCAGTTGAAAAGCGCGATCAGACCTTGTCATCCGGCCAAGGCCCGCGCTTCTTTGTGCCGCTACAGTATCAAAGCGGCGTGGTGTAGGATCATCACAGAGCCTCGGCTTTGATCTGTTGACGGCTCGGTGTCTGCCGAGCTCAGCGGCTGACCTTTCATCTGGCCCGCAACCTGGGATTCACTCCGGCTTCAGTAATAAGATGATTAACAATAATAACCCCCCGAGAGAACGGGAGGGAGGGAGGGAGGGAGGGAGGGAGGGAGAGGGGGAGAGAAAGACAGAGGGAAAGAGGGAGTGAGAGAGACAAGCTTGTGAGTGAAGAGCTGTGTTGTCTCATGCAGTTTCTTTTCAACTCCTCTTCCTCTTCCTCTTCCTCTCCTCTCCTCTCTCCTCTTCTCTCCTCTCCTCTCCTCTCCTCTCTGCTCCTCTCCGCTCCTCTCCTCTCTCCATCCCACTTAAAATACTTTCTCTGCGTTTCATCCCAGGCTGACAGCTTGTGTGACCTCAACGTAAGTGATCTACAAACATCAGACCCTCCCTACCACAGGAGGACCTCTCTGACTGGTACCTGTCCTCAGGAGGTCAGGAGGTCCGACTCTGACTGGTACCTGTCCTCAGGAGGTCAGGAGGTCCGACTCTGCCTGGTACCTGTCCTCAGGAGGACCTCTCTGACTGGTACCTGTCCTCAGGAGGTCAGGAGGTCCGACTCTGACTGGTACCTGTCCTCAGGAGGTCTGACTCTGACTGGTACCTGTCCTCAGGAGGTCTGACTCTGACTGGTACCTGTCCTCAGGAGGTCTGACTCTGACTGGTACCTGTCCTCAGCAGGACAGGAGGTCCGACTCTGCCACCTCAATGCATTATTATAACACCTTACCAGGAATATGTACATGTATTTTTTTCTGTTTAACTTCTGAAACGTTTTTAAAAAATAAACCCATTCCAGTTTGATATCTAATCCAACACCGATAGTGTGCACAGCTAGTTATGTAAAACTAACAGAAAATTCTTGATTTCCTTCCAGCATGTTGTCTGCTGCACCAACAGACAGATCTAACATGTACAAACATACAGGACATCCTGTTTATTTTCCCTGTACTGTTTGACAGTACACGGCTCCAAGCATCACTGTAGGACGGAGAACTGACACTGTTCAAACACATTAGGGCGCCATTAACGGATTAAAGCAACTGTTGTCTTTAGAAAGGAAACAAAGAAAAGATGTGTGAGTGTTTTCGAGTCTTTTTCCTTGACGTCCCGCTCCGAGGAGGGGCGGGTCGGCGGGGATGTTGTTCATTAACTGCAGAGGACATAAGGAAGCAATGTGGCCCCGGGGGTGGGGTGGAGGCGGGGGGGGCAGCCAAAGCAAACGCTGCCACCGCTCTGGATCGCGGCGCTGTGGCACGCAGCGGGTTGAAACCGGGCCACGTACCGGCTTTGCCCTCCTCCTTTCGCCGTGTCACCTCTGCATTCGGACGCAGGTCAGCATATAGCATACCGCGGCGGGGCTTATTACAGTCTGCGCTGCCCGTACTTGTGTTACATGCTTATTTACTTCTGGGCTGCGAGGAATGAAAAGAGACCTTCATTTTGGATCTAACCTCGCTTGACCACACACCACAAGAAATGTGGGTAAATATATATCCATAAGAGCTTGTACCCTTTGGTCTACATAGGCCCTCCCCGCTGGCCCCGGGGACTTAATGAAATAGACGCTGGAGGGCCCCCCCCTACAATCAGCAGACGGAGGCCCAGGGCTCAAATTATAATCAGCCTCAGTTTACACTTTGTTTGTTGTGGGGCAATTAGGCCGTCCGAGCTCAGACAATGCGGTTATACTTTCCTGCAGCAAATGGCCTGCATCCTGTGCCTGAACAGTGCCAAGAAAACCCTCAAATAACAACGGGGAGAGCGAGAAAGCGAGAGAGGGAAAGAGCGCGCGAGAGAGAGAGAGAGAGAGAGAGGGAGAGAGATTGAGATGTGGCTTCTGTGGGTCTTGCCTAAGAACAGGCCTCAACCTGGCAGCATGTTTGTCAGCAGAGAGAATCAGATATGGCCTCATTTCCCTGGAAACCACCTCCAACCACCCTCTCGCAGATTCAGACTCACTCTCTCTCTCTCTCTCTCTCTCTCTCTTTTTTTTTTTTTCTCGTTTCACCCAAGGTCTTGCTTGACTTATGCAAATTGTTGGTTTGCGCTGGTTTTTCCGACCCTCCTGATTTCCGATTTCGAGATTACAAGTAAAAGAAGACAGGGCCGAGTGTGACGAGCTGTCATATTAATGCAGAGGGGAAACTCTGTAAGCTGCCAGCACCGAGCATCCATATGGAGTAGGGACTCTCTGTCGTGGCACGGTATGTCTTACTCTGTCTATCTTTCTTTCTTTCTTTCTTTTTTTTCTTTTCTTTCTTGTGCATGACATTTCTGGGATGTTTTCTCCTCTAATCTTGCGAGTGTCATACGGTGCTGATTTACTATCTCCACCATACGGCAGCTTGGCAGACGCTCAAGTCTCCTGATTGTATCTGGTGCAGCACAAACACCAGCGCACAATATTTATCAGGACATTTGGCCTTCACGCATTCTTCTCTTCCTCCTCGCCCCTCGTCTGTTCTTACTCCCCCCCACCCCTCCTCCTCCCATACATCCCGCCCTCCTCTTCCTCCTCCATCTTCAGGGGATCAGAGGGACCAAACGAGAAGCACACAGTGACAGACAGAAACATTTTTATCTGGGAGATCCCACCGCCTGATGTCTGCAAATACCAGTGCAAGGGAAAAAAAAGATTAAAAAACATAACTGTACAAATATGTACTAATCCTGCGGAGGAACGTGGTGACATGTTGAGGGAACCAGCACACTCTTCTTCTTCTTCTTCAGAAAAAAAAACAAAACATCCAGAGGTATTTGTGTATTTACAGAGGCGCTGTCACGCCAGGGTCGGGGCTCGGTTTCCCTCCTCGAACACAAAAGGATTAGCCGAAGTCACTTGAACTCTTACGGGATGAAAACACGCACTGGTATTTCAGTTGCGCCGGTTACTTGGCAGGTTAGGTAATGTGGTGGAGAGCACGGTGGGAGGCCTTGTTAGAGATGAATTGTTTCTTTCAGAGCTGCATTGTACGCGGGAAAACCAAATCGGATATGACGACCCAATTTATTTTCCCGGGGTCGCGCCCGAAAACCAACGGGAGGTTTGAGAGAAGCTGCGCAGCCCGGTGAAGGTGCCATCTTGGGTGATCCCTCTTCCTCCGAGGCCTGTGGCGGCTTGGGGTGGGGACTCTCTCTGGGACACTTGCCATGGGACATGGGGGCTTTGCTTTTTCCCCCCTCTCTACTGGCATTAATCGCATCCACATGGAGACAATTTGGGGCCACATTTTCACATTTCTCTATACACGGCGTAAGGATTCACATACGGCGCGGCCAGACAACTCAAGGTCGCCTTACACATCCCCAGGAGGAAGCAGACTGTACCACTGTAATTGCACACTGGGTATTTTGCAAACCTATACGTTTCTGTTTTTCCAAACACCCTGGCTGCGATGAAAATGGTTGCATCTGGGGAAATTGCGTGCGCTCGTTCGCTGAGAAAAAGGCTCCGTGCAATAATAAGCAGTGAAACAGGATCCGGCGCTGCCAGGCCACCGGTCACAATTAGGAAGAGAGTTGATTCATAAAAGAGACGCAAGCGACTTGTAGTTGGGGAAAATATCCATCGGTGCAATTTGAACGGGGGGAAGTGTTTACCGTGAGCGTGCAGAAGAAGATTGAACACAAGGAAATGGTATTGGTGGTCTGTTAACTCAGACAGAGATCTGATTCAACTGGATGAAAAAATCCAATTCTCGATGCCCATTCATAAAAAAAAAATAACTCTGGGAATTGCTGTGCTCATTCTGTCTGGGAGATTTCCATTTTATCCTGCTGTGGAAAAGGTTCCACTCCAGCATGTGTGCTTGTGGGTGCACGCGTGTGTGTGTGTGTGTGTGTGCATGTTTGCAAGATGTCTGCATCTATTGAGGGACTGTCTCATGTGCTTCAACACATTACAAACATTCTCATGAAAACGTACATGATGGGTTGAGATAAAGAATTTCTCCGTATCCCAGTCAGGCACATTTCAGAATCAATCACGAGTCAAAGCGATACTTTATTTTGCCTCTTTTGTCCTTAAGTCATACAAAACACAGTCATTTGAACACACTATCAACCCTCATGTAATAATAACAACCTAACGCCAGCATTCAACACTTCTCAATATCCGACCTGATTCTGGTTTTTTCCAACATTCGACGTGCCTTTCCCTCGTCCGGGCAGGGCCCGTAATCTCCCATTATCCCAGTCCCTTCTTATTAGCCAGCCCATTATTCCCACCGGGAAGACAAAGTGAGACAGGAAATGAAATAAACGCAGCGCAGTGGTCTTAAATGAGTGGCTTCTGATTGCGCCGCCACTTCTCGTTGTTTATGGCATCTGTCCACTTGCTTGTCTTTTCCATGGCGCTGATGCCGCGTCAGCGCTGAGTGGACGCAGTCACGCAGCAGCCTGTCCACAGCGGTTAGGAGGCCATTAAAGCTGCAATCTGCAAGAGCCAAAACAGCATTAATGCACTCAGGATAGTCTGCTGTGAGCAAATAACTGGGCTGCTGGCTACAGGTTGAGGGACTCATCTCATCTATAACACATGGGGAGTATTTTATCACGGCAAATTCATTTCTTCTCCAAATGAACCGTTTACATGAACACCAAATAAAGTGATCTGATATTAAAGTAAATAAATGTTTTACAATTTAGTAGTTTTAGTGTTTACATGTTATCCTATTGGGTACATTCACACCATGCCTTTCATACTGACTGAGATTTCAGTCTCTGTTTACATGTATAATAACTTCAATATTTAAAGAATGTGATACACATCAGGCTATTATTGTGATTATTAATACATTATAAGGGTGCGATCACACCTACAGTTTGTTTTCTTTGGTCCAAACCGTAGTGGGAAAGTTTGTGTTGCTGCATTTTTGCATTTGGTTCATTTAGGTTCACACTGACCGATTACAAGCAGCCCAGGGCTTGTAAACAAAAATCACATGGACTTACGAGTAGCTTGTTTATTGGACAGATTTTGGTACCCAGTCATCCCACCATGTTAGAGTCAAAGCAAATGTGATTCTAGTCCCTGTAACTGTAGCTAAACATTTACCCTGTCAGAACGTGTTTTTGGGGGTTTTACCTGTAGTTGGTTTGGATTACATTCTCACTCCTGCACCACAGTTCACTTGGAGGAGGCGTCTCGGTCATTTGGTCCCACTGAGGTTTGAAAGAAGCTGCTTGGTGTGGTGTGAACGCTCCCTGAAGTGTAAAACCAGCTGTGTCTTCTAACTACCCTATTAGGGCAAAAATGAATTTTCTAAATCTGATAGCTCACGACTTTACATTCTTGAGAAGTACAAAACATTTTTGTGATATTCCCTGACATTAAGTGTTAAGTGCGTGGTAGTTTTTCCTTACCGGTGCGAAAACGAAGGGGGTTTTCTTTTCGTGGTCTGGAAGATATCTTTACATCAGACGTGTCATGACTCCAGCCAGCAGCCATCACCAACTGCCAAGTCACTTGGACAGCCAGTGGATCAGACAGATTATCTTTGGTCTCTGGCCTTCAACATGAGCCTACATCAGACCCTTATTTCATAACAACACACTGTAAGAGGTTTTATAGTACACCATTACTTACCACACAAGGTTTTTACATTACAGGATATTGTACAGCACCAGTGACAGTAGCAGCAGAGGAGATACAGGGTAACGTCTCTCCAGTGGGGGAAAAAATCACCTGCGGCTGCGGGCGGTGACTCATATTAGCTGTCGTGCACCTAAAGTGGTTTGACCAAAGTTGGTTGGAGAGCAGTGGAACATTCAACACCCTCACTCAGCACCTCCAGCTAGGCTCAAACTGTCGGGCAGCTTCTTGGGCTGCAAACATACCTTGATGCAAAACCAATGGATGTGTGCGCCCAGCGAGACTGAGACGTTGAGCTCTACGCTAAGACGCTAAACTCGACATTAGACGCTAGGTATTCTTCACCAAAGTCTTAGCCAGGTGAGTAAGCATTGGTTATTCTTTCAATATTCTTTATTGCATGAGGATGTTTGTGCTCTTAATCAAATATGAGAAGGCATTTCTATATAAACAATTTAATTCACTATGAAAACACTGTTACTAAATATGGACTAATACCATTAGGACAGTCAAAGTAGATCAATGTTCTGCAGCACATGGCATGAAACCAAGAGAAAGCGCGAGCTCCAGTATGTATGTATCAGAGTTGGTGTGCAGTGAAATGTAACGTGGATGTTTACTCTCCCATTAAAGGAGTAATCTGAGCAGAATAGGCTCTGGTTTCAAATTTGGAATTAAAGACCATTTAATCCAAATGTAAATGGTTCGTGCTGCTTGTCTTGGATCGCCCGGGAGAAGTTAAATAATTTCTTTTGATTACCGGTAATGAGTTTGGGAAACACGTCCCAGTAATCTCCACGCTAGATGTATCACATCACATCAACGCGGCGGATGGCTTACCAGAGCGATTATGCAAGAAAAATTGTTGGATAAACAACTTAACCTTGCAAACCCGAGGCACGTTTTCTCAAACCCCCTCGCTTCCTCCAACCCCATCTCTAATGAAAATATCCCCTGCCATCACCACCCTCTCTCCTCACTGGAAACTCAATGACAGCATTGCACTGTGCATTCCTGCCGAGTGAAGTTTCTGGCTCTTGGTTCCTGTTGGTAGAATATTGCTCCAAATGAGTCAGTGGGCACAGCTGCTTTGTTAAGCCTTTAGCATGAGAGAGCCAAACGCTGCTCCTTTAATGTTAACAGGGATAGTGTAGCATTGCGGTAAGTGTTTGATGCCGATGTGCACGGTGCTCCAGGTTAGAGCGCTGCCTCTGGGGAGATCGTGACCCGGGGGGTGGTTGATGTCCATTACCTTCCCGTGTACTGGCACCTTGCCACCTCCGACCCCACGGCGAGGCGAGGCGAGGCTAAGTGCAAACAATAACAGCCTGGCCTTCCCTCCGCTTTCCCCGTAACTCTGTTTACCTTCGTGTCAAATTAACTTTCAGGCCTCACTTTCGGTTTGCCAATTTGTGAGGAAGTGCGCCGCTTTTACCCTCCACCAGGATCCAGTGTGCCCTGGACAATATATCCAGTTGCCAGGGAAATGCGATATCCAAACAAACGGAGCGGGAGACTGTTGACTCAGGATATTGCTAATGTTTTACATTAGCCGACACAAGCCCCGGTCTGTCCTGGCGGCGGGATATGCACCCTATCAGCAGGGGAGTGATACACAGCCTGACAACTGCACAGGCTTTTAATAGTGCAAAGCATCACCAGAAAGAGACTTACACTTCCTATCCCACACAGGCACTCATGAAATGAAATATTGTGGTAGCCAAAGCATTTGTTATGGCATTAGCTGAGGCATATGGTCTTATCATCAGAAAGCAGTCCATTCTTCTCGATAAAGCTCACCATGACTCCCCTCCTCCTCCTCCTCCTCCTCCTCCTCCTCCTCTGTCTCCTACCTCCTTCATCTCTTCTGCCTTTCATCCCTCTCTAACGCTGGTGTCACTCTTCATTTGTAATGTATTGGTGTTGAGTTCTACGCAAGGATCCTGTGACTCAAACATGTTGAGATGATTACACGTGGTAATCAATTGTAGCAATACAACATAAACCCATTTACTTTGATTCACTGATTTTATTCAACTGGTTTTAACACAGAAACCTAGCAAAGACGGTAGCAAAAAAAAGGAGCAAAACAACACTGGTTTTAGTAGAAAGAACATCTGCGGTAATGGACCTTACTTAAAGGAGAGACTTGTAGCATTGGAACATCAATAAATAATGACTATGTTAGTTTAGAGACATTAATATAATTCCTGCAAACAAAGGAGACCGCTGTTCTTCCCGTGCAAACACAGCTAAATCTTTCAGTTTCTCGCAATGGTAGATGGTGGAGGTAGCGAAATCATTTTGTCGACTACCACTGTTCTCCTACTTCCTGCAAATACCAAACAAATACCAACATCCTCTTTGCCACAAGAAGCAATACGGTTTAATGGCAAATGTGGTCTTAATTTTGAGAAGCACACTAGCATTAAGAGCACTGCTGGCATGAGATAGAGGCTACCAAACGTCTCGGCCGTGGTCTCATTTGTTCACAGTCATTAGAACAAGGCATCACGATTCATTCAACAACGATACGTCGATGTTTTAAAATGCTACACATCGCACCTTTAATCAACAGGGGTCGAGTCGCTGTGGTCCTGAGACGGTTGGTACAGTCGAGTGAGGCTAAGCTCCGCCTCCCTTGTGCACCACTGACCAGGACGTATGATGTACGCGGTCCATTTCAGCCCTATCTACCCATTCATTGCAAAGAGAGAGACATAAAGAGAAATAGTCTGTACTGGGATATAGTTAATGACACAGGAAGTCCTGAACCGTTCTGTAGCTGCTTCTGACTCCTTTGCCAAGCAATCGCAGAAGGCACTATCACTCACACTATCACTGTTTGCTTTGGCCGTTAGACAGGCGGCAAACACAGGATTTTAAAAGCAGGGCAGCAAGTCACACACAGACGGCAAACCACATCTTTCAGTGGCACAATCGCCTCGGTTAATCTCGGTTGTTATCCTTCGCGCCCGGCAGGACGGCCAATTAAACCATGCACAGATGTCGGCCAGCGCAGCATTTCTGGTTGGATGAACATCTATCAATATAACTCAAGCTGTCCGTGTTTTCAGGGCAAACTCGCCTCTTGAAGTGTTTGTGAGGGAAAATAGGATGTGCTTTTACGACGCCCTTTTTTTTTTGGTGAATAAACCTCATTTACGAGATCGGGAAATAGGCAATGGAAACTCAAACATAAAACAGAAGCTTTTTAGTAGTTGCACGCTCACACACACACACACACACACACACACACACACACACACACACACACACAAAGAGTGACACACACACACACACACACATGCGCAAGTACTCACTTCACCACATACAGTAAACACAAACACAGCATCAAATGCATGTAGCCACACACGTATAGACGAAGTTCACGTGGAACTCACTCACTCACTTCACCGCATAAACACACACCAACACGTACACACACACACACACACACAACCTGACCAATAAAAAGTGAAATACAGACAATGGTGCGAGTCTCCGGACTGGGGCGAGCGACTGACACACAGGGCTATAATTCCCTGCATTCTGGAGAGGCTTTCCAAGCCATACTGACGTCTCTGAGACTGGAGCGAGACGGGTAATGGCCAGTGTTTACCACCACAAACTTCCCCATCACTATAGGACTGACTCTATAAGTAGCACAGAGTAACTGAGCAGACGAGGCAGCTTCAATTCCCCCGATTCCACGGGGACAAAGGGGGGAGAATCGAGACCGAGAGAGAGAGAGACTGAAAAAGAGACTGGAAGAGAGAGAGAGAGAGGGAGCGCTGTGTTAAAACAACTCCACTTATGCTGAGCTGACACCCCCACCCTCCCCCTCCTCCCTCCTTCCCTTCCCACCCCCCCACCCCCCACTCCATAGAGGACACTGGTGCCAAAGTGCCGGGTCGCGGTGGCGAGGGCCCATGTGGTGTATGTCTGTGCGCCTATGCGTGTGTGTGTGTGTGTGTGTGTGTGTTTGGGGGGGGGGGAATGAGGATGCAGAGCCAGAGCATTCCTGGGGGCCATTAGTTTAGTCCTTGTTGGCCTCACCAGAAAAAGAGCATTAATTGGGCACAGTAGCTGCGAGATCACATCAGCCCCCCCCCACAACCAATTTGTAAAATGAGTAAATTGGCTGTCTTGTCATTCCTGGGCTCGCCGTTCGCTGTGGATGCTGCGTTTATAAGGGTAAAGGGGAAGGATAATATCTAGCACATGAGGGGGAATAGAGAAAAAAACACACTCAATTACAAGCACTTAATTCCTCGTGCATTTATACCCTCACTCCCACGCACTTTTTTTTAATAGCGCGTTCGACAGGCACGTGATGCATTGTGGATGCGGAGAGCACAGAAGTAGCAGCAGCCACGAGGTTCGGAGAGATTTCCAGTACGGGAGGGGGGGGGGGAACCACCCGGTACTAAAAAAACCCCATACACGATACTGCATGCTTCGATGACATCAGGCTACAGCATTGAAGTGACCCCCGCTCTCCCGCTCTAAACAATGCCTGAAGAGAGAAGAAGTGTTATCCGCAGTAAATTAAGATTTCCATCATAAAAAAAAAAAAAAAGGCCCAGTCTTTGTTTTCCACGGGTTCCTGCGGTGAGCGAGGAGGCCTTGGCGTACGGAGGCGAATGAGTCAACGCATTGATAGGAACTGGCATCGAAAACACTGCGGCTCTCTTGTGCTCTGGAGTCTCCGTTCTTCCACCCCGTCCATCCGTCCGTCCCTCCTTCCTCCCATCCGTCCCACACACACACACACACACACACACGCTCATCAGGCGCAAGCGCATCCCACGAATCCTCGTTTCCCTACACACACACACGCACACACACACACAGGAACACTCTTTCTCTCTCTCTCTCTCTCTCTCTCTCTCTCTCTCTCTCTCCTCTCGCTCCTCCTCGGCCGCCCCGCTGCGGTAATCGGTGGTGTGTGTGTTCCTGATTCTCCGCTCCGTGGCCGGGAAGACTTGGAGGGCTGCCTGGACATTTGTGATTCATCAGTGAGTTTAGTTGTTGCCTTTGTTCTTAACGGGGCTGGTGGAGAGGGTCCAGTAAAACACTGATGACGCACTGCTGTGCTCCGGGCGTTCAACCCAAACACCACTACCCCCCCCCCCCAACCCCCCCCACAACCTCACTGGACCTCTGGTTCCTCATTGCCTAACTCACCCTCCCACACGCACACATGCACAAACAAACAAATCACACGCAACAACACACAGTACGCATCCCACATATCCGGTAATGAAAAAAGCCCTCAGCGGAACCAAGCGAAAGGAGGCACTATTTTATTTCACGTGTAAAGAAGAAAAAAAATCCCAGTCCCATTTTTCCCTCCGCTGCAGGAAAAAAAAAAAAAAAGAAGGATTAGTAAATCTCTCTCCTCGTCTCCCGGCGGCACCCCCCCTCCCCTCTTCGCCTCCGTCATCACCACCTCTGGTTTTGTGTGATTTTCCTTCATTACCTCTTCAGTTGGTAAATAAAGCCTAGAGTAGTTGGAGTCCATATGGAGCCCTGGTGTGTGTGTGTGTGTGTGTGTGTGTGTGTGTGCCTGGGCGTTACAGCAAGGCCGTTTGGTCAGCATCGTATCAACATGGGTGTGTGGTATATCCTGCTCTGGTTAGCCATGTCTGATTGCAGTGGAGCGCGGGGCAGCTGACAGAAGCGTAGCAGAGGGCCTCGCCGCCGATCACTCATCACCAATCTGCTGCGGAGGGAGGGCCGAGAGAGAGAGAGAGAGAGAGAGACTATGGGGAAAGAGGGAATGGAAGGAGGTGTGGTAAGGGGGCGAGAACGCTCAGTAACATCCACTTGACTCATCGTGCTCGTTTAGTGAAAATATTAACAGTGTGATAGAAAAGAAAACTACGGAAAACTTCTAGTGTCGAGAAAATACATGAATCAAGGTCAGTTCAATATCACTTCTATATACAGCATTTATGTAACTCCTGTCTTCATGGACCTGGACAGATATACTTTCTTGGCATTAAACGTGTCGTTTTCCACGGTTTTGTTTTATGTTCATGTTCAGTTCTTCCCATGAGCACCTGAAGGAGGTTTGAAATCCTGACGCTTGTGCATCTCTTCACCTGTCTAACAGTTTTAACTATTAGCCGTTACAGACTGAACAACATAACATACTGAGGAGAAAAAAATCCCCCCAAAATATCCTTCACTGTGAGTGCCAATATAATGATTAACTTTATTGTGAACATTTTAAATTGATTTCAGAATAAAATACCTAAACTTTCATTAGTGTTTGCTTTTTCCTGCACAGGAAATTGGGTTTTGACTTGACAAAACACTTCCTTTTCCATAATGGCCTATCCTGAGACAAAGTATTTACTTGACTGGGGCTCTTTATGGCTCTCTCTCTCTCTCTCCTTCTGCCACCCCCTCGTAGGTCTCTGTGTTTGGAGAAGGAAACGGGAGGGCCTCGCGGATCGAGGAACTCACTTCAGACTGATTTGGGTCAAGCTCTGTGACAAGGAAATTGATTTTTTTTTTTTGTGCCGAATGGGCCCTACACAGAGCATTACCTGGATTGTGTGGCAGAAAGAAACTGACCTTTTATGAGGTTTTTCTAGAAGCTGGTAATGGAGAGAGACAGCTGCAGCGCATGGACGTTTGCAGAAATGCTTAGAGTTTCATATTTGGGACGAGCCAAATAGTAGAACAGTATTTGGTCTCTAAGTGGGCCTGACATGATCCACTTGCATTTATTGTGGAAAAACATTTCTCTCTGGAAATAGTTACCAGACAAAATAGAGTTGGTGGTGGAGATGTGTAATATGATGGGTCAGAAATTTATGAATGGAAACTCTCAGCTTTTTGTCAGATGTGCAGATTCTGTGGGAAGCAGAAGAGTCCCATTCTGAAAGGTCTTCGTCCAGTATGTTGTATTTCATGTCGACTAGCTTCTTTTCTAGTAGCTACAGTAATAATCTGTGACATTTTTATGTAGTAAATGTTTTGCTGCACTACTACCCTGGTCCCCGCCCGCCGCAGCACCATCATTCCTCCGTTTCGCTCGTTGTTTTTCACTCGTTACCTAAAACATTACATGTTTGGTCTTTGTTAATTGGTCTGGTAGCATTTTAAGTGAAAAGTGAAAAGTAAGAAGCTCCAGAAGTAATTGCGGATCAACCAGTTGATAAAACACAATAGTCATTCAACCTTTACCGAGTTCATGAAAGCTTTTACATTTGTTGTTCTGAACCCCCGGGGTACGGTAGGTCTCTCCTTCGGCCCACAGGAAGGGATGTGTTTTACGCTCCCGGCAGCAGCAACAGCCAGCGGTTTGTTTGGAAGAACCGGGTAGTTAGCATGAGCAGCGATAGCCACCGTGGCTGGGCAGACAAAGAGAAGAGCGCCACCTACAGAAACATCCGAGGAAGAAGACGTAACCGCTGCACTGGACACTGCTTGACTGACAGAGTGATCTCTGGGAACGACGACTTTGAAGATGTCATCCAAATAACGTCGAACGTCCACGTCCACGCGTTAACACCGTGAGTCTCTCTGGGTGAATCCTCTTCCCTGTTCAGAGTCACACACCATCCAGCTCAGGGAGAAGCCTCGCTCACCTCCCCCCCCCCCCCCTGGTAGAGACACACCTTTGTCTCATAATTGAACGCGAGACAATAGGGAGGGTTATTATCTCAAATTTTCCCTCCTCGTCGCAGACCTTACAGAAGTCCCCCCCCCCCCCCCCCCCCCCGCCAGTCATAATTGTCCTGGGCTGGCGGAGAGGGGGATTTTTGTCTCTCCCCCCCCCCACCCCTCCGTCTCACAAAAGCCTCCCGTCACTCAGGTTTGCCACTTATCAAATTAAACATGGCACATAAAATGGGCGTCTTTGTCAGCGGGCTCTGTGTGTGGGAGAGGAGGGGAGTAGAGGGGTATTCATGTCGCCGCGGGGGGAGGGAGGGGGGGAGGGAGGGCCTCTACAGTGGACTAACTAACCATAATCACAACAACAAGAGCGTTTTACTGTACTTATCTGTCTGGTGTCTTTGTGAGGCGCTGTCAGGACTGTCGCCGTGACGATCTAATTGTTTCTCCCTCTTTCATCTGACTGGCTGGCGGACCGATACACTACAAAAAAAAACAAACGCCCGTCTTCAAATTTTTCTGTCACATTCAGTCTTGAAATATTATGATGCTGATTCACTTCAGGGATTTTTGAAAAACAAGCGGCAGTATGTTGACTCAAGGTAGAAAAAGGCGGATCACAGAAATGACCAGAAATGGTGGATATTTTTTTTGCAGTGTCCATTGCTGCCTCTCTCTCTCTCTCTCTCTCTCTCTCTCTCTCTCTCTCTCTCTCTCTCTCTCTGTTCCCGGATCTCAAGCTTTCCCGCTATTTCCTAATTTATTTGTTATCATTATCACTCAAACAGGAAACTACATTTCTCTCCATTCGGTGAATAACACCAACTGCAGGGCTGATAAAGTTGGAATCACCCCAAAGGGAGAAAAAAACAAAACACGTAAATTACCAAAAAGGAAGAAGACGGGGGGGGGGGAAGAGTGAGGCGCCCACTGATGACCTTTCTGAACCGTCCGATGTGGAAACGCTCGGGGAGAGGAAAAAAACAAAACCTCAACATACTGTAAATCTAGTTTAAGGGGCCTCTCTCTCTCTCTCTCTCTCTTACTGTCTGTCTATGTCTCTCGCCCTCTTACATGCAGGCCCTCTGTCCTGGCAGCCGTGGAAAAAATGTCAGGCCGTGGACTGGCAGAGGATGAAGGGCTGTGGGGTGGAAGAGGAGGGGATAAGGGGGTGGTGGGGGGTGGAGGGGGGAGGTGGGGGGGCGGAAGAACAACGTTTCTGAGGTTTTTCAGACACCATATTTGTCTAACATTTCTACCCATTTCGAACAAGTTCAGTCACAGTTCATGAAACAGAGCACCTCCATTTACAGGTCTCCTCCAACAAACCTCGGCTTTATGCTGCGCTCATGCACACACCCAGGCAGACAGAGTGTGTGTGTGTGTGTGTTTGTGTGTGCATGTGCATCCCTTATGTGTGTGTGTGTGTGTGTGTGTGTGTGTGTGCGCGCTACAGTAATAAAGCCCAGCTCCGCAGTTTGATAAAGTCACCTGATTTATGCCTTTAATTAAAGCGCAGAGGTCAGTCTAGTGCGTGTCAATGTGGCGCTGCGGCCCGTGATGCATCATCGGCCGGGCCGGTCACCGGCGATGCCAGAGGGGGCCAGACATCATGAGACAGAGAGAAGGGGTAGGTGAGAAGAAGAGGGAGAGAGAGAGAGAGAGACACACAGACAGAGAAGAGAGAGAGAGAGAGAGAGAGAGAGACCGGGGCACCGCCTGGGTTTTATGACCGGGGGGGCGGGCAGAGGGGATAAGGGGAAGGAGGAGGGGGGGATGTGGATCAGAGACACTGACGCCTTCAGACAACAATGCACTGTTTCCCCTGTAATCCCGTGATTCATCGGGCTCAATGGAGGACACTTGATAGCAGATGATAATGAAACTGCAACCCCAGACAGCCTGGCTTGCAGGGGGGTTTTCCTCACCAAAACGGACCCTTCGCCCGTTCGGTCGCAGCAACGCGGCGGTGGTGCTTCTGCCCTGGCGGAAGCACCCAGGGGAGTCGTCTTTAAAATACGATTTCAGAAGCGATGTGTGTGTTTGTACGCGCGGGTCACGTGTCTGCCTGCGTCGTTAAGCTCTTAATGGCGGGCTCTGTTATTCCACCAATACCCCGCGCCCGACTCGCCGTCACCGTCGTGTCGATGCCACTCTGATTTACGCCGCGTGGAGTGTTTCTGCTACGCGGCGGCTTTCGCGCTCGGCCTCGCGTAAAGCCCGTAAAGTTTTTTGCCTCTGCGCCGGTTAAATGTCAGCCGAAAATTGCCAAACTTTATTGAAACAACAGCAACAGGGTAGTTAATACAATAAGAAAGGCTTATTGCTGTGGAGTCATCAGTTGTAGTTTAGTATCGGCTGGGGGAGGGGGGGAGAGAGAGGAGCTCGGCGAGGGTCGACTCCCCCCCCCACGGCGATGTGTGTGGCGGCGTTAGCGCTGAGAGAGGCGTCCAAGTTTCGCTGCGTTCCGCACAAGGGGGGACGCAGGTTTTTTGCCAAAGCCTTTTCACGGTGAGAGGGCTTTCCAGTCCAATGAAAGTAATATGTTGTAGGCGCTGAAGGGAAGGGGGAGGGGGGGGTGTGGGAGGGAGTGGGGGAGGAGGAGGAGGAGGAGGAGGAGGAGGGAGTGGAGCGGAGGGGAGGGGAGGGCAGAAGAAATATAAATCCACTGTTGTTTTTCCTCCTTCAGGGAAAATCCATTGTTTTCCTCTGGTGCCTGGCCTATGAGACAGAGGAGAGGCTGGGACACACACACACACACACACACACACACACACACGCCTGCACGTATTCACACTCGCACAAACACACACTTGGAAATCACATAACACATGCGCAGTTTATAGAAATATGCACGCACGCACACACACATACACACACACACACACACACACACACACACACACACGCGCAGAGCTAAACTGCAGAGTGTGGTGTGGTGATGAGAGGTTTGGCCTCGGCTTCACAGAGGCTCTGGTTAAATCTGGTTCTGCCTCCTCCTTGTCATCAGACTCTCTCTGAACACTACACTGTAATAAGTTGCACAGCGTCCCTCCCTATGGTCCGATGCACCGCCACCACTCCCAGTTCAATACACACTGATAGGTGAAGGTCGGACTGTGTGTGTGTGTGTGTGTGTGTGTGTGTGTGTGTGTGTGTGTGTGTGTGTTGGGTCGTAGCCTCCACATCATCATCCCTCCACACCCTATCCCAGCCTCTCACATGATGCCTCCCTCGGCTCCCAACCTGCAATCATATTCAGCTCCTCTCTTTTACCATCCGTGGCAAACAGAGTGAACAATCTACTAGCTGCTCTGTTTCTACTGTTTCTACTGTTTCTACTGTTTCTACTGTTTCTACTATTTCTACTGTGTCTGTCAATCAGACTGTCTCTAAATGATCTAACTGGAATCACAAGGACTTGTAGATATTTGATTAGTTGTCGTTTGGTTGTTGTTCTTCTTCACACGATGTTAAAGACATGTTGATCTAAAGGCTTAATGCTTAAATGCTTAAAATTAGTTTCTTAGGCAAATATAAATAGTGAAGTTGATCCTATGTATGAATTTCCTTTCAAAACAAAAATTTTAATTAAAAAAATAAATGTTTTTTTTAGTAGTTTTCACTTTGAACTTGAAATGTGAAATTTAGAGGTGGAAAATGTTGAACCATCATGATTATTATCATCATTTTAAAGGCTCACATAGTGATTGTGGCCTTTAAAAGTTCATTTGTGGAATTTCTTTGCTTGTTATTGCCAAAGGGAGGCGACTTTGAAGAGTCCAAAATATAAGATCGTTTTGATTTGGGTCACTGCACAATTCCTTTTGTGTTATTTCATAGTTTTGATGACTTTACTATGATTGTAAAATGTGGAAAATAGTAAAGATAAATAGTAAGAATAAAAAACTTTGACCGGTACGGTATGTTTCAGCACATTTGGTACTTAAATTCTTCAAAAGTGCTTTAAAACTCCACTTCATTCTTCGTGTTATGCTCAGACATTTTTATATTGTTTACTCCAGGGGATGAAACAGTTTACACAACTCATCTCATGTCAGACCATATTTTGTCTCCGTGTCTTTCAGTGCCTCCTATTTCGTAAAGAGCGTCCCTTAAGACTTCATCGGTCACTGCGCTGATTGTTAGACGGCTCGCATATTAGAAGGCTGCCTGACTGTAAATAAACTCACTGGTCACGTTGGAGGATTATCTGAGACATTGCTAAAGTCCCAGCACAATACCCCGTCTTATAGCAGAGCTCGCCATTTAAAACAAACGCTAACGTTACGCAACGTCCTGAGCCGGGGGTCGGGGAGGAAAGGGCCTTCGGAGAACGCCACGCCGCTCGCTACAGTAATTAGCCATTTAACAGACGCAAACATTTTGGATGAGGTTTCGGGAAAAGCTCTTAATTGAGGGGAGACGCTGACATTAAGTTGGTAATGGCACCGGGTTTTTCACAAGCGTGTAAAACGCTCCGGTGAAAAGACGTCCGAGGCGGCGGGAGCGGACACGTCGAGTCCCCCCCCCCCCCCCCCGGCGGCCATTTTGCCCCCGAGACAGCTGTCTACATTTCATCCGCCCTGTGGCTTTTAATGCGACTGCCTGATAGAGCCGTGTCGGGGGGGGGGGGGGAGGCGGCGGGTGACAGGGGGTTTGAAAACCGCGGCGTGTTTACCCGCTCCGGGGGCCAAATCCTCCTCTTCCTCCGGGATAAGCCGGGAGCGGGGGGGGGGACGCCCGCCAGGAGCTGCGGCTCGTCCACGCAGACTTCATTCCAGTCAGAACTGGAGACGAGACCACCAATTATTTTTATTCTTGGTGATTTGGGTTTCTTGGGTTTAGAGAAGAGGAGGGGGAGGAGTTGGTCAGATTATCTAAATATAAACCCGTGAAAGTATGCATCTCTCTCTCGCTCTCTCTCTCTCTCTCTCTCTCATTCTCTTGCACCGTCTGAGTATCCTGCTATCTTCTTACTGTTTATTTCCCTGTTGTCAACAACAACAGCACCACCGTCGCACCGCAGAACATTAAATCACTTCTCTTGTCAGGTTTGGTGTTTTATCATATAGATGCATTTTTTTTTAGAGGAGTCACAAATTCAACTGAAACTGCTTCATGACGACTTTTCCAAAGACTTCAATGACAAACGCAGTTTTTTTTTTTTTTTTTTCCCTCCCCCGACACACAGACGTGGTGAGGTATCTGTCTGGGGAGAGGTTTTTTTTTTTCGCTGACCTCAGGCCTGTCCAGGGACAAGCCAGGATGTCCCCAGGAGAGGCCAAAACAGCCTCAAGGCTAGGAGGGATTAGACAGAGGGAGGAAGGGAGGGGAGGGAGGGGAGGAGGGAGGGGAGGTGCGTTCACTGTTAGTTTTACTGTCGGACGTCAGTAAACAGGAAAGGGCCGTCCTGTCAAGCCAAAGCGCTCATTAAAGCCACGGTCCGGTCCCGTCCTGTCCGGGGGATTTCCTCCGCTCGGTTAGCAGAGGAGCGGCGGTGAGGGAGGGAGGGGGGAGGGAGGGAGTTAGGCGGCGGGGGGGGGAAAGGAATGAGCGTGGCGCTGCCATCTGTCTACCACCACTGTCCCGGCTGGTGCCGCGCTGCCCGGCGTCCCCGCCCCCGTCGGCCCCTGACCCAGGCCCAGGGTACCCCAGCCAAGTTTCTCCCTCAGTCACAGGGACCCACGCTGGCTCCAGACGCCGGCTGAAAGGCACATTCATTTTCCTCATTCACTCACGTATAAAAAAAAAGGCGTTAGGTAACCGCGCAGCTACCCCGACCCAAAATAAAGTGTGTGTGTGTGTGTGTGTGTGTGTGTGTGTGTGTAGGAAGGAGTGCAGCTGCCAAACCCCTGTTATAAATGAATGAATGAATGAAACGTCAGGAGACTCATGACTCTTGACAGTCACGGCATGATGCAATGGTTAAAGTGGTGCCTTGGTTTTTCCACACCTACTGGAGGCTGACAACCTGAGGGCCTGTGGAGCTGCTCATCAGACCGCTGTGAACAGGCAGCTGGCTTTCCATCCAAGCGCACCGTGTCTAAGAAAATCCTCAATATCATGAAAAAGACTGTTGTTGTTGTTGATTATGGCGCTGTATGTCTTTTCGCCCCGTGGCACATACACTGTGCGCGGTGATGCCCGTGCACGTTTGTGTGAACATGAGTTTGAGGTGTCTGCGTCTGGACGTAGTAGGTGTCCATGTCAGGGTTTTTGGGGGTGGGGGGGGGGGGTGCTGGAGATAACGTCTCTCTGCAGTGAGGTGTTACTGAGCTTCCACAGGCAGACTCTTCCCTCTTCCTCCTCCTCTTCCTCCTCTTCCTCCTCCTCTCTATCAAGCACTCCAGTCTCACTCTCCTCCTCAGTCTCTATCTTCTCCCCCTTTCCACCTCCTCCCTCTCTCTCTCTCTCACCCCTCTCTACCACTCCACTCGTTATCTCTCCTCTATCCAAGGCCTGCTCCTGTTCAGTTAATCTCTTCGTTCCTCACATCACACATCACCCCCCCGAGTCCGCGGAGGACCAACTCTGACCTCAACCGCGTGAGCCACGGCGAGGGAGATTTTGCTGTTATGCTACTGTTGTTGTTGTTGTTGTTTAGGACGAGCTCTAATGACAGTTTTGCGGCCTTCCTCCCTTCCTGTTGTCCAGCGCATCGTTCTCCTCCGTCTCCAACAGTTTGGACGTGACCGATGGGGCGTTGCGAGAGGAGAGCAACACCAAGCGAGGGATTTGTATGGATATGTCATATCAAAGAAAAAAAAGATTCCTCAGTGGCGAGGGCCATATCCTGTAAGTCCATTTAAGACGCGGGACCCGGGGCCTATTGAAACAGCTGCTGCGGTTTCTGGACCAGAAGAACAAAGTTTCAGAGCGAGTAGAGAGAGAGAGAGAAGAGAAGCATCGCCTCATCCTAGCAGAACAGGGGATACAAGGCCTGACGTCTGCAACAATGCCAAGAGGAGATGATAGGCCGCAGTAAAACCAGTCTGAGGCATCTAATTTGGGAGCGCTGGACGGCGCACAAAATACCGAGGAGGGGAAAGAGAATAGCTCCCCGGGCCGACATGGAAATTGTCTGGGGGGAGTCGGAGCCAGTTAAAACAAACATGAAAATAATTGACGCTGCCTCTCCGTCAGACAGCCGCGATTGGTTGTTGTGCGCCGCGACTTGTGGAAGTGTTTGAGTGGCACCGCGGCGCTGGCTGTCACGACGCCGCGTTGCCGCTTGCGCCGTCTGCTGAGTCGGCGTTCCTCCAGAGTGTGTGGGGGGGGGGGGGGGGGGGGGAGTCGGGGGTCTCTCCGCCTTGCTGAAAGCCAGTTAGCAGAGTTTGAGGAATGGGGAGGATGTTTCCCCCCAGCCGACACCCCTCCTCCTCCTCCTCCTCCTCCTCCTCCTCCTCCTCCTCCTCCCCCAACGTGTGATGGTTTCCACTTCCTGTTTGCGCTCCCTCTCTTTCCTCCGCTCCCCGCGCTCAGGGACATCTGGGGAACACATTCAATAGAGTCCCACTGCCACCAAGTCAACCACACATTAAGTACTAACACACGCTCGGAGGCAGGATGAGGAATCTCTGACGTTTCCGTGTCTCTCTTGCTCTCACATACTGCAGATGCAACGCTCGTTTTCTCCTCCCTTTCTCCCTTTCTTCACTTCTTTTCCCTCCTTCTGTCCATCACTCCTTCTCCTCATCCTCTCTCTCTCTCTCTCTCTCTCTCCGGTGTTCGAGGCTTATTATCCAAGCGACTGCCGACCCCTGGCCCCGGCTGACAGAAAGGTCAGAGAGGAGAGTAATAGGAAGGGAGATGAGGCAGAAAAGTGGCGGGCCAGGTCAGACCGTGGGATCAGGGGCCCTGTGGGGGGGGGGGGGGGGGTCCCTAACAAGACTGGCTACAGGGATGGGTCAGCTCCCAAAGGACGTGCATGCACACGCAGACAACCGAGCATGAGCGTGCACTAGGGTTTGACTGATGTGGGCTGTTGAAGTCCAGTACTGATGCTGATATTTTTGGATTCAATCTGCAGATAGTGAATGTTTTGTCCATTTTGATGCCAAAAGGTCGCAGAAAATTCCCATAAGCAACCACTGTGGTAGCGATCTGTATAATAAACAATCAAACTGCATCAAATCCATCGTATTGGAAGTGGAAAACACCCTAGCACACACACACACACACACACACACACACACACACACACACACACACACACACACACACACACACACACACATCAGCAAAACACACACATTATACCCTTTCAAATAGATACCAGATGCTCTCCCCACTGTCCCACTCCTGTGCAACCTTACACAGGATGCACACACACACACACACACACACACACACACACACACACACACACACACACAGCAGCGACAGTTCACAAATCCTCACCCCCCGAGAGTTGGACGTCACATCAAGACGCCGCTCCGACGACGACGGCGTGCAAGCTCCGCCCTCAACGAGCCGCGCTCCCCAAAAAGCAGATAGCTGAAAATAGAAACGGGAGAAACATTCCCGCCTTGTGTTTTTAATGTGATAATTAAGAGGCTGATTGCAGAACCGGTGCCAGAGAGCGAGCGCTGGCACCGGTTCTGTGTTTGCTCTCGTGTATCTAATCAGCTTCCTCCACGCCGGGTTTTTATCTGCAACAACGGGCCGGTTAACCGTCGGGACAGATTAGATTTATACGCGCTCCCCGCGTCGATGCCAGGACATATTCTGGATACAGTACGTCTCGGTTGTCTACGTGCACTTCCTGAGTCACAGTCTGGAAATGACAAATATTTTCTCCCCATATTTCTCTCTTAATAGGACGGGTCCCTGGCGCAAACCAGACATGATATTTCCAGAGACAGAGAGAGAGAGAGAGACAGCGCTGGGAGTGATAACGGAGGATCAACGGAATACATGAGTGAACGGAAGCGAGATCGTTCAGGAGATGAGAAGTGGAGATGTTTGGTTGATGGTTTTGAGGTGCATTGTGGGTCACTGGGACGGCGGGCCTGTGGTCTTGTCACCCCCGGTCTCTTCAAGGCCGGTCAAGCAGCGCACTCTTCATTAGCTCAATGACTTCTGGTCACAAGTTCTGGTTTATGGGTCAGAGAGCTAGCATGTGTGTGTGTGTGTGTGTGTGTGTGTGTGTGTGTGTGTGTGTGTGTGTGTGTGTGTGTGAGAGTTATAGACCTTTGGAGTGAGGACATTTCGTCTGGTCCTCACTTGTCTAAGGGTTTAATTCAGGGTTAGGGTTTAGTGTTGAGATTATAATTCGGTTCAGATTAGGATTAAAGGACAATCTGTCCTAAAACACTTTTTAACAATGTTAGAAACTTTTTTTGTTTTGTTTTTTGGTTGTATATTTTTCTTATTCCTGCAGATAAAAATGTCATTTCTCCTCTGACAGCAGCCTCAATAGACCAGAATGCAATGCAACAAGTTCACGCCCCTTTTCTGGGGATGTCAAAAGTCGTTTTGGGAAACAGGAAATCACAAACTGTAAAAGTAGACAAGACTCACTCACTCATCACAAAATATGGACGGCATTGAGCATCACAGATTAATGATATCTAGTATCTGAGGTTAGGGTGAGTTGAAGGTGAGTTGAAGGTGAGTTGAAGGTGAGTTGAAGGTGAGGCTCGGGTTTAAGGATAAGGTTGGAGTTAGGTTTAGGTGAAGGTTAGGGTCCCCATAAAGATAGAAGTACAAGGATGTGTGTGTATTGTGTATTGTGTATTGTGTGTGAGGGCGGGGTTGGGTTTGCAGTTCCTTCTTTCCTTCTATACATTCTATACACACACACACACACACACACACACACACAAACCCCCCCTCCCCCAATGCCCCCCTTCCTCCAGCAGATAGCCATTTCCTTTGAAGTGAGTTGTGATGGGAGAGGAGATAACATGTCGCTCTCAGGATGAGGAAGACGGCTCTGGCTACCGGCCACGCTGACAGGCCCCGACTCGCTCCGTCTGTGTGACTGCACTGCAAAAAATAGACACCTTGACACCAAGTCTCCGGCCTAGCACTGAGAGTTAGGAGCTTTCAGATGCGCTGGTTGTCGCGTGAAAACTTCTCAACTTGTGTTTCCACTTCGATTGAAGGTTTGTATGTTCCTCAGTGGGCTGAGCGAATTCTCCAACCTCTTGGTTCTGATGAAATCCTTTTTTTCCGTCTTTTTTTTCTCAGTTCCCGAAAAGCTGACGTGGAGATAGAGACAGGAATGACGCAAGAGACCGGAGATACAAAGTCTTGACTCGACAGCGACAATATTGTCACTTGTTTCTAGAAAAGAATCCTGAATGAAAACAAGTGGAATTACCCCGCGCTGTCCAAAATGTTCACTAAGAGAAATGAGATTAGACTAAACGACCTGTTGAGACGGACATTTTTTGCAGTGTGTCTGTGCCTGAGTGTTTGTCTGTGTCTGTATGTAAGTGTGTGTGTGTGTGTGTGTGTGTGTGTGTGACAGTCTGTGCATGTGTGTGCCTGTATGCGAGGCGAGGGGAGCTGGGTGACTCGATTGGAGGCAGCAGTTGGTGCAGATTCTTGTTTTCCCCGGAGCAGAGTGTGGCTGTCGCAGCGGGTGAGGAGGTGGGGTTTTTTTTTGGGGGGGGGAGTTGGGGGGGAGAGTTTGAGGGGGAGGAGGGCACAACCAGAGGCCCGGACCCCTGGAGGAACAGTGGCTCCCTCTGTGAACTGACAAGAGGGCGAAGGGGGCGACTCCCAGTGCCCGCCGCCCTCCATCGCCCCCCTCTACCGGTCCCTGTAACTCTACCCCGGAGATAACCATCGCACCCTGGGCCTTCGGCGTGCCCCGCCTGCCCTGACACCCCACCTCGGCCCCCCCCCCTGCTCCAGGGTCACCGAGGAGGGGGGGGGGGGGCAACACTTTCACATCAACGCAAGGCCTGTCTGGAGTCCTCACATAGCTCCGCCGGAGCCGATAACTGACTCGCACATTTACACCGTCTTTGTTTTAAGCCCGGCCCAGCAGCCCTGCCTGTCATGCTGGGACCTCCAGTTACGTCTGTGTCTGTGCATGGTGGGGGGGGGGGGGGGGGGGGGGGGGGGGGGTGGGGTCTGCCAGCTCATCGGAAGACAGCGGTTATCATTATGTATGATTATATGAAAATAGGAGGACATATTTTCTGACTCCAGCAGTAATTGGAGGAAGGTGAAGGGGGAACCTCCGTCGACTGGGCGAGTGTTTGTCCTCCCTCTTGCAGCGATTGGGTATCGTGTAGGTCTGAATCTAAATATTTGCCTGACCCGGGGCCTCGTTACACATCAGAGAGGGGGCTTTATAAAAAAAAAAACACCCTGGCTAAAAATATATTGGGTGCATTAGTGTGGTCGGGAGAGCACTTTAGTTCTGAGTGGCCCTCCTCCACCCCCGCTGAGCCGAGCTGAGCGTGACACTGCTGCTCCCGCTGCTCTCCGCAAGCACATAAACCCTCAGATGAAACACACACTGTACCAGACCCTGTGGTACCCCTGCGTAAGACAAACCTGTAACTGACTCGCAGCTCATTGTATCACAGCGTTTTTGGTGCAGATGAGCTGAAATACATGACTGTTTTTTACGGGCTCACCTGTTGACTCTCTAAATAAAAAAACCCAAGCTTTGAAAAAAATCTCCCCCAGCCAGACCGAGAGAGCGCCGGAGAGCACCGCTGCCCGGGAAACAGGGGAAACTATGAAAACCATGGAAAATATCCCGAGCTAGGTAAACAGACCGCGGAAAACAGTCACAAAGACGAAATCTGACATCATTCGCCTCGTGCGTCAAAAATCCAGTCGCACTTTCAAGTGATCCGTGCAGACTGTAAGTTTTAATTTCACGATACGCGGAGAGACGAGTAAATCCCCGGGCATTCGGAAAACCAGATGCTGTTTGGCAGGTGAACTGAGGTCTGCGGCCATTCTCACTACGGTTGCACACACACAGGGAGGGGCCGGCAGGTTGTTTGCCCTCCAACTGGTAATTACTTTAGTTGCCTACCATAAAGGCAATAAAGCCTTATCACTAGATACATAAAGCTGGCCCATTACCGCCAAGGAGCGCCGTAAATATTTCCCAATTATCAATAATCCGGCCGGGGTGGCGTCCGATACGCGCCCATTTCCCCGTGTCATCATAAACCTGTAGCCATGGCGACAAAATAGCTGGCGGATAAGAGAGTGCTGCATTCCTTTCCTCTTAATGTTGGTCCTCTTTAAGGGTCGTAAAATAGATACTCAGGGAGAGAAGAGGACAGGGATCATTGATTGAATGAAATATAATGTTGAACTGAAAGCTTGTTTCATTGCCTGACCCTCCTAATACCCACGAACACACCCTTTCTCTCTCTCTCTCTCTCTCTCTCTCTCTCTCTCTCTCTCTCTCTCCCTGGCTGAATGGACAGTCAACTGCTCAAAGAGAGATCGGGTTTCTGTTTGTGTTGGTTCCATTGTCTCCTACATGGGACGGACATGTAATTGCCCGGGACAGCACACAGTGGACGTGGTGAATGGGATGCCACGCCGTTTTTTGATCTGCAGCTCTTTTGTTGTTCGGCTCCTCTGCCTTCCAGTCGAAACCCGGGAGGCCCGAGGCCGAGGACGGGCTCTCGGTCGTGGAGCAGCCGCACCGCAGTGAGGCGCTGACTCCGGGGCTGCCAGCTCATCTAACGCAATCACAATGTTTTCTTTCAAAAAAAAAAAAAAGTCTTGCTGTTGCTGCATGAAAAAAACACCCCAAAAAACAACCTCATTACCGTTAGCCGTGACTTTTGTGTTGAAAATAGACGCATCCCTGTTTTTGGAAAAGGCGCTTAGTTGAAGCGACGGTTTCAAATCCCCGTCGTGGGGTGGACGTTCAGGTTGGAGCCGTTGGAACAAGATGTGAGCGTTGGTTCGGTGCTGTGGTTGTGGTAACGTCTCGTCGGTAGCTCTCCGCCAAAACCTGGGTTCAAATAGTAGCAGTTCGTTCACAGCGTTTGTTTTGCGCAAGCACAGAAATGTCTACTAAATTGACTCAAACCTTTTGGCACTCCGGGGTTAAAACAAACACACATCAAATATTATTTCACCCATTTCTGCACTAAACCGCCTCATAAAATACAATATAACCTGCCTGTAAAGACGTGTACCAGGCATACGTGCTCCTATGTGGGATCCTCATGTGTCATACAGTCCAGTATCCTCCGTCGCACTAGCATGTCTCTGTCTCAGGTCCAGTGTGAGACTCCCAGCTCTTGGAAGCTCAGCAGAAGGGCACAGCAGCAGCAGCAGCAGCAGCAGCAGTTTTTCATTTTCCAGTAGATTTTGGAGGGTGGTTTAATTGCTGCATGAATCATTCTTGTTCTGCATTCCCAGGGATGTGTATTAAATGCTTCATTAGACGGGCCAAGTGAACATTGGGCTCCAAAAACCCCTCCTCGCTCTTCTCGCCCTCCTCAACCCCCAGGCGTTGGAGTGTGGGGGTGATGTCTGCCGCTGGCTGCATGCCCACCGGTCTCTACGGACAGAGGAGTGTGTGTGTGTGTGTGTGTACAAAAACCGTCTCATTGTCTGTGTCTTTGCTCAACCCCCGAAGACTGAGTTGAGTCAGCGGTGTTAATTTGGATGAGATCAAAGTGAGAAAATGAAAACTCGTGAAGCAGGAGCAGGTGAAGCTTCCCGGATTCCCCTCAGGTAGTCAGTACTACAACAGTATACATGTACTACTTCACTGTGTGTGTACGCCATCCTGGGTGTGTGTTTTTTTGTGCTGATTTTACAAGAGAAGGTGTTGAGAAACTGTAATCTATAATTTCTATTAATTACCTCCCCCCAACACACACACACACACACACACACACACACACCCTTCACAGGTAATCACCGTTTGTGGTGTCTCGCTGCTGGTTGTGGCATGTACGCAGGTTCACAGTGATGAAAAGTCACTGCCGCTGAATTGCACACCCCGAGTATTAGATGTCATCATATTACAAAGCAAACCAAGAGCACATTTGAGAAAAAAAAAAAAAAAAAATCCCTTGCTATCACTTCCTGCTTCGACACCTTTTAAGATCTGAGTCATAAAAACTAGACGGTGGGACATATCAAAAAAACCTTTTGGTGCAAATGAAGCGACCGTGAGCTGAAACTGCTCCGTGTGCAACCGTGCTGGTGGCCTTTTTTCACCACGTAATTACACTTCACTTGTCCTCTGTAATACACAATAAAGACACACACACTCGACACGCCCTGCAATAACGCTGAGAAACCAGTGAGACTAAACAAACTCCCCTGGCATGTTGATAACAGAGGACATATTATCAAGTTTACATGTTGTAAATGACACCATAGTTAAATAAAGATACAGCTTATTATGGGCTTGCTTATTATACTGGCCTACAGCAGAGCAGTGTGTAAACTCAGCTCCCAGTCTCGCCTCCATTTAACCACTAGGTTGAGTGGTTTTTCTCATTTTTAGCCGTATCCTGGGGGGGGTTGTGTGTGTGTGTGTGTGTGTGGGGGGGGGGGTTCGGATACACAGCGAACAAACACTGCTGTCTTGTGAAAACCTTGTAAATATAGTTGTGGCGACTTTCATGTGATAATCTGTCTTGTTTTTTGTTTTATTTTGGCGGTGTCTTTGCTGCTCCTGTCAATCAAACAGCGTGTCCAAGTACTGTGACGTCTTTTTTTCTGTTGATGGGAGTTTGAGTTTCTGCATTCGCTCTTTTCTTTGTCTGTTCGGCGGCGGTGGCGATCGGTGACGACCCTGTTCATCACTTCCTGTTGTGCGCCAGAGGTTCTTCAGGTTAGGCTGACTCACTATTGTGTTAGAGAAGCGCGGTCCACAAATCCTACCACCCTCGGGGCTTCGGAAAAAAAACTGCAGCTTGGTGGTCAAGCTGAAAACAAGTGGGTTTTTCTTAGATTCCTGAGTGTGTGTGTGTGTGTGTGTTTTATGTATTTTATATATGTATAACACATCTAAATGCAGACCCCTCTCCACCCTCCACCACACACACACACACACACACATGCACAACCATCGACATAATGGTCTCACACAAGCACACCCAACACTCTCACACACACACACACACACACACACCCACACAAAAAACCCAGCTGACAGAGGCAGACTTAGGGGCTGGGGACGGCGGTTGTGTTGGTGCCTGGGGCCCCAGCGGGTTTGTTTGTGGTTTGTTTGCTGGGGTGGGGGGGTGGGGGGGGGAGGAGGGGTGAGAGGTTTACCCACAGCGCCCTCCCTGGCACCAGGCTGTCCCGGAGGAGGAAAGACCAGCCTTTGTTTCTGGAGGGATGCTGCCGTCTCGGGGATGTGGCAAGACAGATATGTTAAAGGAATACACCGAGCTCTTGGAAAAAAAAGATGGTGTCTGTCGGTGAACTCGTCAAGCAGTGGGGACATTGATATCAAAATGGCCTCTGTGTGTGTGTGTGTGTGTGTGTGTGTGTGTGTGTGTGTGTCCGTCATGTAGACATGTAGACGGATGATTTGCGTCTACATCACCGTTAAGCTGACCGACGGGCCAACTTCCCTTACAGCTTGGTACATTCCTTTAAGGTCACTGAACTCACCGGGGACTACTGTGTGGTTGTGTGTGTGTGTGTGTGTGTGTGTGTGTGTGTGTGTGTGGGCAAGTGGGGAGAGGGATGAGGGATACTGTGTATGTGTGTATTCATGCATGTCCATCATAACGTCTGAACCACTGTACGCTCACTCTCCTTTGTTTCTGTGTGTGTGTGTGTGTGTGTGTCTGCCTGTCAGTCTGTCTGCTAGACTCTGTGTGTGTGTGTGTGTGTGTGCGTGCGTGCACGAGTGACTCCAGCGATTATCCAATTGGTCTGCCCTCCGCCGTGATGTATTACTCTGGTTCCTGACAGACAGGGCTCCACGAAACGGGCTTCCTAGTAATTGTCTTCTTACGCGGCGAGGCCAAGAGTCAGCTTGAAAATATAAATAAGCCATAATGACGGCTTTGAAAACACAGAGAATTACAAAAACGACTTATCACTGAGCCCCGAGAGATCATATGGACTGCAGCTGAGACAGCGGGGGAGAGAGAGAGAGAGAGAGAGAGAGAGAGAGAGAGAGAGAGAGTTGAGGTTAGAGAGAGAACAAAGGGAATGTGAGTGAGGGCAAAAGAGGTAGACTGATGGGAGAAGAAAAAAAAAGAAAATGAGTGAGAAAAGTGAGAGTGCCAATAAGGGAGAGAGAGAGAGAGAGAGAGAGAGAGGGAGAGAGAGAGAGAGAGAGAGAGAGAGCAGAGCAGTAAACATTAATTTATAGGTCTGGTTATTACAGAGAGGAGCCAGGATTCTGTGAGAGAGGAGCCAGCCTCTCATCCTTCCTCCTCTTCCTCTCCTCTTCCTCTTCCTCTCCTCTCCTCTCCTCTCCTCTCCTCTAAACACCTCCAACCTCAGCCTGCTGCCCTGTCATGCATTCACCATAATAGGAGCCATGTTTAGAGGTTTTGACGATCCCTCTCATCCCCCCTTCGGCCTGCCAAGTTCAGCTTTACAGTCACAAATCAATCGTGTGTACAGAGGAGATATCAGATCTTCTCTCTTTTTTTTTCTGACAAAACGACCTTTCGGCTTCTCGAAAAACTGGAAATATGAGTCATGGGCATTAACACGGTCTTAAAAGTAACGTATCACCTCTCAGGGAGCAGCTTAGCATAACCGAAACTGTAATTATTTTCATGGCTGCGAGCGTCGGAAGGGGACAGAAGACATGTTCGCTCTTTTTGAGAAATCGTCAACTTATCTTTTGCGTGTTGTGACAGAAGTACCAACCAAAGTCACGTCTTGTGTCTCTGGTGGATACCTCCGTGTCCTCTGTACATGCTAACGTGTTAGCATTCAGTACATGAAGCGCCTGTAGGCAAGTAGCATTATCCGCCGTAAGAGGGTAGACCTGTTAGTGATCCACACTTGGTGTCTGTCACCTTAAAGGGTACGTTGACGGGACGATTTCCCACACCCCTTGAACACCACATCGGTGTTTGGTTTGGAAAGTTTGGAGAAGGCGGATCAAACGCATCGGTGTGCATTGTGGGCTGCGGACGGTGAATGAAATCAATCGAGGAATCATCATTTTCACGCACCTGCTCCATTGTGATCGTGTCACTCACATCACCTCGCTAATCCCTGCATCGCATGTAACAGTTCAAATGAAGCTGACATGCAACAAAACTATTAAGATGTCCATTATGTGTGTATGTGTGTGTGTGTGTGTGTGTGTGTGTGTGTGTGTGTGTGTGCCGGTGTGATCATTTATCTTAAAGGAACACTTTGTTGTTGTGAAATCTTTCTTGTAGCGCCGAAACGTTTTTGAGCTTAACATCCGACAATGTATTTTCAAGCGGCTACAAATGGGGTTGAAAAAGGATTTGCTGAACATCATTTATTCCGACGAGAGAGCGTCCGGTCTTTCTGCCAAGACCTGCCGTATCTTTCTATTTCAAACATAACACAAATATTGTCGTTGGAAGTCTCTTTTGTAAACTGCCTGGCCAGCCACATACACGGAATACTGTCGAATTACAACATGTGGGAAAGTAATTACGTCCCATTTTCCGGTTTAATCATCTTCCCGGCGGTGTTTGCTTGCCCGGTGAGAGTTTTGTTTTCTCCCTGTGTCCCGGGGCCACGCTGTGCCATCCTGTTTGAGGAGGGAAATCTTTTAATTCAGGGCCACAAACTCAATATTTACCCAGCGTAGCGAACGATTAACGCAGATGGGAGCCAAGTTGTTTTTTTTTGTTTTTTTTTTCATCCCGACTGGGCGGCGAAGTGCAACTTGCTAATGTTGTGTTTATGTGAGTGTGTCTGGGCATTAATGACACATTAGCTATTGAGAAACAACCTCCCCCCCTATCCCCCCCCCTCCTCCCCCCTCCTCCTCCCCCCCTTTCCTCTTGTTTACTGTCAGTCTAAATGACATTTGTTGCACCGGTTGTCGGTTTCAAACAGTTTTCCGTGTTAGGGTGTTCCTGTCTCGGAGAGGTGAAGTGGGTTCATGTTGTTTGCTTGTCCAAACGTTTTCCATCAGAGAAAAAAATATGGAGAATTAGGCAAGACGAGAGAGAGAGAGAGAGAGAGAGAGAGAGAGAGAGAGAGAGAGATGACTTATGAGGAGAGAGGAGGGCAGGAAAGGCTGCTTCCTTCCTCCCTCCGTCATGATCACCCAGGGGCCGATGTCTCTCTAAACAGGCCCGGTATTTTTAACTCTAATCGGAGGGGAAATGCCACCTCGGGGTCCCCGGGGGTCGCCGGGGAGCAGGGAGGGAGCAGTCCAGCGTTTCCTGACCCTTCCGGAGCCACACCAACAGGGACGCCCGGGCCCGACCCCGGGCCCTGCGGGACATCACCGGCAGGGTCAGAGAGCAGGAGGTTTGAGTGTGCGTGTGTGTGTGTGTGTGTGTGTGTGTGTGTGAGAGAGAGATTTTCTGTCTTCTGTGCTTCTGCGCCTGTATTTGTGTGTGTTCTACAGTGTGTGTGTTTTACAGTGTGTGTGTGTGTGTGTGTGTGTGTGTGTGCGAGAGAGTGAGAGAGATTTTGTTTCTTCTGTGCTTTAAGCCTCTGTATGTTATTACCTGAGTGAGTTACAGTACCTGCGTGTGTGCATGTGTGTGTGTGTGAGTCTGTGTGCATGCGTGTGCATGTGTGTGTGAGTCTGTGTGCATGTGTGTGCATGCATACATGTGCACGAGTGTTTGTGTGTATATCTCTGTTTATATGAGTGTATCTGTGAGAGAGATTGTCTCTGTGTTCATGCGTTTATATCTGTGTGTTTTTAATGTTATAATGCATTATAATGTGTGCATATGTGCATGTGTGCACGTGTGCATGTGTGCATGTGTTACTGCGTTGACACCTGACGATAAATTCCCACATAATTCCTGTGCACCAACAATTCACACGTCCATAAACCGCATGAGTCGTAGATAATCTCACTGTTTACTCCTGCGTTGGCGCAGTGATTCCACGCCTCTCCATCTTTGACGTCATTTATCTTCGCCACTTCCTCGTCTATGAATCAACGTTTTACACTCGCCAAGCTCCTCTAGAGCGCGGCTCAGCGGAGACGTCCTCCCCCGGTTAGATTTACCGCTCCACAAGTGTGTAGCTGCAATGATTCCCTTTGATTTCAGAGACCCAGCGGGCTTAAAATGACCTTGGTAAGACAAGACCTCGCTCTCTGTCCCGCTCTGTCGTAGGAGGCACTCAGAACACCCACGTGCAGGCGAGCTCAAAGATGCGTGCACGTGCATGCACGCACACGCGCGCGCACGCACACACACACACACACACACACACACACAGTCCATCAATCTGTTACAATACGTGTCAGTTGAAGGAGTAGCTAATCTTTAATCCAGATACAGAAAATTAGAGGCAGACTTCTTTTCACACAAACTGGATCTCTCTCTCTCTCTCTCTCTCTCTCTCTCTCTCTCTCCCCCTCTCTTGTTTTTTTCCCTTCCCACTCTCCAAATGGAGAATCCCTCTCCTAGATTCCCTGGTTAGGAAAATGTTTAGCGGTTGAGTCTTGCTTCCTGTAATTACACCATTATTCACATCCCACTGGCGGAGAGAGACAGTGGGGCAGAGGGCGCCCGGGCTTCATCCAGCGTACAAACATGCAGCAAGCGGCCTGCTGGGAAACTCGACGTCGAACACTGGACGCGCAAAGTGTGCGTTCCCAAGCGCAGATATTCAGTCAAAAAGCGTTGCAAATGTCATGTTAGTGGGGGACTCAAACGACTCAAACTAAGTGAGGTTGAACTGCAAAATGAATTTGGCTATGTTGGCTAGCCCAACCCACACACCCACATCCACACACACACACACACACACACACACACACACACACACACTCTGGTCATGTCGGCAGAGTTTTAATGGAGTGGTCAATCAGAGAGCAGCCAGCCAAAGCAGTGAGGCGGTTTCTCTATTGAGTTAGAGCAGACATTAGCACCAGGCCTGTCTCTGGCGCTCTCTCACCTAAGACTCTATGTTGTTGTAAAGTACAAAGGGGCTGAACCGCAGCCTCGCTGGCCAATAGCAGGGACCCAGCCTGAGATAATTGGATTGATGTAACTTGTTTTCCAGCCCATTCAATCTAATTTGCCTGGAGCCAGCCTTGTAGAAATGGTTGTCAATACGATCCTCTCTTTGGTTTTCTCTCCCTCTCTCTCTCTCTCTCTGTGGATTTCCCAAAGAGGATGTGGAACCAGGATGTGGATGGTCTGTGCTGGAATGCACTCAGCGGGCAGAGGAAGTCGAAAGCGTGTCTGAAGTGCACCTACACGCAATTGTGTTTGAATTGAGTTCAAGTTACTTTGAGGTCATTTGGAAGAAGAAAAGGGTGATGTGCTGTCTTGTCCCTCATTTTGTTTTTAAATCCTCTATTTCCATTTGCTTTTGCTGAACTTAAAGCTGCAAGATATGAAAAAACACCCATCCCTAAATCACCTAAATCATCCCCCATGATTGAGACCCTGAAGATTCACCTGATTTTACCCAAATTACATTTCGGGTCGGTACGGTCACACAGGAAGTGATGAACCAAAACTTGAGAGTGAAATACAAACTGTCTCCTAAACCAACGATGGCTGAACCCCTCCACCACGTTAAGAAGACGATTAGATCTGAGGGGTGTGCAGTTCACTGACATCACGCTACATGATTTCTGGGTATTTCCTAGTACAGCTTTAAGTCAAAAGAAGTGTTTTATTGTGTGAAGGAAGCATGCACACCTTTGTTTGCCGTATCTCAGTTTTACCATTTTATTACCCTTCTTATTTTTATTTTATTTATCTTTTCTTCTTTTAAATGTTGTTTATGGATTCTGTAAAGCACTTTGAACTGCCTTGTGTATGAAATGTGCTATAAAATAAAATTGCCTGTTACGTTTTTATTCACCACCCATCTATTATGAACAAGCCAAGCTGAAAGGAAACCGAGTTCAGCTAGAACAAGTGCTGAATGCGGAGGGAGACTGATATTTCCTTCAACTCGACCCGACCTTGTATTTCAGGGAGGAGAGAGAGAGAGAGAGAGAGAGAGAGAGAGAGAGAGAGAGAGAGAGAGACAGAGTAAAGGACAGCGCGAGACAGTGGGAGAGATTGTTTTGAAATGAAAGAGCCAAAAAAGCCATTGAAAAGATAAACAATACAAAACATCCTCAGAGTTTGACGTCGGTCCAATTCTCTTCCCCGTCCAAATCCCACCGTCAGAAGGAAAGCACGAGCTCAACGCCATCGCCGCTGAGTGCTCGTATAAATTAGCGAGCACTCACCGAAACTGTTGAACTCTGGTTGACATCTGCGAGCGCTGTTAAACACTCTGCCTATAGACAGAGAAGCTCTTGTGTCTCTACGTGTGTTTACGCAGGGCGTTGGCAAACGTATGTCAGTGTAAACACACCAGAGCTCTTCAGGCTACAAGCAGGGGTCAAGGGGTCAGCGCCAATTTCACTCGTCAACCGTAAAAAAAAAAAAGAAAAAAAAGATGACTTTTTTTTCTTCCAGAGGTGTAAAATGGTGGCCGCAAAAAAAAAAAGTCGACAAAAGAAACTGATCTGCGGGCACTCAAGTAATGAAGTATCTCTCGCCACCGCTTTTGTGCCGAGTCTCACAATGGCCCGTGTGATATGGATCCCTCTCAGACAGGCAAAGTGGCCACCTATTGTGAGAGCGGAGCATACAGGATCCGAGGCGAGCCTCTTTCCTCAATGCGGCCAGAGTAATTATGATATAATTTTTCCTCGGGATTTCAGCAAGTCTTCTCACTTTACTCAAAGGGCCTGGAATTGGGCAGGAGTTAGGTGGCGAAAGCCCAGATACTGGAGGGTGTCAGCATTTCACAACAGCTTTCTAAAACTCCGTCTGGGAGAGGTTTTTTGTTTTGTTTTATTCTCTCCGCTCTTAGTATCCGTTTGCCCAGGGACTGATGCAAGCTCGTGTATTCTGATACTGCTGAGTTGATTCATTTTCCTTTGTGGTAGATTTTCGTACGGTGATGAGAATAACGAGGGTCACCGTCTCCACATATCTGGGTGGAAATAGAAGAAATAATTAAGGGATTGCAGAGGAATGAAAACATCTTGTGTGCTATGAATGAAAAAGCAGAAAACTCCTTTCAACTGTGTTGCAAAACGCGCCGCTCTACTTCAGTGTTGTTAAAACTGTCCTGTGCTTACATGAAGACGCAAGAAGCTAAGATCAAATACAACTCCACCAGTACAGCCTCGCAGTGTGTGTGTGTGTGTGTGTGTGTGTGTGTACCGTTCCTGCGATATCCTGTGTTCGCATGCAAAGTGACATCACCCAACACACATTTCTCGCGGCGACGGGCGACTCCCTCCGGGGACCCGAAGTGATATCATGGCTAGATGTCCCGGCAGTTTTGTCGACGCCCACTGTCGCAGTTACTACGCGTGAGGACGAGACAGCCTGCAGTCAACAGGTTGTTCTTACTGTTTACACAATAGGTCGTCTCTCAGATGGACCGATAGCGCAGGCTCCTTGTCCTCACCGTCTGCCCCGGTCCCCAACCGAACAACCACATTTCTCTGCAGTACACCGGGGTGGAGCATGACAAATACTTCAATAAAAAGGTAAAAAAACATCATCAATCGATTATTATTTCAGAAAAGCATTAATCTATGCTTTTGATAGCGTGGTGCACTATGAATTTATGCCATAAAGATGCATTCCTGCAAATAAAAATGTACATTTGCAGCGTATATCGCCTCAGATGTCCAAATCGTTCTAATCTTGCCCCTATATTGAGGCGACAACCAAAGCGCATGATCTTTAAATTGGTTCTAGTTATCTATCTGACAGGTGGTGGTGGTGGTGGGGGGGGGCAGGCAGTGTGGTGGGCCATGTTTACCCACCGCAGGCGGAGTACAGCAGAAGCGATAGCCGGTCTCCGAGGTTTCGCGTCGACATGGAAAGTGACAGCGCCAGTCTATTGATCCCATCCGCAGGGAGAGATAAGCTGTCGCCACTCATGGACTCGTCTCATAGGTTACATACCGGGGAGTCAGGGGCCGGAGCTGGCCCGCGCTGCCGGACCGCACATACAGAGAGCTATTATGTTGTCTTAAAGTTGATAAAACAGGACATTGTTGTTACAGTACAGGTGGTGGACTTTGTTAATGGGGGTGTACTAAAGATGGGCGAATGATACTCTGAAGATCAATACACAGTCAGAGAGAGGACCGACATGTCCTGCTCAGGTAGGAGGGATGGAAGTAAAACTGATGGTGTAAAAACTACTTAGTAAAATAGTAAAAAAGTAACTGTACTAATAGTAAAGTTACTTTAACTGAATGTTACTACATATGACCTCACTCATGCCATGCAAAAGGCCAAGAGGTTGAACAGAGGTTCTTATAATTTAAAAAATCTTGAATCCATGAAAGCATGAATCAGTTTTGGGCCATGTTGGCGGTGGTTCCTGTACAGACCAACACCAACATACTCGGTGTTTTTTCCGAACTGTAAATCTGAACAGGCCAAGGCCACGGGTGAGGAGGTGAGGAGGTGAGGAGGTGAGGAGGTGAGGGGTGAGGAGGTGACGTGGCTCTGATTACGCTCACTGACTTTCCCTGAGCTCGTTTCCCTCACTCATCACTCGTAAATTGGCCCGTTTATGGTGGGACGCTCACAGAGAGGCTAAAAAACCCCCCCCTACTCTCTGAGAGACGTAAAGTAAAGGTAAAAGTACTGATGAAAAAAAAGCACATACTTGTACTTCTTGCGCTGGTTCGTCTTCGTGTATACGGTGAATGCACGCAGGCCAGACGTACGGTCTGCGGCAGATAGCGGGGTATGGATCGTCTCCTGTCCGGTCCGTTTCTCTCTCCGGTTTCTCAGCATACAAAAGGGGCTGACTGACAACAGCAGCTTCGGAGAGCCAAAAAATCCATGTATGGATTTCTAAGTCCTGTTGCCCCCCCACCCCCTCCACCCCATCTACCCCAACCCCCCCCCACACCCGCACTTCCACTCCCTTCCCCTGCCAAATCAATTCCATGCAGGGCCTGTATTGACTCAGGTAAAGGGGTTGTGATCCAGCAGTCAATGTCTGTGTCTGCACAGCAGGGGGAGAGACGGGGAGGGATGGAGACACACAGGGAGCAGGCAGCATTAATGTGCCCCTGTTACTGGGGTCTGGGGACCGGTGTGTGTGTGTGTGTGTGTGTGTGTGTGTGTGTGTGTGTGTGTGTGTGTGTGTGTGTGTGTGTGCACGTATGTGTGTGTGTGTGTGTGTGTGTGTGTGTGTGTGTGGTAACGTATTTATCGCATACGTACGAGTGTATACACATGGACCAATGCTGTCTGTGTGTGTGATCTGAAGTGCTTGTGTGCCTCTGTGTGTGTGTGTGTGTGTGTGTGTGTGTGTGTGTGTGTGTGTGTGTGTGTGTGTGTGTGTGTGTGTGCAGTCTTTTGAGGAGCCGAAGAAGCAGGCCTGGGCCTCGGGGCGTTGAGGGATAGACATCGATTATCAGGCAGTGTGGAGCCACTGGTCTGTCTCCACTGGTGGGTAGGAGGCTGGGCTGGTCGGCTGTTTGGGGCTGGGGGTTCAATGGCTGGGGGCTACTGAGCGACGGGCCAGGGGGGTTAAATGGTAATGGTGGTGGGGGGAGGTGGGGTAAGGGGGGGAGCCAGGGGTTCTTCCTGGCTCCTTTAATGATTAAAGGAGGATGTGACACCCTCCCTGGAGTCACACAAGCTAAGAATCCATCCTGAGGCGCTTTACTGCTGCTGTCCCCATCACACCCACCATTGTCACCAGACTGATCTGGTGTTAGACCGACATGATGAAAGTCCTCATCACACCTCTAGAGACGCTTGTCTGGCTTATTCCAAATCATCGGGTCTGACTTTCCTTGATCCATCGCGTCCCTAGACCTCGTGCCGTACCCCAAAGCTTTGAGCCCGGGAAGTCCTGGACCGAGCCTCGAGCGTTTGCTTCCTTGGCCCGGCCTCCAGAGCCCAGGTCCCCCTGGCCTAGTCATGGTGCCAGGCTACCTCCACCAGCCCTTTGATCAATAGCTGCCCGACTGCCTTGTCTCCGCTCCCCCATTCGCTCCTCTTCACATCAGCCTGCTCTCTAACCTCCGTGACTGGAGCCTCATTAAAAATAGATCACATCCAAATTACATTGATCTCTTTTACTCTTTTCATTTACTTTCACCGAATCTCTCCTCTCCCCTCTCCTCTCCTCTCCTCTCCTCCCCCCTTTCCTTTGTTCTCCTATTCTGCTGTGTCATGATGAGGGATAGAAGAGCAGGACGATCTCTTCCTGTGAACTTACAGAACCTGCACTGTGCTACACACTAACACTGACAAATGGTGGATAAATGGTAAAGGAGCTTCTTCTCAAGGCGCTGAGCCATGATTGATTTTCACATGAAGGATACCAAAATACTTTGACAGCCATTTATTGAAGCAAAGGACCTACACCATGCTTGAGAGTCCAGAACTAGGGAGACCTTCTGGCGGGTCGTCACCCAGAACATTTTAAAGTTCAGACCTTATTTCTTTCGTTTTAGCAGCATCTCTATCTTTTAATTTCTTGTGAAAAGTTTTCCTTCCAGCCAGGTTGATCTGATTTCATTCATCTGAGGCAACACTTCTTTGGGTGTTTTCCGCATTCTTGTTCAAATCTCATTTTCTCCATCTGATTTGGGTGGCATTCCTCTGGGAGATAATAATGAGTATAGCTGCAGGCCGCCTACTCTCCGAGGGACTGCAGAACGAGTCTGAACAGGCTGCTCGTCTCTATCGCAGACAGCCGGCAGACCAGCCTCCCTCTGTCTGATGTACCGATACCCAGATCTCGCTGCGCCTGTCCTTCACCTCCTCCTGCACAGGCTGTGTATATCACTCTCTCCCTCCATCAGTCAAGACATTTCAATCTGGATCACTAACCTACCGCCAAGAAAAGGTAAAAGATGAGCCACTCGTCTTTGCCAGAGACTTTTTTTTTCCTCCATTTTCTGTTTGCATCCTCTCAACTATCACGTGTAGACGTTGTTTGACTTCTCAGCACAAACAGGATAAAAGCAAAATTCACATGCTTGGTTCGCTCTGAAATCAAATCATAGCAGCAGAAATGATAAAACAAAACAAAACAGCTGTAGCACTCACGGTACTGTAAGATGCTTTGGGTGAAAGTGGCACCCACGCTATATTTATGGTTACCACAATAGCAATTTCGATGACAAATATGAAAAATATGTTGTAAACACATTTCTGACTGCACACACACCATAAGAACAGGAAAAGAACAATAGTCATTTTTTCACTGAGCCCTGAGGAGCTGTGCTGCCATCGGGGTAAAAGTGTCCAAAACCTCACTGGGAGATTCCTGTGAATGGAAGAGGAGAGAAAATACCAAACACCACCCTAACAACTTGAGCTCTGCCCTAATCCCCACCTTCATCCCCTGTACTCCAGGTAAGCCTGACCCAAGGTTATCACTCAGCCAAAAATGTGGGGATTCCTCCTTTTGTTTTCCCGGATTTAAGGTGGACTGATGACTTAACGCTCATGGGAAAACCCAGACATCCATTCAGCATGTCAGTATTAATGGCATTTAAGGACCAAAAGCAAGTTTCTCATCCAATAGTCTGTTCTGGTATGACTGATATCGTCTTATGAAGTGGTCCTGTGAATCTCTTCATGATTCAATTTGAGATTTTTTTTTTAATTTGATATGAAAAATTTGATATAATTTTGTAGAACAAAAGTACAACATCTATTTCTAAGTTTGAAATGATGTAACTTTATTTGACGATCACCCCTTACCCTAACCAGGTCCCAACATCCCAACATCCCAACATCCCAACATCCCACCCCCAACCTAATGACTATGTCCGTTTTGCAGCTCTTATTGTCTTGATTGTGAATCACTTTGTAAACTGTTCTTGAGAAAGGTGCGATACAAAAAGGTAATATTATAATAAAGTTTACTTTACTTTACTTACTTTACTTTAGTTTTTAGGTTTTCACATTGAAACAAAATTAATGAGAAAAATAACTGCGGCAGACTGCGGCGGGGGGGGGGCGACTGACTCTCCCTGGATCCGGCCAATTAAACCTGATTGCACCCGGGTCCTTTTTATAACCTGTGTGTGAATGTGTGAGAGGGTGAAAGAGTGACTGAGTTCCACAGCGGACTGAGGAGTCTAGTCGGACTACGGAGCAGGGACAGCCAGCGTGACCAGCAGCGGTGACCAACCGAGGTCCGGAGGAGGACGCAGCCGGGAGCAGCCTGCAAGAGCTGCCCAGACGGGGGTTGGAGCGGGATGTTGCTGGAAGCCTGGACCTGGCCGGCTTTGGTGCTCCGCGGTTAACCTGCCAGGACAGAGGGAGGGGCGCCAGCCGATTTAATATGGCTGTCTTGCAAATAAAGCCGGCTGCTGTCTCTGTCTGTAGCGAGCCTTGCTACAATAACATTCTGGCAACATGTCAGTAAGCAGTAAGATTTATTTCAGATTCATGATCAGGTCTGATTCAGATTTTACCTCTGGACTCAACTCCAGAGGTAAAGCTCGACATTTACTCTGTGCCTTTCAATGCTTCATCATCATTTGCCGTGCAGTTAATCGGTAATGCGAGGAAATCTGACCTAATCATTGATTGTGAAAGTCGGTGATAGGGCAGCAGAAAGTTCTTGATAAAGACAATAACCTCCAGGTGAGTCTTGACGAGGCGGTCAGGCAGCAGCGAGGAGCTCAGAGGGCGAGAGAGTTGTGAGCTTGTGCAGGATGGAGAGAGAGATGACACAGAGCTCAGCAGAGGGAGCTCTTACTTCTGTGTGCATGTGTGTGTGTGTGTGTGTGTGTGTGTTTGTGTGCATACACTGTCAAGAGTGTATTCAAGGTAAAGACTACCTGCACGTGTCGCCTGTGTGCAGTCCATGAGAGTTTCTCAGGAAGCTGAACTTGGTGTAATCTGCCATCCGAACCATCTCTTCGTCACAGCTACACATGACGGGGAGGATCCAAAATGCAACGTGTCCTCCGAGTGGGAAAACAAGAGTGTTTCTTACACGGCTTCGAGACTGGTTCCCCTTCGTTCAAAACCCCTCGACCGCACTGATGTCTGAGGAAAAACAAAATCCCTCTCCGACACTACAGAGAGGGAACCTTTGGCCAACCCAGCGCCTAATACGTAAAGCATACACACTCATCAAAACGCTTTGACACGGCAAATACCGGTGGCCAAATTAATCAAAAATAATGGACTCGCTGCGTTCACTGATCCACTGAGTGAGGCTTTTCTGCCTTCATGAAGAGCCTGAGGTCGGGGAGAAGTGCTTTTTTTCGCCCAGTATCACCGACTGGAGCCGCTCCAGTGTCAAGAAACCCGATCCACACCCTCTCATTTCTGGGTCCGCCAGAAAAGACCTGTTCCCAAGAGTTCGGAGAGGAAAAGGTCTTGGAACGTCACAGTGGCCGTGACACACGCACACACACACACACACACACACACACACACACACACACGCACACACACACACACACACATGCATGCACAGGGGCAGCTGGGGGTCACGACACACAGTAGAGTAATTATCAAGACACACAGTAGTTCCTGTTATCAGACAGACAGACACCCACACACACACACACACAAACACACACACACACACACACACCTATCATTCCCATCACTTGCACAGTTTTTCCACCTCTATAAAAATTCCATTCATCCATGAAGGGCCAGCTCGGTCTCTTTGAGTCTGGCCACTGTGGGAGGGATTGCCCGGGAGGTGATGTTTCTATGGCGACAGTAATGAGCGAATGAGGTCGAGTGCAAGGACCCGGGGCTGCGATGCGCTTTGTGCCTCCCTTTGTCCCCATAACAGTGGAAATTAAGAGATGCAGGAACAACAGGATTGAGTACACATGACCTAATGAGGGTCCAGCGTGGGCCAGGCCTCGGGAAGGGGCGGGGGAGGAGGAGGAGGAGGAGGGCGGGGGAGGGTTGGAGAGGTTCATGGGGAATGTGGGAGGGAGGGAGGTGCTGCGTGGATGTGGACAGTGGACAGGGGGGGGGGGGGGGGGGGTGAGCTTATGTGATCACTGGCTCCCGGTGAGACGGTCCATCGTGTGACTTGGGTGTATTTTAACTCATGTTGACATGCTGTATTGGCGCGAGCGTGGCGCCGGAGTTTGAATCAGAGCCGGGGGCCGCGAGTTCAACGATCGTTGTGTAACAATCCGCGACATTTTCAAGTAAATAAATGTCTGTTTTGCTGCTCTCTATCGCTGATTGATATAGTACAACAGTGAGTCATCCTATAGCGCCCGGTGTCAGGTAGGTCTTTCTTCTAGCACACAGGAAGTGATGCGTTTAACATTTCTGGCAGCGGTTTGTTTGGAATAAAGAGAAGAAGAACTGGGTAGCTAGCATGAGCAGCGATAGCCACCGTGTCCGAACAGACAAAGAGAAACTCAAACTTCCATCAACAGAAAATCCAAGGAGGAAGACGTCACAGTGCTGGACACCCTGTTTGATTGACAGGTGATCTCTGGGAATTACACCGGGATTTACTGCGGTAACTTCCTCATTTCATCAAACCGTTCTGTATTTCCATTCTTCCTTCCTTCACTCCTCTCCTCTCCTCTTCCCTTCTCCTCAGCTCCTCCTCTCTCTCTCTCTCTCTCTCTCTCTCTCTCTCTCTCTCTCTCTCTCTCTCTCTCTCTCTCTCTCTCCCCTGACTGCCCTGAGTCGAAGTGACAGCAGCTCTCATTAACTGCGAAACACCGGTCACATGTGAAATTGACCCCGCAAGTGTTCTGGCTCGCCCTGTGTCCCGTCCACCGGGCCTGACTCCCATCAGCCCCCCCGGTGGGGAGCGACCGGAGCCCCAGAGGTGTCAGGTATGGAGAGGGGAGGGGGTTGGAACAGTGTTGTTGTTTTTGTTGGATTTTTGAGTGTGGAGACCAGCCAGCAGATGGCAATTACAAACCTAAAATAACAAGAAAAAACAAAATAAATAAATAAAGTCCAAATAAAAAGTGCGGTACATGACTATTATGTTGTTTTATTTATTGCGTCTGCGGAGGGATTTGCCTTTATGAAGCCCATAAATGAACCCCACATGTCCTCAACGTCTTTTAGGTCTTCACACAGTAGCACATGTTTGTTTTTCCACAGACGGCGAGCCTGAGATTCCCTTCATTCCCTTCATCCATTGGTCGGTAGTTTTCAGTACTCAGACAGGGCAGAGACAATATGAGACACATATTCTATGACTTTTTCTAGATTATTTTGATAACAGGACGTCCGCATGAAGGATGATATAATGAGCCTTTATCTTGATCTTGATCTTGAGAGAGGTTGTAATATAAATCCTCTTCAACCATTTATGTTGCAAAAAAATGAGTATTGCGTTACTAGTTAGGACTTGGTAGTCGAGACAAACATCTTCCCAATCTGCTTCAAATATTTCCTCATCAATATCGTGAGAACCTTTTGTCTTCGGGCGACTCCTGAGAATAAAAACACAGTAAGGACGCTTGGAAACATCCAGATGTGGCGTGGGGGGGGGGGGGCGCCGACAGCAGCTCGGTCAGCATCGTCACAGTTCTGTGTGGGGAGTTGGGGATACTCCACGGGAGTAGTCGGGCCCCGAAACAGGAGGGTCGCTTTCCCTGCACTATGAAGGGAAGGCTTGTGTTTGTACGCCCTTCGTCTGTGTGTCTGCCTGTCTGTCTGTCTGCCTGTCTGTCTGCTTCGGCGTATGGTCGAGGCCCAGCTGCTGTGTTATTGCACTTGGCCGCCCCTGACAACTTAATGGGATGTTTGATTTTCACGTCAGACTTCCTGCTTCGCTAATGCTCAACTTTTAGCTCTTTGATATTTTGACTTCCCCTACTCACTCCTCCAAACTCAAAACAAACACACACACACACACATACAGTAAATACACAAACACGAGGCTGACCTCATCTCACCTGCGCCACGCGTTACTAATTTCAATTACTCAAACCGTGAGCGCGGAGCCAAAACATACACACTGGCTGTTAGTTGTTACTTTCAGGGCAGTTATTTCCAAAAGTGTAGAATACCTTCGAGCGAGGAGAAAGCATGACTCCCGCTGAACCTGGGGTCAGCCACGAGAGGTCGACCCCACCGAGTCTCATCGTCGGCCTCATCAGACGTCTTGCTTGTCATCGCGTCCGGGCCGCGGGGATGACCCGCCCCGAGAGACGCGATACTCCGAGCGCAGCAGCGGTATCAACTTACACGCACTGATGGCTATCTGCCGGTCGGCCATGTCTGCTCTCTGTCTCGGCCCGTCATCTACCTGATCCGTTAGGTCACGCGGACCACGCGGCGATAACGCGCGTATCTTTTCATTCTGATGGAGGGATAACTCCAGGACGTTGCCTGATGTGACCTTTTCTGTTTTGTGTAAAGGGAACATCTATAGGGAATACCTCCCTGTCACTCATCACACACACACACACACACACACAACAACCACTATTTATATCTACAGCTCTGTTAAAATGGGCCCTTATTTCATTTACGAGTGGCTAAAATAGTGAACCGTAAACAAAACAATAGCTGTTGCCAAAGCAACAGTTGGATAATGAATAGAAATCCTCGCAGCTCTGAATGGAAACAGTTGTGTTGCTCTGCTATTCTGACCAGTTGTGGGCAGAGAGTCTGTGAACCGTCAAATCTTCGGTATTGCCTTCCCGTAAAGTTTTCTGTCGTTCGACGTTCTTCCTGTAGATGCTCAGATAAAGTTGTCGAGAAGTGGGAACGGCTCTAATCTACTTCTCGTACATCTTGAGCTTGCCCGTGCACGATTGTTCGCGAGGTGAAATCACATCGGCAGGGGCGAACAAGAAAGTGCAGAAATCTGATCTGTTGACAGCCGGTAACCGTGAACAGTTCAGCTTGTGGCCAACTTTTCCTCTGCTAACAAGCTCGGTGATTGTCCGCTCTGTATATAATGGGTGGACTTTCCTCGGATTATTGATCATGGTGCTGGTAGTGTGAACATTGATACGCCTCTGAGCTAACAGCCATCCTGCTCGGACAAACCAAACCAAACTACTGTTCATGCTTGTCTGAACAGTTTAGGCCTCATGATTGATTTGTGGATGATTTTCTTACCCTGTTCACCACGCTGGATACAGCAGACAGCAACTGTGAGCACTCTGTGAACCCTGGAGGCTGTGTGTGTGTGTGTGTGTGTGTGTGTGTGTGTGTGTGTGTGTGTGTGTGTACTTCAGAGATCATGTCGGAGATTATGTACACACAAGTAACCGAGAGAAGCCAAGAGGATTATAAATGTATATAGAAGACAAACATTCTTTGAAGATGTTTCGTGTTTGGATATCAGCAAAGCGAGCGCCAAGTGCGTCCGTGCATCTGCGCGCTGTTGCGCGTGTCCGTGCACGTGGAAGCAGACGATATGGGAAGAGAGAGAGAGAGAGAGACGTCATGCTGCTCTGGCTCTGTGGACACGTTCCCCCTGCCCTCAATAGATGGTTAACCGGTGGCCAGTCAGGCACATAAGATGGGCCCCTCCAACTGACCACCCGCCTCATCTCCAGCAAACAAACCCTCCGGGATCCACTGCTCCATGAGTGGATCACAATTCAAAACAATAGAAAAAGAAGAGTTAAAAAGAAATGAATAAAGGGGAGGGTTGTTGAGAACGGGCAGGGAAAGCGATTATCGATGGCCCTTTTATGAATTCGCCACGTATAACCGCACGTCGGTAGCTACTTGCTAATTACGGCCCAAATCTGCGGTAGGAGCTTGTTGTGTCACCGGGTCCCGGGAACAATCTGCCGATTGTTGTGTGAGAAGATTGGTCAGACAGGGGCTGGCTACTTTCCCCCCAATTATCCCCATTTAGCGGTTCTGCTTCAAGCTGCCTGGACGGGGGAGAGGGGGAAAAAGGGACAGACGGACCAAAAAGAGAGAGAGACGGAGAGGGAGGAGCGACGGAGGGAGATGGAGCCGGAGGCCACCGGGAGCCACCGGGAGCCTCTCGGTCAACACAAGGAGGAATAACTTGAACATGAGCAGTGATCAACATGGGATTTTTACATGACAGCAGCGGCCATTTTAAGAGAGCAAGGGTCTGTGGCCTGGACTTAATGAGCTCAGCCACCTCCTCCCCCGAACACCCCTCACCCCTCACCCCTCACCCCCACCCACTCAGTGAGGGGGGGAGAGCGGGGCAGAAAGGGACGATTATGAATTGAGTTAATGAGCCTGGGGGTGGTGGGGGTGGGGGGGGATGGGGCGTCGGGGTGAGGAGGGGGGACGGGGTCGCAATGAGATTTTACCTCCTCTTCCTCATTCCTGCTGGACAGCGTGCCTGGCAGGTGTTTTCAAAGCGCGCTGATTCCTGCTGACGGATTCCTGCAGTCAGGAAGCCGGAGACTCAGATTCCCCAGATGTGATTCTGAGGTGACGTACGTGATGCCGCTCTCAGATCATCTGCAGGAGAACCAAGGCTGTCTGAAGATCTTTGGGGTGACTATTTGGGGCCATAACAGGATAGGGAGACCTATTATTTCTGAATAAGAAAGCATCTGCCCTGCTGAAGTGTCCTTGAGCAAGACAGTGAATTCCTACCCTCTAAAGGGCTGCTGGGAAATCATTAACAATTTGAACACTGCTTCTTACAATGAAACACACCAATGTCAATAATGTACAAACCACTATGTGTCAAACTGGGAATTCACCAAAGTCAGTCTGTCCATCCGTCCGTCCATCCATGCTGGTGAGAGAGTGGAGAGGTGAGCCTGTGGACACGGTGAACCCTGTGGCCGAGTCAGGGTAGAGGTCAGAGGAAAAGGGAAGGACTATGGAAGGGCAGAGGGAGGGAGGGAGGGAGGGAGGGAGGGAAGAGGGGGGGGGAGGAGATGTGTTTGTGTTCCCTTCAGAGCCTCAGAGAGGGCCTGGCCTATTTAGACTGATTTCAGCCCCAGCAGCACCCGTCAGAGCTCCTGCTCCTCACCCACTGAGCTCGCCTCAACACCCCGACTTGATCACTCAACCATGTGACACAGGCCTGGAGCCAGAAGGGCTAAGGGCAGCAGAAAGAGCCGAGGGGATGAGAGAGAGAGAGACAGGGAGAGAGAGAGAGAGAGAGAGAGAGAGAGAGAGGCAAACACAACACAACCAGTAACATTGCTCACATTTATCATTTTTATTTCCAATCTAATAGAGCCCAAACTGACGGGGCTATGCCTGGAGATTTGTATCATCATAACATCCTCAAAGGCTCTGCTTATTAGCTGAACCCACGGGGGTGATCCTGGGTCAGCGCCGTGGACAAAACCCCTCTTTCTGTGCTGCCTTCTCCAAATCAGGCTGAACTTTTCCGTCGTAGATAATTGCAGACTGCTGATCTTCAGCTCCGCATCAAAAGAAAGGCCATTTCCCACACTGGGGCCCGTCTCTTTCCCACAGACGACTCTCCCCGAGCGCGCCGACCAGATAGCCGCTATCTGTCTCGATGTGTTCAATATTAGCCATGCCAAGCTTATCATCAGCACATTCTGTCACAACTCTCCACAGGCTCCCCATTCATTCCCTGTTTTCATTCTCCTTCACCCCAAAATGTGTATTGTTTGCCGCGAAGAAAGAAAAAAGAGGCCTCAAACAAGAGGGCTTTTTGTGTATTATTCAGGCGCCGACTTCAGTAAACAAAGCTCGATAATAAAGGATCTCAGTTACACTGCTTTTTATTTGCTGCAGCACTATTTGCTGAGTCACGGCGGAAATTCCCTGACATGCTGCAGTGTATGAAATTCCATAGAAAAATCCTCTAAAAAATCTGTTGGAAAAACTCTGAAGACTGTTCATGCACCTCAGCAGCTACACTGGGCTTCACTGTTTGGGAGTTAGCATGAGAGAGAGACAGGCTGGACAAAACGGGAGTGTCTTGGTGACATTTCACTGGCGACAGCAGCAATACACAGTGACCTTTCAGTGGCTCGCTGTCCTGGCTGTCACTGAAGGACTGTGTGTGTGTGTGTGTGAGTGTGTGTGTGTGTGTGTACATGCATGTACTGTACATAAGTGCATTTATGTGCGCGTGTGTGCGTCTATGTGTTTATGTTGGAGTGATACAAACGGGCAAACAGTGATGGCGGTGATGTCTGCATGTCTGTCTCCATGGTTGCAATGATCCATAGCCAGTGCCGTGACGGTTAACGGTGTGTTTACACGATTCCAACTTTTCCAAACTGACTGCGCGTTTTTTAACTTTTTTTTTATTGCAAATACAACGGGGAGCAACCACAAGACGAGTACTTTCCGTAAGTCAGAAAAGTTATTTAGTTTTTTTATCCCTCCACTGCATTGTTTTGTGAGCTGACCGAACACAAGGCACCCGATTGGCTCCTTTACCTCCATCACCATGTATCTATTATCTATTGCATGCAGCACAAAATGTGATTAAACAACATAGTGTGACCAGCTCTTAATGAAATACATTCTGGAAACAATGATACCTTTGATTTCTTTAATGGTTAGAGAGACTGTCCTGTACCTAAAAATGTCACAGGCTTGACTCCTGCAACATTGAATCCCTACCTGCTCTGGATGGCTGACAGCTAAATGACTCTAATGGAAATGTCCTTGTCTGGCAGTCTGACACTGGTTTTACCTCGGTAGGCAGGTAGATTGTTAACAAGAGACAGGGGCCATTAAAGAGGCTCCGTGATGTCCTGGCAGCTCCTTAGCACCAACCTGCCACGTAGAGCTCAGTTTAGTATGTAGGTGTGAGGGAAAACTGTCTCTCTCTCTCTTTTTCTCTCTCTCTCTCCAAGTCTTCTCATTGTCAGTGTGACCCCACCACCAGGGTGAAGTAATTTAATTTGCTCAACGTTGCCCGCAAAAGGTATTTTATTATTTGATATCACAGTGGGGGTTTCCCTCCTCTGAATAACACTAACTTGGCCAACGGTCTGTTCTTTCTCTCTCTCTCTCTCTCTCTCTCTCTCTCTCTCTCTCTCTCTCTCTCTCTCTCTCTCTCTCTCTCGGTATTCAGTCAATGATCAGCAGTGTGTTTTATCTGTGAGGCAAAAGTTCAACTGGGTTTGAAAAATGGCTTGTTTTTGTGCAGTTCTCTGACGTAGCTTCGCTGCTACGCCGCGGCTAATTAGCGTCGCTTCTGGGCACATTATCAATTGTACAGATGGGAACAGATTCCTTCTATGACATGACAGATACCAACGATGAGAACGATGATGATGATGATGATTACTACTTATGAAAGCTCTCAGTCTGTCTTTGTGTTTCTCTCTCTCTCTCTCTCTCTAGAATCTCCCCCCGGGGATCAATAAAGTATCTATCTATCTTTCTATCTCTCAATGCTCGACCTCAGTAAACAGGTCAATACTCTTCTTTAAATCTATCGGCTGTGCCATCTGCCTATCTGTACCGTGAAGCAGATGCTCCAAAGACACACACAAACAGGCAGTGTAGTATAGTGTCATGATGCGTGCGTGATGAGTTCAATGGCGCCTTGTCTGTATCTGTTCTGCGTTGCGATTGGGTATTTCAGTTTGCGGCCTTCTGTTGCTCAACGTATATTATTACGGGGGTATGAAGGTCTTGATTCAGGAGGTCCCACAAGCAAACAGCGGTTAACGTGTTATTGAGCACCGAGGCAGCCTCAGCAATTTTGACAGGAAATTCCAGAGGACGATCAATTCTTTTTTTCTTTTTTTTTTCCCCCCCTTAACCACCAAATCCTTCATTTGACGTGAGGGAGGAAAGGAAGGAAATTATTCCGTTGCCAAAACCGACAAGCTAATTAACTGTCGGTTTCAGTTTTTTTTTTTACCTGCGCTGCCACAGAAACAAGCTGTCACAGAAAATGAAAGGGATAAGTCATACAAGCGCTTAAGAGCAACGCAATACTTCCTCATTCTGGCTGTCGTCATTAAAACCCATTAGTTTGCCCAGCCTCTATCCCTCAAGTGTCTTCTTACACCTCTCAAATGTTTATTTGGATTCAGGTTCACGCAGACCTATTAACCCTCTCTAACATGCATCTATTTCTGTCTTTATTTTCTTTGACTGAAATAAATGCTTCTGCAGGGCGAGGCAGGGGAGGAAAAGGAGGAGGGGGCGGGGGGGGAGATCAACTCCCTGCTCTAGATGTGATGTTGATATGTGCCGGACAGGGTTCCACAAAAAGGTTATTGTGTGGCCTTAATTGCGCCCGGTGGATTGTGACGGCGGTGGGGAGTGAGGTAGGGGTGCCGCCCGGACCGCGGGGTTGGGCTGGGCCCTCGCTCCTGTGTTGCCGGTTCCACGGCTGTCATCGCCTTATTGTCCCACCAGATTCCTATAATTACTCCTGGCAGCGTCAACGGCAATCAACTATTCTAACAAAAGACGTTACCTCGCTTCCATCCGCCTCGACCGGCCCTGCTTCATGCGCTTCATTCAAAACGAGAAGAACCAACGCGAGCGCGAGCGCTGGAACTGACTCAGGTAAGGACTATGAGTCGAAAACTCTGTGTCGGTCGCTCGGGCATAATTTTGACTTCAGCAAACAGGATGTGAAATAAATTAGGTGAATTGTAAACACTGTCGGTAAACAGCAGCGACGACGAAGGGGAACCTGAGCAGTTTGTTTCATCGCTTGAAATACAACCGTGACATAGAATATGATGAGGGAATGGCAAGGAAAAAGAGGAAGCTGACAAGCACTAGCAGTATTTTATTTTGAAAATAAATTAGACACATTGATTTTTCCTTCCTGTTGAGACAAATATTCAGTTCTTGTGTTCATTAGTTAGTTAGTTAGTTAGTTAGTTTTGTTTTTTGTTGTTTTATTGTTATGAAGTTAAATGTGACGATACATTGTGATGAGCACGTAAGATCCCATCGTCTAGCCGTACGTCCTCCTAACTTTATGTTGGCCCAGACAATTGGCAAATACTTCACATTGGACCGCAAGCTATATATCTGCTAACGCGCTCTATATATGAAGCCTATTAGGTGATATAAAGTAGAGTACAGATGTTTTTGTTCTCCTCGTTATCACGGCCCTGCGTGTCTGTCTGCTACTGCTTATCCTGTTTAGAGCCCATACCGGGGGTTTAATCATTACAGAGGGCCCAGACGTGTTCCCATGCTGCGACTCCCTCCACCGGGCTGATTTCGCTGTCATTTTTCATCCGTGAGCGGCTTGGCCTAACTTTACAGCTTACAGCTCCTCCACTTAATCATGTTTTATAGCTCCTCTGACCCTGGCTGCAGAGCGGAGATGGCAGAACATGGCGGGCCGGGGCCTTAAACTAATAATTATAAACCCGGCTGCTTTGTCTGTTTACCAGACAACCACTTCCTCAGATAGCACGCGGGGCTGCAGCGGCGGTAGTGGACCTATATGGCATATGGTCGGCTAATAAACACGCGCGCACACACTTATGCACGCTTGGACACACGCACGCATACAGTATTTTGCACGCGCAAGTTCAAAAACAGTGGCACACTCACCGAGCAAGGTGTATGAAAGTCACTAGTGAATACTTTTTGAAAACCCCTGTGGTGCGACGGCGTACCGTTTACACCCCGCCGTGCCAGCGTCAATACTCAGGGCCTCCAAACCACACTGCGCTCACTTCCAGGGCGCGCGGTGTGAATTCATAGCAGTATTTCTGAAGAATTACTTCATTAAGACGACAGGCCTTCATAATATTTACGCGCGGCGAGACCAAGGTCAACTGGAGACCCGTCGCCTCGTGGCACCGGTTCCCGATGCATCTGCCAGCCACGAATCAAACCGGGTGGAGAAAGTCTCACTCGGCTTTACCAGTTGGACAGAGAGAGAGAGCGGTAACTCGCTGAGGGGCAGCCAACATTTCTGACTTGACATGTAAGAATTTTCGACTCAGGGAACTCAAAGTCCTAGGCTGATGTTATAACGAGCGGCTGGAAGGCTCGCCCCGGCGTTGTAACCTGGTGAATTTCCCCCCCCCCCCCCCCGGTGTTCAAACCCAGTTATGCTGCGGTCGCTATGCGGTACATCGAATTTGAGTAAACGTACACTTAGCGAACGCAGATCTACGAAGCTACCCCCGGACGACCTCTTGGACCGAGCCCAGATCAGAGAAGACACAGTTGAAGTGATGCCTTGAACCCTGCTCCAACCGCCAAGCCTGTGAAGTCCTTGGCTGCCAGAGTCAAACTGAAGACTCTTTTTATGATCTGTTTATGTTAGTTAGAGCGGCGGCCATTTTCTAGCCCCCACCTTCCAGTTTCATCTCCCTTCACCCCTCCCTGTCCGATGGGGTCTGGAAACTCTGGATCCAGCAGCGTGGGAACTCCAGACCTTTCCAAACCAAGCAGGGGTGCACGGCAGAATCGTCCCCCGCCCCCCCCCACTCACACAAACAAACACACACACGCACACACACACACACACACACATGTCCATGCATTCAGACACAAATACACACACCGCCACTCCTCCGTCCCCCACATCCCCCTGCGCTGTCCTCACCTGCAGCAATAACTTTGTCACGTCATAAAAAAAACGGTCGCTAAAATGAATACCATTTCCACATCCACCTTGGCCCGAGGTAGCGTGCGAGCAAACACCTCGCCGGGGTATTACGCAAAAGGTCTGCAGACCCCCTTTTTCGCGAGCCCGACTCGAGCTTTCACCAATGTCTCTTGTGCTTGGCTCTCGGGCCCGCACAGTAAACCCGACCCGGCATAACAGCTTCTTTGTACGCGGCGTATGTATTTCTGGCCTTTTTTTTTCGAAAGGGGCAGTGATTACACAATGCGCGTATTATTTTCATGCACATTATGCGCCGTGGAAAACGCTTTCATCTCAGGGCAGGGTTTTTTCGCAGTGGCGCTAGCTTGCCCTCTCGGACCACGGAGAGACACAGGGAGGGGAGACGGAGGGCCCCCGCGCCTAACAGAAGTCACACTCAATCTGGGCTGAGGGAAGCCAGCGGTCGCCGCGGGAACCCGGCTCGTCCCAAAAACCCCCGCCGGAGCTTTTCCGTTCGTTTATTTTTTACCGTTTCCCGTCTCGTTTCATTCCCGTTACTCCCAGAGCTCAAGGGTGGCCACGGGGTTAAATGAGCGTTTTCTTACCACATGCACACACACACACACACACACCTATTCACACATTTACACACACTAACTTTCCGTCTCGTGCATTGGATTCTTGTTTGTGGGCATTTCATTTTATCACCCCAGATCGAATAGCGTTTGCATCTTCTCGATTAACGCGGACGTCCGTCAAATTGCAACGGTCTGCCACACAACTCCGCAATCTCCCAGCATGCCGTGGGCCCCGCTAAGTGGCATTATTAAAGCGGTGGCAGCGCTGGCCGAGCCGTAATTCAAAAAGCCCACGCTGCTTTTTACGCCTGTAATTATGAGCTTTATACCCCCACCACTACCTATCCCTTATTTTATTTTCTAAATAATTTTTCCACCTCAATTTCCAGTTACATCCTCAAACTGTAAAGCAGCTCAAATTAAGCGGCCGCAGTGGCAATCTGGTTCTTATTTGGGACGTAAAAGATTGAAAATGAAAAAGAAAAAAAAAAGAACAGAAAGAGTGCGCTGCTGCCTGCCACCGCCGAGACGCTAACCGTTTCCATGTGTCCGTGTGTCTTTGCTGTTTTTTTTCTCCCCCCCCCCCCCCCTTCTCTTTTTTCCGTCTGCGTCCCGCTGCTTCTTCCCCTCACTAAACAGACTATAAAGAACATGTACGGTAGTGGGAGGGACTCAGCAAGGTGCAAGCGCTTTTTCGCGCAGCCAACCACGGTCCTCCTTCCCGGGATCCGTTCCTGTTCGCCTCCACCGATTGGCCGCTGCGGGTGCACAGATGTTCCTCCTTTAATGATTTTTGTAACCATTAAGTTAATAGTTGTTTATGGCAGTGAAATGCAGGAATGTTGGGGGGGGTGGGGGGGACTGGAGGAACTGGAGGAAGGAGAGGGGGGTTGATGGATGGGGAAGGAGGGGACTTTTGAGATGAGGGGGGCATGGGGGGGGGGGGGGGGGGGGGGTAAGTATGAAGAGAGGGGCTGGCGGACTTGGGGCAACTGCGGTGGAGACTGTGGGTTTGACGTTACCCGGGGGATGGAGACAGGGGCTTCACACATAGTCTGTCACACACGCATGCAAAGACCCGCTCACAGGCAAACTTGCATGTACATGTATGTGTGCACGTGCACGCTCACATGGGGGGGAAGTCACGCTTACGGGGACACATGCAGAAAGACGGTGAGGAGTACATGCATAGGGGGGGAAATACGCATGCACACACACACACACACACACATACGCTTCATTCCAGCCTACAGATCTAGAAGAGAGCCATATTAATTAGTCCAGACAGGAGCCTGGGAGGTGATGATTAATGGTTACTGGAACACATTGTAAAGAAAACACAGGCTCCCTCAGCCACTGTGAAAGGTTCTCTGTCCATGTGTGTGTGCATGTGTGTGTGTGTGTGTGTGTGTGTGTGTGTGTATCTGCTTTTATATTATCACTCCACAGCACACATGCGATGCGTTTCACATTCATTTCACACATGGTATTTGAACTTGAAATTTTCCCGGCGAAGCCACAGAGAAAGTCAGGTCAGCGCACAGCAAACACAGTGGTCTAACCGCTCATAATCTTACTTAGCCCCTCTGAATTTATGGAGGGGAGTCCACATCTTGATGGTGGGGACCAGAGTGGGGGCCCCCGCCATCTCTGGGCAGGTACACCCCCGTTGAGGGGCGTGGCCTGCTGGGTCACAATGAGTCCCAGGTGTCCCGTGGTGGTGGCGGCGGCGGTGGCGACGGCGGTGGGGACCGTGGCTATCGCTAACGACGCTAACACAAACCTTCTGTCACGGACGTATAAAAAGCTGCCCCTTATTAAGAGGAGAAAATGAGGGATGCTTTCTCTATAGGGGCCCTTCGGGGGCCCGCTGGAGCGTGACGTGGAGGGATCTGTGCCGGCAGGGAGCGGGGCTGGTCATATACTCACATACGTGTATCAATCTATCAATCTGTCTCAGTTGTGTGGGGGGGTGAGGGGGTGAAAACTCAGTGACTCCGGCAGCAAAATGGCTTTCCATGAGTGATGGTTGCAGAGACAAACCACACGCAGATGTGTGTGTCTGTGTGTTTGTTTGCTGATTTGGTAGTGTTTGCTTTTGAATCAGCCCCCGTGGAGGCAGGCTCTGGGACGGGGCTATTCCTGGCCCACACAAGCGAGCTGAGATTAGCTGCAAACCTCTAGTTTGGATGTAGACAGTCTCCGACCACATTGTAATTAGGCTCTCCCCGTTCCCCGGCCAAAAATATACATCACTTCCAAAATGCAACATTGAAGTATTTGATTGCACGGCAGATGCCGAGGCCCGCACAGGAACGCCACGCGGAGACAATCCACCGGTAAACACAGAGCTCTCTCACAAATCAGCAATCCTTTGAAACTATTTTGCCCTACTCTCTTAAGACTATGAGCCCGTTTCTGGTCGTTTCCCAACATAGAGGAATTGTTTTCATCAGGGGTGAGGGAACTTTTCGCATTTGCTTCTCAAGCTGAGGAAGTTTAAGAAACCCTGCTCTCCAGGCAAGCACCATCTAAACCACAACGCTACAATATAAAACTCCCCTCAACACCTCAGCGCTCTCCCTGCTGTACCTGTGTGTATTGGCCTAATACCTTAGATTTAATGCTAGACTTCACCTACCAGTCTCACCTCCTAAACAGCTGAGCGCTGCAGTGGCAGCCTAATCCCCCCCCCCCCCCCCCCCCCCCCACACACCCACCCAAGTTAAACCTGTTTCTATTGGTGAGCCGGCCGCGTCCATCAACAGGAAATTAGCCCCAGCTTCCCCGTAATGTGAAACAGCGCCGGGCTCCGTAGCAGCAATTCACACACACACACACACACACACACACACACACTGATAAAAATACACACTGGGACTGAGGTGAGGATGAAGTCATCAACGCACACGCACACACACACACACACACACACACGCGCGCACGTACAGACATTCACACAGCCACAGAGACGGTATTCCCACCACTAGCTGACCAGAGAGACGGCGGTGTTATGGCTTCATTCTCGGCAGACGTACAGCTGGGAATGTGTGACATGCAGGCCGGAATACCTGGCAAGGCTAAAAGTCTGGGAAAGGAATGCTGCACTGACAGGATGGTATGGTGAGGAAACTGTGTGTGCGTGCGTGTGTGTGTGTGTGTGTGTGTGTGTGTGTGTGTGTGTGTGTGTGTGTGTGTGTGTGTGATAGATAAGGGGGGAAACAGAGTAACAGACATATAAAGGGTTTAGAGTGATAGATGTGTCTGACCTAATCAAGAAAAGAATGACGGCTAGCGGTCCAAGTCCACCTCCATCAGACAGCAGGAGAGAGTGCTGATAAGGTTTCACTAATGACTGGAGTGTGTGTGTGTGTGGGGGTGGGGGTGTGTGTGTGTGTGTGTGTGTGTGTGTGTGTGTGTGGGGGGGGGGGGGGGGGGGGTGTGTGTCGCTGCTCGTGCTAGCTACTCGGTTCTTCTTCGCTTTACTCCAGTCAAACCGCTGTTGCCGCTGCCGGAAACATAAACCGCATCACTTCCTGTGCGCCAGAGGATTTTATTTTTCCATCCATCACGCTTTCATGAACTGGAACTATTGCATCATATCGATCAAGAGTAGCTAAACAGACATTTATTTCAACTTCAGCAGCAGAGAAATACCAGTAGATTCATCCACATCTGATCCCCATCTCATCCCACGCCGCAGCATCACTCCGACACGTCCCCGTCCTAATACAACACCAACGCCACCACAAGG
>JAXDDW010000031.1:3075000-3110000 GCA_034670385.1 Hoplostethus mediterraneus
TTCCCATCCCAACACTAACACTACCAGGGTTTGGGGTTCCCATCCCAACACTAACACTACCAGGGTTAGGGGTTCCCATCCCAGCACTAACACTACCAGGGTTAGGGGTTCCCATCCCAGCACTAACACTACCAGGGTTAGGGGTTCCCATCCCAGCACTAACACTACCAGGGTTAGGGGTTCCCATCCCAGCACTAACACTACGGGGGTTAGGGGTTCCCATCCCAACACTAACACTACCGGGGTTAGGGGTTCCCATCTCAACACTAACACTACCAGGGTTTGGGGTTCCCATCTCAACACTAACACTACCGGGGTTAGGGGTGCGTGTCTGTGCACAGGTTTGCAGTTTCAGCCGTCACTGTAGCAGGTGACAATCCAAGATATCCTCCTTTACTATGATGCACGACCTCGGCCAGGACCCAACCCAAGGCGCTGCTTGGCTTTTGAATGAGATGAGATGAGAGAGAGAGAGAGAGAGAGAGAGAGAGTCAGACAGACCACCCTGAAACCCACCTCGCTTTCACCCCGGCATTCAGGTGTGATTCCTGGAGGGGTGAGCGGAGTACAATGGGGGGAAATCAATTGTGGAGATTAATAAGCCCATGGCCACATGTTGGGCGGCTTGAATCTAAATCAACTCTGCTTTCTTCTGACTGCCCTGTCTCTGTCGCCAATTCACTCTTTCTACTCTCCCTTCCCTCTCTCTTTCTTCCGCCACCTCGTCTCTTTTTGCTCTTGTCCCTTTGGCGTGAAGGCGGCATCGATTAAACACCTCCTACGTGGGTCAGAGCAGGTAGCCGAGGGGGAAAGCGACAGGCAGGGGAAGAGAGAGACTGACAGACAAACCGGGAGAAATCCTCTTCATGTCGGGATCAGTGTGTCCGACACTTCCCAAGGTCATCCGTGTTCTCCCTGCAGAGAGCCTCTGTCACTTTTAATAACTTTTAAAGGGAACATTTTCTCTCTCCTCTGACAGGCCGAGGAGCAGAGGGACCAGTCATGGAGGGGAGACAATCAGGGAGTGCCGGCGGAGCGAGGAGGTGTGAAGTCTGGAGACCAGCTCGCAATTACCAACGGTTTGGTGTTATGATGTGAAGTATAGCGCTACGGAGAACAGGACTACGCTGTCTGATGTCACTCACCATTTTAGTGAAAAGTTGCTCGGGCAGTGAGCTGTCAGTCTCACTGTTTTTTCTGGTTGTTGTTGTTGACAGATAGTGATGCAATATGATGCAATGCAACATAGTACGATGCTTCACTGGTACATGTGGAAATTCAGCACGAGCACTGCCAGGGTCGGGGGTTCGATTGTGGTACGTTATGCTCAGCAAGTATTCACCCTGTTGAAGTGCCCTTTAGCTAGGCACTGAATCCCTAACAGCTTCGGGGCGACCACCCTGGTAGAGGGCGAGCAAAACGAGAATTTTGCTAGAGGAATCAATAAAGTAACACATTATTTTCATTATTGTTAACCTTTAAAGCTGAGTCAAGCACACGTCCAGCCACAGCAGCCCACACACTCCCTCCAGCAAATGTACTTTTCCAGTCGACCTTATTCCCTGTGGGTTATTTGTAATGCTTATTTTAGCAGACAAACAGCCTTTTCCACTTTCTATACCCCAATTAATCACATTGAATGCATCATGTCGATCAAACAAATCAAATACAGTACAAGGTCGCCATCCCACCTGCTCCTGTCGGTCGAGCCAGTCGTCCACCATGGGATGGTTGGCGCTGAGGGAGGATCGGGCCGCGTCTCTCTGGAACTGAGTCGCCCAGCCGGCTGCATCGCGAGGAAGACTCCGGTAGGCGTGGCCTCCTCTGCCCTGCAGAGACGAAGAGGAGGTGAAGAAACAGATCTTGAGTGTCATTCCAAAAAAAAAAAACTGCCATTGGAAACTTGTAGCGTGTGTGTGTAGCTTGTCTTTGAGCTGAAGCTAATACTGTTCATTCACGTCTCATCGTACGTTGCTAACAAGAGGCCTGTTACAGGGAGAGCGGCCACAGCTGAGCTCTTCCATTATGAGTAATACACCCTCCAATTATAATGACCCCCCTCCCCCTCTCACACACACACACACACACACACTAAATTATATTCCAGACATGCCCAATGAGTGAAGGTCATGACGGCTAAAGATATTTACATAAAAATGAAAGAAAAAAACTCCACTTTGATTTGCTGAAGAGAGAAAGAGAACGATGGAGGTTTAATGAGTCAAAAAATAGCCGCAAAAGAGCGAGGCAGAGAGTTTTGGTGTTCTGTAATGAGACAACTCACAACAAAAGAGAGGGGAAAAAACTGAGTAAAAACACTGAAAAATCCCCAGTGGCTTGTTGGAGAGCGAGAGAGAATAAACAGAGTGAAAAGAAAACGAGAACAAAAGGAGAGCGATTCCTGTCCACGGTAAAACAATCCTTGTGTGTTTTAGTGGAGGTGAATGCGGCATGACGGGGCCCGAGGAAGGGCTGTAGACAGGGTCGTAAAAAAAAAAAAAAACCCGGCTGGGTCACGTGAGATCCACCGAGACGGCCCCTGATAACCATCGGGGGACCCCGTCGCGACAAAAGACTCTCCTCAAATTTTTATGACGCGCCAAATCGTAAAAAAAAAAAAAAGGTGGAGAAACCCAGATATCAGACCCAGTCCCTTCAGTTGACTCGGCCGAGCGTTGAAAAACCGCAGTACGAAATATTGTAAAGTCATTGTTCTGTGATGAGTTTACAGTGCCGGCCGATGACGGAGGACTCACGTCGGCCGTATATCACGCGGAAGATTTAGCAGAACCGAAAACCTGACTCGGCGGTAACTGGACTCGCAGGGATCCGAACAGAACATGGCCGGGTGGAGGAAACGCTCCCAGACGAGTGGAGAGCGAGTCGGGTCTGCGATGCGTGGCTTGTGTCCATATGCTCTTCTTGGCAAACGCTGATCTGTGAAGTATGGTTTGAGTAATATTCTCTTTTAAGATCGATACGCGTGCCAAGATGTAGATATTCCTCCGTCTGCGCTGACTAATGCATTCAGCATCTGTTGTTTATTGGATGAAAATAGACTTAAGCTGTAAATATATGGCAGCTGGATGCAGGAAGAAGAGATACTGGGGATTACCGAGATTAAGACTCCCTCTTCAATGGAGAAATGTAATGGCCCCCGTCACAAAATCAGACAAAGAGCATAAAACCGACAGCCTCCTGGCGCGAGATCATTACTTCATATCCGTTCGGTCCCTTTTGGGGTTTCACGTAATGTGCAGCTGAGCAATTAGAAGCCGTAACTTGACTCGTGTTGCCACGTTCAACCGTGATCAAACATGATTTTAAAATGTATGAAAATGATGTAATATTTATAATCTAAAAGCAAAAACATGGTTTTCAGCAATCTGATCCAAACTGTAATCAACTTTTCATGTTATGTAATCTGATTCATGTGTTTTATGATGGTGCTGTGAGTGCAGTGGTTAACAGTAGCCGCCCTGCTATGTCAACGTCAGTGAAACGTCTTCATCACACACTTTTCTTCCTCTGACTTTTGGGAATAGTTGGGAATATCATGTGAACGTAGCCCATGACTCGGCAACCCAAACTCGTCCCGCGGGCACAAAGCATCCACACATCAACACAGGTCACACAGAGGTGAAGAGGCGGAGGGCGTGTTGGGGTGTGCACTGCACTGTGGGATAGGCCGGGAGGACCAAACAACGCCGTCAATCCAGAGAGTGTTTTCTTCTTTGTTCTTCGGTCTACCGCAAATACGTTTTCATTCTCTCGTCTTCAGGCAGGAAAGCTTCCCCTTTGAATCATGAGATCTCTTTTCAAGTCTCGACTCCTTGAGGGTTTATCAAACTTTCTTACATCTTTGCATGTTTTGACACGGCCCAGAAAGGGGGCGGGGGGTGTCTCCTCTGACAAAATGAAAGGTTTAATAACCGCTTCACCTCCACGTTTCCTCCCCGCCCTCCTCCGGGGAGCGCGCCGTTGCATTATTGAGGCACTGACAACTAAAGTGTCTTTAAATAAGATTATGAGACGACGCTAGCAGACGCACTAATCACACGGAGGGTTGCCACGACACGTTCCAATCACTTAATCACAACCCCTTCTCCCCCCTTTTACCTCCCCCATCTCACTGGGAATATCTGTCTTCCTCAGGAAGAACTGAGGTTCTGTCAGCGCCACGCGGGGGCGGCCATTTTGAGAAGTTAATTGGCTCCCCTTCTCTTTTGGAAGCCACGGGGAGGACGAACCCGGGCTATGCTTTTTTTTTCCATTATCATCTCCCTTAGACAGCCTCAAAAAAAAAAGGTGTATTTACAACAAAGGGAAGGTGTTTCCGGAAAAAAAAAAAAAACCTTCTGTCTTTTTTGTTTTGGAACAAAGAAGGAGTTTTATCAAAAAGAAGTAGTTTCAGATAAAGGCTGCCCGTGTCTCTGCTGGATATGTGAAGCAGGGCAGTGCGGGTTTCACATCTAGGGGTTGCTTCTGTCTTTGATTTGGGGGTACAGAGGAGGAGGAGCAGGGCTGAAAATGAGAGGGAGAAAGAAGAAGATAGCCCCAGTAAGAGAGGTGAAAACACGGAGACTGCTGGAGGTTGGAGGTTGGGATTTCAAAAAAGATTTCAAAGCGCACATCCTTGACGTTAGATTGATGCTGCTTCAGCGCGTCTGCAGTACTGAGGGAAATAACTTTGAGGCAAGAAGCTCTTTGAATTAGTAGGGACTAGGCAGCGGTGTAATGGAGAGTACATGCAAGATCAATCTTTTAAAGTGGAGAGGTCTCACTTGGTATCAGGCTGGTAAGTGGATTTAAAACCAAGAGATATTGGTCGATTTCAGACTTAAGTGCAGGGCAGCAAATGTTTCGGTCAAGAGAGCATCCTCTGTGATATACGACCCCAATACAGGTATATACACGAATGACACGCTAAGCTAACAGGTCAATGTCATCGTTATCTCACTTACTATGAACTATATGAACTTACTGTATGAACTCATACGTCTTAACGATGTTTTTTTCCTACAACAAATGAAAAATTCTGCTAGTGGGATGAGATAACGTCACTTGAGGAATGAGGAATGAGGAAGATCACCGCACTAGGGATCGAGAAAATCAAGTTGATGAGCTCAACTCAGTTTACCAACCTGGCAGAGAAGAGCCTGAGATACATCTTTATGACCTTTCTATCACCACTACATCACGTTACCTTTAGCTCCAGGCTGCCGGTGCCAGAGCCGGTGCCGGTGCCGGTGCCAGTGCCGTTGCCGTTGCCGTTGCCGTTGCCGTTGCCGTTGCCGTTGCCGTTGCCGTTGCCGGGGCTTTGGTTGTGGTTGCGCTTGCGGAAGCCAGCGGTGGTGGACCAGCGGGCCGGGTTCTTCCTGGATGTCGGCTCCTCTGGGCCAACCTGGACTTCGGCCAGGGAGGGATCACTGCTGCGACGGACATGGAGAGGCATGTCTGGGGAGGGGAGAGAGAGAGAGAGAGAGAGAGAGAGAGAGAGAGAGAGAGAGAGAGAGAGAGAGAGATAGAAGGGAACCATTAGCTTTTGGCATACAAGTCAACATCAAACCACTTAGTTGACTTTACCACCTATCGGGCAGATCACGTTCCACTCCAGTGTGTTCCAACAGTGGAACAATGCTGGAACATCTGTAATTTCCCACAATTCTGTCTGGCAGCCATAAGTTCCCCCCCCCCACTCCCATCTCCCCCATCTCCTCCTCTATTGTACTGGGAACGTGGGAAGTGGTTATGATAAGTACTTCCTGTTTCCATAAAAGGTCCTGCGAGCCCAAATGAAACGTTACACAGCTCAACTGTGAAGAGGTTTGACTTGGCTTGACTCCTGCAACGCCGACAGAAATATACTGTGGGCGGGGCAAGGGGGTTGTTCAGCGTGGTGGTGTGGTGTGGTGTAGTGTGGTGTCCCCCCCCCCCCTCCCCCCTCCTCCCTTCACAGCTGGAAAATTGCCCCAAATAGCTAGAAAAATGTAAATATGAGGAAAATTCATCATCTGGCCATCTGGCTTGAAAAAAAAAAATGCAATTACAGCAACACTGGCCATATATCATGATCTGCCTATCCAGATAAGAGACATTTCTAAACTGCAACACCGACTGGAACCGATTCTGGAAAGGGTCCAGCAGCGAATCTGGGAGTCAGAAAACCACAATTACCTCAACCACCAAAACAACTCAACAAAAAAAAAATGTAAACTCTTCAGGGAAACAGCAGCCGGTGTTACCGTTGGCACATTCATCAATCTGTAAATGTAATTCAAACTCAGTAGAAATGTTCCCCACTTGATCATGAGCTGCCAAAACAAGTAGGGGGGAGAGGGGGGGGGGGGGTTACTTCACGCTTCACGCGAAAACATTCGGCGTAGGAATCCTGCTGAAGCCTGTTGCGCAGGCAGGGGTGGCAGGTATACCCGTTGAGACGTGAGGGTGAGGGTGCTCTCCCAGAAGGCCATATGGATTGGTTTATGGCGCGCTACCAGCCCGCGCGCTACATCCCTGATTATGCTAATAGTTGGGCAACCACCTGTCATCCGTCAGGCGGATCATCCCGGCGAGCATATGCCGGCGCTCAGCTTCCATCTGATACGCCGGAGACGTGCCTCGGTGCTGGAAGCCGCAAAAGTTTTAATCACGGCTTACGGCGCACCGCTACTCGTGCGTACTTAACACTGCGACAAGACTGGGGAGTTTCCAACGTGTTTATTGTGACCGCCCGCAGCCTCGGTGGGGGGAAGGGAGGCGGCGTCGCTGCACCGCAAGTACTGCCAAAATAAAGGCGACATCAACACAGCGAATCGGAAAAAGCAGATGTACCTCACTTCCCCCTCCCTCCTCCTCCTCCCCGCTGGATCGCATCCTCTTCGCTACGTGTCCCACCTCCACTCTACGAATCTGCTCACGTTGTAAAATCTCCTTCTACCAATTTCAGGGGTGTCGAACCGTGTGCCCCTGAAGGGCCGAGAGTATGCGGGTTTTCATTCCAACCAAAGACTACACTAGGTGATTTCACTGATTAGTCCCTCCTCTCTGGTTGAGGGTGTGATAACCGGTCGAATCGCCTGGTGTAGTGTTCAGTTGGAACGAAAACCTGCATACTCTCCGCCCTCCGTGGCTCACGGTTTGACACCCCTGACCTATTTCATTCAACTCTCCCTTACATTTTCATTCTGTGGTCTCGGGAATAATGTCAGGGCTCTGTGGCTCTGACCTTTACTTTCCTTACTGTTGCTTGTAATGTTGGTGATCTAGGAATTGAAGCTTATTATATTATTGCACTCAATGTAAGTCACTTTGGTTCGTACCTCTGTCGTTTTTAGTAGCCTATAAAATACAGGAGTTGCCTGGGTACAGATGTAATACATGCTTGATTTACTGTAGGCCCACAATGCCTCAACATAGGATGAAAGTGATCACACATGACGGCTTTGTACTGACAGGTGCTTCGTTTTATTGTGAAATTCTATTGATCCCACGTAGAAAAACCTTTTCTCTTTAGGATCTGTCAGATGTTTCCAAGATTTTTTAATTTATTTGAAGTTTACATACAACAAAAAGTTACCATTGCTTCCACTTCTTACTGTGATGAAGCCATATAGGGTTGTTTAGTTTTCCGAAACAGGTCCTGCAGTGCACATGCAGGAGTATGTCCAATATAAACACTTTGCACTACATTTCAAGGAAAATACAATATGGTACCATCCTAATCCCACAGTACGCCCTAATGACATTGCAGAAGTAGTTTGTCCCACTGTTGTCAACTAGATTCAGTAACTTCAGACCCCTTTGGACGAGCAGAAATTCAAGCTACTTTTTCGGACAACGGTAAAAATGTTACTCACAGATCATTTGGAAAACAATCTGGTTCAGCTGATGCTGATACACGTACATTTGTGTCACTTGCGTTTGATCACAGCACCTCCCATACACAATGCATTCATATGTCATCTTGCAACTTGTTGAGCAACTCTTCCAAGAGAGTTGCCGACACTGGCTTGAACTACTTTCCCTGAGTAACTTTAGTTAACAGGATGATATTTCTCTTCAGCTTCACGTTGCTGCAGTTCAACTTCTTCCAATTTGAAATAACTGGTGTTTTTTTTTTAAAAACTTCACTTTCAAAGTAACTGGAGGCGGTAACTCTCTCTACTCACGTCACTGCTCTGCTGTGGGGTTGAGCAAACCACGTCAGGAAAACACACCACCAGCGTTTTATATATATCCTGTAGCCTTCCTTTAAGAATGTGTTTCATTTCTTTTGGCAGTTATCTGTGGGCTACTACAAAAGGGGGTTGGGATTCGGGGGCAGAAAGCGAGGCTAGCAGCCAGTCAGTCGTCATGCCGTTATTCTTAAATTAGGTCGAAAATTCAATAATGGGATTTAATAGACTTTGTCCCCTCCCGGTAACGGCTGGTTCACGTCCAGTTCAGGGCTCTAATGATGTTCACCTCAGACGGGTGGGGGGGGGTAATTAACGTCCAGCATTATCCTACATGACAGGCTTGGAGAACACACACACACACACACACACACACACACACACACACACACACACACACACACACACACATACAGAGAGACAGAGTGAGAGAGAGACCCAGCAGCAGGACAGCAGGAGGAAGAGAGAGAGGGATTGAAAGAGACAGGGTGAGGGAGACAGAGAGAGAGAGAGAGAGAGAGAGAGAGAGAGAGAGAGAGACAAAGAGGCAACAATAGAAAAAGAGAGAGGGAAAGGTAGACAGAAAGAAGAATGGAAAGACAGAAAGAAAAATAGAGGGTAAGAATGAGACAGGGAGGGGAATAGAAAGAGATAGTGTGATATAAAGGAAGAGAGAAAGGGACAGATGGAGAGGAGAGAAAGATAGAGGATAGAGAGGGGGGGAGAAAAAAAATATGGGGATACATATAGAGAGAGAGGAAAAGAGAGAGGGGAGATAGTAAGAGACAGAAAAGAGAGAGAGAGAGTCAGGGAATAGAAAGGGACATGGATAAAGAGGGATGGTCGATCGAGAGAGAGAGAGAGAGAGAGAGAGCATAATAGACCTGCCGAGAGTCACCGTCTGTCTGTCCTCCCTAATGCTGATCAGTTGTGACAGGTAGGGAGGCTTGGCCCCGCCCACTCTTTCTCTTCGTCGATAGATTTTCTCTCCAAACATATTTGACGTCCCAGACTGTCATCCCCGGTGAGGGAGCCGGGAGACAGAGGGAGACAGTAGAACTCAGAGGGAATAGAGTAGTAATCCAGATCCTCCACTGTCTGGCACTGACACACACACACACACACACACACACACGACACACAAGGAACTAAATGGATTTCATGTGAAAATGTTGATCTTTTTTCTTGATGCTTTGGCAAGATTTTTATTTGAAGCTAAAAATGACCGTCAGGAAGTGACAAATAAAAAGTGAAAAGCAAAACATACAACTGAACAGTCCTGAACAGAAAGAGAGAGAAAGCTGACTCACCGTCTCTGGTATGAAGCATCACAGACCAACCGCTCGGTAAACATGGACATGCAGGTTACTGACATTATAGTTGACTCTTGACAGTTGACTTGTAATGGTTTCTTGTTTGCTTTTTTTGTTTGTTTTTTTATCCAGTCCATCTTCGTCTCTCAGCCTCACTGTGGTGTTCCTCACTGTGGTGTTCCTCACTATGGTGTTCCTCACTCTGTTGTTCCTCACTGTGGTGTTCCTCACTGTGGTGTTCCTCACTCTGTTGTTCCTCACTGTGTTGTTCCTCACTGTCGTGTTCCTCACTGTCGTGTTCCTCACTGTGTTGTTCTTCACTGTCGTGTTCCTCACTGTGGTGTTCCTCACTGTGGTGTTCCTCACTGTGTTGTTCCTCACTGTGTTGTTCCTCACTGTGGTGTTCCTCACTGTGGTGTTCCTCACTGTGGTGTTCCTCACTCTGTTGTTCCTCACTGTGGTGTTCCTCACTGTGGTGTTCCTCACTCTGTTGTTCCTCACTGTGGTGTTCCTCACTCTGTTGTTCCTCACTGTGGTGTTCCTCACTGTGGTGTTCCTCACTCTGTTGTTCCTCACTGTGGTGTTCCTCACTGTGGTGTTCCTCACTGCTCTTCCCAGAGATCACCTGTCAATCAAACAGTGTGTCCAGTACTGTGACGTCTTTCTGTTGATGGAAGTTTGAGTTCCTGTAGGTGGCGCTCTTTTCTTTGTCTGTTCAGCCACGGTGGCTATCGCTGCTCATGCTAACTACCCAGTTCTTCTTCTGTTTGTTTCTGTGTTGCCAGAAACATCACATCACTTCCTGTGCACCAGTAAAAGAAAACACATGAACTGGCTAAAGGTTGGTTAGCTATTGTGTTATATCAATCAGTGATAGACAGATTATTACCTTGACGCCAATAAAGTGAATTGAATTGAATTGAATTGAATTGAATTGAATTGAATTGAATTGAATTGAATTGAATTGAAAGGATGTGGAGAAACGTTCGCTGGCCCGCTGGAGGGATGAGAGGATGGCAGACAAAGGGAGGACGGTCTCCTCTCTTCAATTCAATCTATGGGTAGCTTTTAGTGCGCTAACCTAAGGCAGCTAACACACACACACACACACACACACACACACACACATATATATATGCACACACACGCGTCTGTATATGTGTTGGGGGATGTCAGAACACGCCCTGCTGTGGATAAAAAAAAACCTTGGTGTATTTCCCAGAATGCCGCGAGGCCCAGCTCTTATTGAACGCTTGTCTTTTCAAACGATGACAACACCGATCCAGCTTTATGCGGCATGATCGGTTCCAGATGCGACACCCGGGCACATCGACGCACCGATCCGGAGTGGAGAAGATGTTCATTGCACCAGTCGTTCGTTTTTATTCTTTGTCCAAACGTATTTACATCCTCATCTAACATTCACACCAATGAAGCATAACAGAATTGAATTGAGACAAAGAGAGAGAGAGAGAGAGAGAGAGAGAGAGAGCGAGCACTGCTGAACTCTCTAATCCCCAGTAGAGCTCTGATCTGATCTGATTTGGCGTTGGTCTGGCTGTGTGCAGATGTTATTGATGGTTGAATATACAGTCTGTTCTGTTTTCCAATTTCATGAGTTCATCTCCTTTTTAATAAAGTGCTGATCACACATTCCTACGGAGATTAGAAAATCCTCCCAGGTTTAGATCGGCATAGGGGCCAATTATGGAGGATTTACCGTGTGTGTGTGTGTGTCACGTGGATGCTTCTACGCTTTTGGAAATCTGTATTAACCCCAGTACAAACATGATGTTAGACACGACAAGCTAGTAATAAGAGTTTATGAGAGCAATAAAATATATATATATATATATATATATATATATATATATAAATATATGACAGGCAGGTACATTGAGGGTCAGCCATTTTCTTCATACTGAGTCTACGCTTTCACATCAGGCTACTACTGACTGGCTGGACGAAGATGACATCTGGGGCTGAATACTGGAGGAAGAGTGTATCCCCATGTTGACTTCTATCTAATAAAATGCTGATCTGGTTATAAGACGTCACAGGTTTACATAGATAGATGGGCCAGCGGTGACGGACTGTGTGTGTTTGGTTGTTTGTGTGTTCGCTATTTAGAAGGTCACATTACTCTCCTCCCTGTCCTCCCTGACCAATTCTCCCTTTCTTAATTTGTGATGGGATTATCCCGGCAGTCCGAGGGGTTTGGTCGGTCCCACTTTAATAACCCGCGCTGCCACTTCAGACCGAGCGGGCCATTGATCCAGGCTGAAGAGGGAGAAAGTCTAGGGGGGGCGGTGGGGGGGCCCTAATAAAACGAAGCCCTAATCCAGCCCCTGCAGCAAGGGATTATGGTGAGGGCACAGGGTTACAGAGCACTACACACACCATGAAGCACCATAGGGAGAGGTCAGGCTCTCCAGGGACTATATTACCAAGTATTGGTTCGTCCTTTATTTCTCTTTGGCACTCACCTTGTTTAGAGGGGAAATATATTAACTTGTATGGATCTGAGAGGCTCTGCGGATAAAAGCATCTGTCGAAGTCATTTAGTCTCGAATTGGATGTTACTAATATTTACTTTCTTAAAAGAAGTGGAGCAATCCGCCAATCTGCCAGTGGGGTCAGATAACTCAGATTGTTTCCATCAGTTTCTTGAATCATGTGACTTTATGGTCTGCCTTATTAAAAGCAGATTTCTAGCAGATTGTTGAAAAGTGAAACTGCACTGGAAGAAAATGAAATGATCTCACCCCATTAACAGATTTTTGTACTTGCTTGAGAAAAAAAATCATATTTTAACACTTAATTAAAGAGCACATGTCTTGTTAAGGTGTATTTCTGCAGTGTTAAAGGGGTTACATAGGGGGACACAGTTCAACAATATGCACACTGATAAAACTAAATGTACTATCTATTTTTGTAGATTGTCAGACGTCAGTCTCCCGCATGCACTCCACTTTCCCAGTAGTAACGCACCAAAATCAACTTCCAACTTAGTGGTGAAAGAGATGGGGGGGGGTTGGGGGGGGCTCTAATGTATTAGCCCTGGAAGTTTCCAATCATTTAAATGGCATGGAGGAAAGACAGTGTCCTTACTGCCCAGGAGAGGAGAGGCCCTCCCTCCTGACTGGCTGCCAATGCAACGCCTCAGCATACTGATAAGGTTATGGAGAGGACACCGGACAGCTTGTAGCTCTGCTCTTACGGGACCCAGAGGATGGAGAGCAAAGGAAAAGCCTTCAAAGTGAGGACGTTTTGCTGCTCCTCACTTCTTTGCGCTATCTCAGGGTTAGGACTAGTCAGTATTAGGGTTAGGTAAGGAAAGGGGATAATGGATAAGGTTAGAAAAGGGTTACAAGCTTAAGGTTCATGTGACGAGACGATTGGCAGAAAAAAAATATAATCTATAAAACTATAATCTATAAAACTATAATAATTTAGTAATCCAACTCTGGATTACTAAAAGGTCTTCTTAAGAGATGATGCTAGCTGATGTACTGTATGCTAACACGCTAGCATGTACACAGGACAGAGGTATTAGGTAGGAGACGAAAGAGATGGTTTTGGGTGGTACTCCTACTCCTAGTATAGTACAGTATATTACAGTACAGTACAGTATAGCATAGTATAGTACAGTACAGTACAGTACAGTGTAGTGTAGTGTAGTATAGTATAGTATAGTACAGTACAGTGTAATGTAGTGTAGTGTAGTGTAGTATAGTGTAGTATAGTATAGTATAGTACAGTACAGTGTAATGTAGTGTAGTGTAGTGTAGTGTAGTATAGTGTAGTGTAGTATAGTATAGTACAGTACAGTGTAATGTAGTGTAGTGTAGTGTAGTGTAGTGTAGTGTAGTATAGTATAGTATAGTATAGTATAGTACAGTACAGTGTAGTATAGTATAGTATAGTATAGTACAGTGTAGTGTAGTGTAGTGTAGTGTAGTGTAGTGTAGTATAGTATAGTGTAGTATAGTGTAGTGTAGTGTAGTATAGTATAGCGTAGTATAGTATAGTGTAGTGTAGTATAGTATAGTATAGTGTAGTGCAGTGTAGTATAGTATAGTATAGTATAGTACAGTGTAGTGTAGTGTAGTATAGTGTAGTACAGTGTAGTGTAGTGTAGTGTAGTATAGTATAGTATAGTATAGTATAGTATAGTATAGTACAGTGTAGTGTAGTGTAGTGTAGTGTAGTGTAGTGTAGTATAGTATAGTATAGTATAGTATAGTATAGTATAGTATAGTACAGTGTAGTGTAGTGTAGTGTAGTGTAGTGTAGTGTAGTATAGTATAGTATAGTATAGTATAGTATAGTATAGTATAGAATAGTGGGCACTTCAAGCCCAGGATGGCTGAAGGGGAAGTGAGACAGGGGCCATTTTCTTCCCCCTGGCCCCGGGGCTCTCTGAGTCCAGGCTCTCACATCAGGCTGATCTAAATATGAATGGCGTGCGACCGTGGCCTCATGAAACGTCTGAATGCTATTTTTTTCCCTTCCTGGTTACTGTGAATACTTGGAGCCTGAATAAAAGATGGGACTGAGCCATCCTAACTATCTCTCTCCAGCCGCTGACTACACTCTGATTCCCCTGTGTGGGGAGAGGGGGGTTTTTCCACAGAATACTTCCACCCTGACCTGAATCCACATCTGCCACACGGGTACAAAAGGTCCCACTTCTTCGGGGGCAGAGACCCTTCTGGGGCGGTGGGAACCGGGACTGGAGAGACGGAGATGAAAGATGTAGAGGATTTAAATGGGCCGTTTCGGCCGAGCGAAAACCCAAGCGGGGCGGAGAGAGAGCGCCACTCGAGATGAGCTGCTGCGGTGTATTTAGTGAATTCTAATCTGATGTAACGTCAGAGGAAGAGAGATGAGACCAACTTGGAATAAACATTGACTGTTGACCTTTACCAAGAGCGGAAGATGCAATCGTATAGATGGATGGACGGAAAAACACTTTAAAGTGAAGGGGCAGTTACGAAAACAAAACCCTGCTATAGAGCTAAGTGGCTGAGTGTGGATTCATTCTCTGTCTGTGTGTGTGTGTGTGTGTGTGTGTGTGTGTGTGTGTGTGTGTGTGTGCGTGTGTGCGTTTGTACATGCACACGTAGATTCTCAGTTTTCTCATGTCTGCTCATTTCTAGGTAAATCCTCGGCGGAGGAAATGACTCCACCCGGCTCGCTGTTGTCCGGCTGTGATAGAGACGTGGAAATAGGACAGCGTGTTTATATTCTACCATAATATGTATCTCTCTCTCTCTCTCGCTCTCACACACACACACACACACACACACACACACACACACACACACAGTCTGCCTGTGGCAAATGAAGTATGCCTCATTCTTCTCTTCATGTCCCAATCCATCTGTGACTTTTCACCATGCCGTTTGTCAAAGCTTGTTTCCCGCCTCCCTCTAATTGCTCTCTTGCATCGGGTGTCAGTGACTAAGATATATACGTTTAAATCATCATGACATGCTGTCAAGGCATCGTCAAGGCACGTACCAACTTCTATCCATCGATGACTCCAGCACCACGTCAAACTTCAAACTTCGAACAGAGCATCATATTAGTTTTGATGGATGGTATGAAGTGTCACCGCAGTCTTCCTCAGTCAAACAGAGTTGTATCCCCGCCGGGTTGCTGAGTCAACCATTCCAGTTTCATTTTGAGAAGCAGAGAGAGAGACAGAGGCTGATCTGTCTCCCCCGACAGGAAGACAATAAAGACTATTTACTAGAGAGGAGGAAGGGATGCCAGGCCTTCCTCCGGCCCTGAGAGACGAGGTCTCCAGCAGCAGACGCAAACACAGACACCCAGACACATCAACTACAACAACAGTGTGTGTGTTTGTGTGTGTGTGTGTGTGTGTGTGTGTGTGTGTGTGTGTGTGTGTGTTGTATCCAGACTGTTTCCCCAGACAATGAAGATCTCAGAGACGAGGGGAGGAGTGGAGTTCACTTCCCAAATCAAACTTGACTCATCTAGGTCGACGCTCCACTCATGCTGAGGCCCTGGAGAGCAATGGATCTAGTGTGCGTGTGTGTGTGTGTGTGTGTGCGTCTGTTTATGTGTGTGTGTGTGTGTGTGTGTGTGTGCGCGCTTCCATGTGCCTTCATGTGATTCTGTAGATTTGAATTTGTGTGCATGTTTTGGTACATGCATGTGTGTATGCGTGCTTGAGTGTGTGTGTGTGTGTGTGTGTGTGTGTGTGTGTGTGTGTGTGTGTGTGTGTGTGTGTGTGTGTGTGTGACTGCATGTATTATATTGCATGTATTGTGGTGTAGTGGTATTACTGTGTGGCTGTATGTGTAAACGTGTGTGTGCATGTCTGTTTGTTTGTGTGTGTGTGTGTGTGTGTGTGTGTGTGTGTTCATGTGAGCACACATGTGAATCAGTGTGTGTGTGTGTGTGTGTGTGTGTGTGTGTGTGTGTGTGTGTGTGTGTGTGTATGAGTCCAACCATGCATGTGATTCCAATCTTGTAGCGTGTGGAGAAAATCACCTAAATTCGGGGCTGACACGCGACCACCCCCCCCCCCCCCCCCCCCCTCCTGGTCTGAGACCCCCATCCTGTCTCGGACCAGACTCCACCACCCGCTCCACCCCACCCCTCCAGGGAGCTGCTAATCAGCAAACCAAACAACCCAGAAACAAACCCGCAGCAGCGCCTCCCATGTAAACACCGTCATGTGTGTTTCTCCATTACCGCCCAGTCTGGAGGCGCAGGGCCCCTCGGAGAACAGGGGCCATAAATCTCCTTCAGCCCGCTCTGTGGCCGAGTCGCTCACGATTAAAAAACGGCGTTACGCAGCGCAGGGGAGAAGACGGGAGGTCACCGGGGGTCGGAGTGGTAGAGGCTGGAAGCACATATAGAGGGGTCTTTCGGTTTGCCGATATACTGATATTGGCCTTTCACAGTCGACGTTGTCCACCGTGGATATGATGGAGGCCGGCGTCGTGAAACCCGCCTCACCCTGCTAACCCCGCCGAAAACCATCTCAATACTTTGATCGCAGTTTCGATCGCGGCGGCGGCGGCCAACCGTGAGAGGAAAACAGAAGCAGATGAGTGAGATTCGCTCGCTCCACTGCAGGCTTCCAGACGGCACGTACGCATAATCCACAACGCAAACATTTCAGCTAATACGATATCCTCAACTCACACGCTCTCTTTCAGAAAACACAACAGATGCAAACTTCCCCCAGACATATGATACAATCTAACAAAGTAACACACACACACACACACACTCACAAATGCACACACACATTCACACTCCCATTCAAAGAGAGAGAGAGAGAGAGAGAGAGAAAAGTTAAGAGTGTTTGAGGTCAGAGGAGTTTACAAGACGAGCCAGATCAAAGAGGCGTTCTTTCCCCCGATGCAGAGCAACACAGACGGAAACAGAAGAGGAGGCATGAACTCAGCACTCCTCGGCACTTTGGGGAGAAACTTTTATGAAGAGTTTAATAAATTAAAAAAACAAAAAAGCGTTTGGGATCTTATGAAGCAGATGGCATTTTGATGTGCTGTGTTTTGGATGCTCTGATCCGTCACAAGGCGCCACGAAAAAACACACGAGGCTTCCATCGGGAGTTCAAGGCAGAGGATGATGAGAGGAGAGCGAGGGGTTGAGGAAGTCAAACTTTGTCTGGGTGGGTATATATAGCACAGCAGGGTGCCATACTGAGTAGAGACACCTCCCTTCAACCTGGATAATAGTCAGGATCATTTATCACAATCTCAATATCTACCAAAATAAAGGGGGTTGTAGGAGAGGGTATTTCAGGGTCTTCAATCGAGCACCTCAGGTTGTCAAGCATCTGCAGACAACCATACCTTGGTTGTAATGAACTTGAGCAGGTAACAATAACGATAACATAATATTTCATTGATCCCCGTCAGGAAATGTTCATCTTGCACGTGCAGGGCATCGTCATTGGTGCTGGTAGGGATTCAGCATCTTGCTTAAGGACACTCTCAGCAAGACAGGGCAGCTTCAACCTATCCTCCATTGGAAGGATGGTTTTCCTATGTCACCATGCTGCCCTAAAATGGGGGGGGGCGGGGGGGGGAGCACCCAGATCTGAACCAGGGGCCTCTTGATTTGCAGTCAAATGCTGTTCCAATGAGAAATCCCCCCTAGCATTCCACTATGGAGCAAAGACATCATGAGCTTTGGGTCCAAGAGATGCAACTGAAAGCAAAGCAAATCACTGGCGTTGTTCAGGAGCTAACTATGCTGTGAGTCAGCGCGTTGAGGGTTTCGACCAAGTCTGCTGCTTTAATGAATCACAGATGACCCAGATGATTTAGGACTGCAGGGGTGAAGGCGGCGGGTACGGGATTCAAACCCCCCAACATACTGTACATCCCACCCTGTTGCACCCTACCAGCTCCAGGGTGCTCTCCTTAGATGTCCCTGTGGGAGGGGAGTGACTGAAAACAGGCTTTTCCCTACGGGGATCAATACGGTATCACATTGTTCATATTAATACACGTCTGCCAACATGATTCAAACAGGAAAATCAAAAAAAAAAAAAAACGCAGGGAAGAGTTTCACACAAGACAGGACACATCATCATTAGGGAGTTTTCAGCAGCGGGGGAGCTTGTAACGCTCTCTATCGTCAGATCACGTCTTTCCGCTGCTTTCCTGTCGGCATCTCAGCACATATTAATAATTCACAGTGCAAATCCATGCCAAGAGATACCAGAAAGCCTCGAGTGAGCTTTTTTTTTTTTTTTTTTTTCCCCCTCACATCCAGACATTCCAGACCCAGGACCTCAGTCCAGCAGGCCCGACATGTGGTTTGCTGGTTAGTCACAGCACATTGTCAAATCAATTAGCCCTTAATATCCGGATGGCTGGCAGAAACCGCTGCATGAGGAAAAACAACGAGCCGGCCGAGACTGTGCGAAAAAATGTTTTGCCTTGATCAAAGCTGTGATTGCAGGCCAAAGTAAGCACTCTACAAATGATCACGTGGGGAGAAGGGGGGGTGGTGGTGGTGGGGTGGGTGGGGGGGTGTAGTCTGGGATTTCAGCTTTAAGGCTGATTGTATCTGTGTGGATCTGTCCTTCAGCTGATGATAAACAGGAGAAAGGAGTCTAGGAGGGATGGCAGACGGAGAAGATGCTTCTCTCTCTCTCTCTCTCTCTCTCATGCGTGAGCAAGTTGGGACTAAAAGGTCATCATTTTTCATTAACGCTCACTGCCCTGTCTCGCTACTTCCTTCCGCGGTGTTTGGTCCCATTGTGCGCTACTCAGTTTGATACTTCATCTAGTATTGCATCTTTAAATCGTATTCTTTTTCAACACAAGTGAAAAAATGGGATGATATGATTTCAATTGTTTCCTGTACAAATCAACTTGTGTCAAGATGTCTTGATAGGTGATCTACCTTGTTTCAAGATACTGAAACACGTGACACTGCACTGGAAACAAGGGGAATTATCTCTTTGGTAGATTTGTTTTTACTTGTTTTGGATTTTCAGACTGAGTTGTTTCCTCATGTGTGTGTGTGTGTGTGTGTGTGTGTGAGACATGTAACTGGTGTGTAATAACCACCACAATCAGCCTGAATGCATGTCCATGTGCGCAAACATGTTCCTGTAGCGTACGTGGCCCGCCGACATGCGTCTGTGCATGCCTCTGAGCGCTTTTCCTCGCACGTGCATTTGAAGCGGACAGACTTCACAGGTGACCTCCCCACAGGACGGAGCGAAACAGATCGGTATGGGAGCTACAAGGGAGCTAATGAGGTGGGTGGAGGAGGAGACGGGGGAGCTGAGGGGTTTGTCTCACGGTCCGTCGGGACGAAAGAGCCCGGAGACAAAGAGATGCTAAACACCTCTAACCCTTTGAGGACGGAGGACCAGGAGGCATCGCCGCTGGGCAACCGTGACCCCTCTTGACCCTCCGTGCACGATGTAAATGGACCATGGAGGTGAGAGCGTCATTGACTGATGACAGAGACGAGGGCAGACAGACGGAGGGAAGTAGCAATTAACGTTATTTTTGCTTTGGCGGCGCTGTAAATGTGGAGTCAAGCCAATGCAAACATTTTGATTTTCAATCGACGGGAGGAAAGGAGCATCTGAGTGTCGGTGTTCTTTCTATGTTCCTTTGTGGGTGTGGGGGAGGAAGGGGGAGGAAGGGGGAGGGCTGGAGACAACACGGGTAAATAGTTGTATTGCCGTTGTTACACAATACGTTAAGATACACAAGCACATCCAAACAGTTTGGATGGATAAACCCTGTTTTTCTTTTGTTTGTTGTTTTTTTTGAAAATTCACATCTCGTACTACAAACAGTCTCTGATGAAGAGTCATGCCTCAAAGTCAAAGAGAGGAAGAATGGTGGAATGAGAGAAGGGGGAAGGAAATGGACTTCGGGGCTTATAAGTCATTGTAATGGTTCCTCTTAGCAGGAATATTGACTCGGAGCATAACAACACTCAGAGACAAACAAGCAGGAGAAATGAAGAGGGAGCGAGAGAGAGAGAGAGAGAGAGAGAGAGGGAGAAATGAGAAGACCGATATAATCACTCGTCGTCTTGGGCTCTAATCAAAGGCCCCAAACTACAAACAACCCAACATTTTCAAACAGAAGAAAGTGGAAGTGAGTTTTAACGATTCCCTTTCAGACCAATCTGCACAGAAACTTCAGTTAGAGCGAAGAGAGTCTCTCAAGTTCAGCAGGTGTGAGTCTACGTCTGTCCCTGCGTGCACATCGATCTGTTTAGGTGCCTATACGTCCATGTGCTTGTGTTCGTATGTGTGTGTGTGTGTGTGTGTGTGTGTGTGTCTGTGCGTTGAAACACCACAGGGGAATACATGAAGAGCCACCGATCTCCTGGGGCCCGTTTGGTTTGATTTCCCAAAGCATGTTAGATGAAACGCCCGCAGCTCTTAGGAGCAGGGCTGGATAAAAACAGCAGACCGCGGTGACCCGACTCGGTGACATTTCCACCGATAGCATCAATTGGTTCATCAGCACCACGACAGAGGAGAACTGAGACCTCCATCTCCGGTTCACCTGGCGGTTAATTCAATTACTGCTGACATTTAATGGTGGACAGCTCCGTTTGTAACTCGGCAATGCGGCATAGGAGGAGGGGTTACGTGAAGGTGGCAGGGTGGCCTAGTGGTTATGGAAAGCAGCTTTGTAACCAAAAAGGTCACAGGTTCAATCCCCAAAACAGGCAGGTGCCCTATACAAGTGTCCTGAAGCAAGGCGTCCTTGTTTCTGTGTAAGTGTGGCATGTTCAAATGATGCTGGAAAAGGAGGACAAAAAGGCAACAATGTTAGTCTTTCCTTTTGTTGTCACTCCTCCAACATGGCGCCGTGTCCCTCAACTCAACTTTTTGAGTTGAGTTGCAGACCAACATCATACAACAATTACAATAATACAACAACTGGTAACCATCACCAAATATTCCCTTGACAAACCTCTACGAGCCTCTCTTTCTCGTCTTATCGTATCATGATTATGATTTGTTGTAAACAGTGTGTGGTGTCTTTCTCACTTTATCGGGCGTAACACATCTCGGCCCCCTAAATTATCATGTGAAGCTATGGAGTTACCGACAGGATTCATCATAAATCTTAACGTTTACTTAAGGCGGATCAACAAAGTGTCCATTAAGAGCCTGTGAGAGGTCAGAGGAGGGGAGCGGGACGCCATATTTCACGCCGCGACAGGCAGACACATAATTCTGCTAAGTGGTCGAGTCGTCTTGTACTGAGATGACACCAGAGTCAGAGAAAACAAACTCTGCCTCACTTCCCATGCTCCCCGTCATGGGGTTATGGCCTGTCTGCGCTCTCTCTCTCTCTCTCTCTCTCTGTGTGTGTGTGTGTGTGTGTGTGTGTGTGTGTGTGTGTGTGTGTTTCAGTGTGTGAGAAAGTGGCAATGTGTTTGTTTCCCAATCAAGACCTCGCCAGCTCCTGTGCTGTGTGACACAAGCGACCTCCAGAACTCCTCTCAGCTCAGGAAGTAATAAAGCAGTCTCACACACACACACACACACACACACACACACACACCTCGCTGTAGCAGAGGAGAGTAGAGTTGGTACTGTGGGTAAAAAAAAAAAGGCTGTGCGAGCGTGGGAAGAACTGACTTAGATCCATCCCCTAACATCCAGCCATGGGAGACACACACACACACACACAGAGAGAGAGAGAGAGAGACTGTAGCTATGGATTTATTGGGATTCTGGCAGTAGTAACAGTAGAAATAGTACTTGTAGCTAATTCCCAGACACACACACACACACACACATTATACAGCTGTCTAGGTATGGCTTTATTGGGATTCTGGCAGTCATAATAGTAGGAATAGTACTTATAGCACATCCCCAGTGGTGCTGAGTGGGAACTTTTACCACTCCGAGCGCTTCACACTTCATTACCACAACATTGTCTTCTCCATTTAACAGCGCCGACCGTTGCAATAATTAGCTGTAACAAGCCCTGGATGGTATCATGACAGGTTGAGTGTTTTTATGACTAATATTCCCAATGACTCTGAACTGATCGGACACTCCTCGGCAGTTTAAAACTCGCCCTGCATTCCCTCTCTCTCTCCCTCCGCTTCCCTCTAACAGTGTGTGTATGATGAAGAGTTGACTTAACTAATAGACTCTCCAGTAACTCGGGCAGACGAAGGCGGTTCCACGTCTCACGGGGGCCGGTGGGTTTAAAAGGGATTTCAGCTTGTTAATGATGAGAACTTCTGCTAATGGGGAGATCTCTAACTATGTATCTATCTATCTATCTATCTATCTATCTATCATCTATCTATCTATCTATCTATCTGTCTGTCTGTCTGTCTGTCTATCTATCTATCTATCTATCTATCTGTCTGTCTGTCTGTCTGTCTATCTATCTATCTATCTATCTATCTATCATCCATCTATCTATCTATCTATCTATCTATCTATCTATACTTTAGGCCACTGAGCAGCTCCCCTGGGGAGTTGAGTGCCTTGCTCAAGGGCACCTCGATGGTAGATGTTGACAGGGGGGCAGAGCATTACTCATTTTCCTAGCTAGTCTGGAATTCAAACTCACAACCTTCCAGTCATAAGTCCACTTATTGTAACCTCTAGGCTACATTGACAGTAAACTCCATACCACTGAGTCAGTAGTAAACAGTAAGAAAATCACAGGAGTGCAACAGAACGCTGTATAGTTTGGAAAAGGTTCTAAGTTATACTTTATATATTTAGCCCCTGGTCCTCCGTGCGCGTTAAAGTTTGAATTGTGAATCGATTTAAATTAAAAGTTATCAAGAGAAGTGTTATCACTTTTGGATCGACTCTCAGGACTTAACTGAGAGAGAGAGAGAGAGAGAGAGAGAGAGAGAGAGAGACTATGTATGTGAGATGGGTTCCCCATCAGACGGGACCAATCAGCAGAGATGCACTGTTATCAACTCTCAGTGATTCTTCTGATATCAAAGGCTCGGGATCGTATTGCATCGCACTGCTCACTGTTGAAGTGACAGATTGAAGAGGAGCCTTTGGACCACAACACCACAGAAAGAGAGAGACAGAGAGAGAGAGAGAGAGAAAGAGAGAGAGAGAGAGGGGCAGATGAGAGAGATGTGTATCAGGGCCTGCTATCAGACCTAGCTGCTTGCAGTTCAAATCTAAACCTGTTAGTTTATCTATAATGGCCAATCGCTGCCTTTGGATGTCACCCAAGCCCACCGGGGGAGCCCAGGGGGGGAGTGGCGGTCCACTTGTTAAGGGTCAAATCTATGACGGGAATCTAAAAAAAAAAAAAACGCCGTCAGATTATTTAAAACTTTCCGGCTCCAAACTCTTTATTAAATATTTCTAGAAAGTTCGATTGGATTTCCGTGAGGCATTCCAGTCCCGCAGTAATCTGGAAGGTGGTCAATATGAGCTAAGTGCATTTGTGTTGTGTGTTGTCAGTGTCAATGCACATCCCCTGCACTTTAGTGACTTCTATACGGCCTTGGCCGGCGGCGGGGAGCCTCCTCAGTGGCGGACCACTAAACCAAATTGATTAGATGAAGGCCCTCCTCTCCAGAGGTGTCCACACTTCTCCCCACAGGCAATCTCTCTAATGGCGTCCTAGCGACCCTGTCACCGCGGAGATTCACCGAGGGGGGCCCCCCCTGGAGGAAATGGGCCGATTCGTCACCGTACCCGTCCTCTTGACCAATGGAGGCGCCGGGCGAGAGAGCTCGACAGCCAATGAGGTTGAAAGCTGCGCAGATACCCACGGTAGATGACCTCCCTGCAAGTGGCCAAATGACTACTTACCCCAGGGTGGTTCAATCTACGTGAGAGGGTATGTGACGGCAGGGAGCATCGCCGCAATCACTATGACCTACCATCAGGGTGGTTTTAAAGCTGCTCCGCGCCAACGTCGGTCGTTTCCATCTCTGTCAACAGCACTCTTGCTCGTGTCTCCTGAGCAATTATCATCAGACATCTTTTTTGGACGCTGCGCCGCCGTCCATGCCAGAGTCGATGCCGAGGGTGGAGCACCCTGCGACCCGGGTAGAGTCTCTCTAAATACCCCTTTCACACCCACAACCTGAGAATAGCAAGCTATGCTGATCCCACGGAGGAGGCACTTCACACTGAGCCTTGCCCAGAGGGATGTCCTATGGGCTGCCTAACCGTACACTTTATCAGACGCAACACGGTGAACACGGTTTGACCCAGATCTTGACCAGGGGCATTTTCGCGGGGCCGACGTTAAAAGTATACCTTTTATCTATTCATCAAAAGGAGTTTTAAGAGACTGTTCATTCCCCTGCTGTCAGGTGTTCCTGTCAAAAACATGTTTAAACTCAGTAAAACCTCGAAAAACAGCCATCTGACATCCACTAACAACGATAAAAGCAACCCCTGGGACATTTGAAACAACCCCAGTAAAAGTTATTGGGCAACAAAAAAAAAAGCGCCATCAGCACTCAAGCGCTCATTTAAAGTTCTGGACTTTTTTTTTTCTCTCTTACTTCTGAAAGATCAGACTTCCGCGGTGAGTGGGCCGCGGCGGTCCCGGCATACGTATAATTACGGGAAAATTACATTCATTATTGTAATTTACATCTCATCTCCAATCCAATTATTAGCAGTTTGACCTGCGCGGCTCACGCGTTAGCACGGAAATCTAAAACGGGCTCCCAAGACGGAGGGAAGGGAGGGGTGGGGGAGGAAGAGAGAGAGAGAGAGAGAGAGATTGGGAGTTTGGGAGTTGTAGGAGGAGGGAAAAAAAAACAATCAATACGTCTGTAAAAAGATGATGATTTTAAATAGGCATAATTCTCACAGCTGCCAAGGGCGCCTCTGCTACACTTTCATGTCTGATATGCGATGTTGCTGCCAGTAATTTGCTCATCAGCGTCTCTGGAGGGACTTTCACCTCAGTTTGTCTGTCATGTCCGTCCATCTGTCTGTCTGTCTGTCTCCATCTCTTAGAAAAATGATTCATTACACACCTATAATTATACAACGCTTTGAGGCAATTTTCTTCCTTTTTTTTTTTTTTCACTCGATTTGAAAAAACAACACTTCGCTTAGCTTGTTGCCAATATTCTCCATCTATATTACTACAAAATAAAACGTCATATCGTAGCCGTGCATCCCTTATCACTGCCCGGGCTTACAGCTCACCCAAAGGCCCCCCGACTCCCTGTCTGTCTACCACCAGCTATCTCCCTCACTGTCATTATCTCTCGGGAGCCAATGGACCGTGCAGATGTAAAACAACCCCCGGACTCCCAATTTAGCTTTGCCATAGATATACCTATCACGACGGAGGCCACCGTGTGGAAAGCAATCAGCTCCCGTGCTTTGTGGCAAACTCTGTCATTAAATCCACTGAATTGGAGCCATGCATCTTACAGGGTGTGTGTGTGTGTGTGTGTGTGTGTGTTGGGGTAGACCTAGTGTAGGCTTTCCATTTTCATCTCGTAATGGCAAACCGTGTCTGTGTGCAGCGGATCAGTGGCATGGCGTTGGAGGAGACCTACATTTTTAGGCCTTCTCATGCCAAGGGGACGATCAGCTGCCCTGACCACCCGATGCTCAGACGGTCCGGGCATGTCGAGTTCGCGTCATAATAATACTGATACGTTTGATACTTGAGATAGCGATGCCCTTAGTGAAATTCTCTTTTTCGCCTGCCTGCCCTCCAGGGCGGTCGGAGTGCAGATGGGAGCTGTCCGTCTTGCTCGAGGACCCTTCATCAGGGCAGAGACAAGCTGACACAGGGTCCCGCCGGTTCAAGGATGGTGTATTCTAACCGTCTTGCCGCCAACGATGGGCGGTTGTGAGTGGCTGAGCATCGGTGCAGCAGCCTTCCTCTCAGTGGGCGTGATGAAATAAACCATAGCGCAATAAACCACAGCAATCAGGGGAAAGGAGGACAGTTGATTCCACGTCGATTAGAGGATCTGTGGTTCAGAGCGCCCCGCTGAGGGGGCCAAAACAACTACTGGTGTGAATTCAAGTGTGTGTGTGTGTGTGTCTTCCTTGTACTGGACATCCTCTCAAGACCAAGACAGGTCTGTGTCAGCTCACTGGTTCCACTTCCATGCAACACCTGAGTGTGTGTGTGTGTGTGTGTGTGTGTGTGTGTGTGTGTGCGTGTGTGTGTGTGTGTGTGTGTGCGCGTGCGTGCACCCATATTCCCCCCCTGTACATGTGTGTTCCTGCTCATGCATGACTGCTGTCTCCTGTCCGTCCAACTCGGGTGCACGGTAACTCCCCGGGCACCCCGCACAACCCTGACAGTCTCAACTCTCCACACAATACTCCTCAAATACTCTCTGGTCAGAACGCTGCAGACGCTGTTCAGAGGAGGAAACCAACTTGTAGAAATCCTTCCTCTGTGTGACTGATTTCAGGGCCCCTGTAAACTGTTAACTAATTCCCCAAGGTGTGAATCCTCTAAAATCATAAAAATGGAGGAAATTGCAAACGACCAGCTCCAAGCTCCATGACAGGAAAAGTACTAGACAACTTGGACAACTTCTAACACACTACAGTGTTTTGCAAAATACTTGCATGTGGTATTTTGCCAGAATTTTTATGTGAATCATAAAAAAATGGAGGAAATTGCACATGACCAGGTCCAAGCTAATCTTTGCTGCATGAGGTCCTTGCTGAACTGGGCATGTCTGTGGTTGCAACCTCTATATGCCAGCTGATGACCTGTACGTTACCACGGCTGCCGCCACTCCATTTCTCTGCAGCTGCACTGGGAGATTGCTGTTTTTCCCATTCCACATTTCTCTCTTTAAGTCAAATTGCTGTTCTGATAAAGTAAGTTGTGTTATTTCATCAGATGGTTTGATTTAGCTCGTGCATACCGTGCTGGTTGTGTTTTTGCATCATACTGCCCGGAGATCACTTGTTGATCAAACAGCATGGCTTTGTTATTTTGTGATTTTTTCCCTCGGATTTACTGTGAATGAAGCTCTTCTTCCATTTATTCCAAACAAACCGCTGCTGCTGCTGCTGCTGCTGCCAGAAATGTTAAAAGTTGATGATTGTATCTCATTTTGAATTGCTACACTTTCATTGGACTCACTGGATCGCAGGGCCGATGGGGTGACCTCGATCTCGCTGTTGGCCTGGTAGGGCTGGAAGGCCGACGCCACGCTAGCCGAACTCAGCTCGGGGCTCTGCGTGCCCGTGGAGCTGGCGCTGGTGCCGTCGCCTCCGTTGTGAGGGTCCTGCTCTTCGTAGACCGCTACCAGCTGGAGAGAGACATGAAGAGAGTAAGACACATTGGTTAAGGATGTACTCAGGATGCGTGCGTGACGGTTTGTGCATCCGCATGCATAGTTACTCAGTCGCACACGCACACACGCACACACACACACACACACACACACACAACTCTCTAATCTCACTACATCAGCAGCGGTGTAGCACGATGTGTTCCGGGTTGCCAGGTTTGGCTCCCACAGCGAGCAGCTGTTCCATCTCCATAAAGGTGATGCGTTGCCATGTTTCCCAGGACAGATAGGGAGAACTCCCCACCGCATCCCATAATTATCAGAGTCTAGCACACTGTCGCTAGGGACAACTCGCCCGCTTCACGAGAGAGAGAGAGAGAGAGAGAGAGAGAGACCCACCAGCGTGGCTTATTGCAGGGGAAGAAGACATTACCATGCATTGGAGTCATTTCTCTATCTGCTTTTTCTTTCTGTCACACACACACACACACACACACACACACACACACACACACACACACACACACACACACACACACACACACACACACACACACAAAGATTTGGTCCTTTTTCACTGGGATAAGGAACTAGCTCAGCCAAAGCTGGCTGGCTGACTACACACCAAGCCCTTTCTTTTGGAGCCTGGACAGAGAGAGAGAGAGAGAGAGAGAGAGAGAGAGAGAGAGGGATGATGTAATGAGAGGATAGAGACTAGAGGAGGCAGTGCCAAGTGGTTTTCTGTGGCAGCGCCTGGTGCTGCTTCACACAGTAAAACCTGTTAATAAACCACTCATACAAGGAGATTAGCCTCCTATTCCAGCCTGGCACGGCACGGCACGGCACGGCACGGCACGGCACGGCACGGCACGGCACCCCCAGCCTGTAGCAGCAGCCTGAGGCAAGCCATGCAACGTCTGAACGTCTCTGCACGTGTCTTTGTATTACCTGCACATCTACGCAGCTACGTAGGGCCACGCACGGTGTGGAGAGGGCGAACAACAAAGACGGCGACAGCTTTTGTGTTGACGCCGTTGTATTTGTCTGCTGGTAAAAATAGCACGAGTGTTTTTGCAAGTATTTGTTGTTTTTCTTCGCCCCGATGCGGAGACATCTGCATATAAACAAGTTTAGAAGCCCCTGCTCTTCCTCTGGATTTAATTTGTTCCACGGAGGATGATGCTTGTGTGTGTGTGTGTGTGTGTGCTTGAATTTATGCCCGTGTGTGTGTGCGTGTGCCCATATGGTTTACTGCCGGCGTAATTCACGGTGACATCTCTCACGCCGGCTTTTCACAATTAAAGCAGACTGCATTTATTCCCCCGTGATGTCTCCCCGCATCGCGGTGACATCTCCGAGACGATCCGAGTCTCCGAGTCTATCGCCGCAAAAAAAAAAAAAAAGACTTTCATTCTCACCGCGTTCCCACTCGATCCCGAAATGACATTCTTCAGGGTTTTGCGCGGCTTTGTCGCCAATTTGCTCCGCACACCGGAGAGAGGCAATCATAAAGGGGAAGCATCCGGCGCCGCAAAATCAGCAAGCTTTAATATTAGAAATCAAGGCGCTCTGAAGAGGTAATTTGCTGATGTTTTGTTTGTTGTCAAAAGGTATAATTTTGTTTTGCTTCCTCGGTGTATTGAGGACGTGCACAGTAAACACCATGAGGCTAGTAGATCACTGCAGAAATATCCACCTTAACACGTCATTTCATCGAGTATTGAGTCTTAAATTGTCTTTTTTTTCTGCCTTATTCTGCCTTTTTTTTAAGATACTGACACTCGTTTCTTCTTGAATTGGAAGAGTTTTTCATTAGCGACTAAAAAGACTCAACGTGAGGCTAAACGACTCGACGGGACGGACTTTGTTGTGCAGTGACAGGGATGACAAGAGATGCTACGCGGGGGGATGCCAAGTCCGTTGTGAATGCGAGAGTGAAGGGCCGTCCCCAGAGGTGCTCACACTCCATCCCTGGGTGTGTGTGTGTGTGTGTGTGTGTGTGTGTGTGTGTGTGAGCCGATGAATCATTAAAGACAAAGTAATCAGGCCTCCCCGTTCGCTCGTACGTGGCTGGGAGTATTTAGCGAACCAACAAGCCCTCTTGCCTGCCAGCTGCCCATTTAGAGGAGTGGAAAACTCTGTTGTCAGTGTCGTGGCTTAGCATGATTCATTTTTAAATACACTCTGAGTCCCTCTAATTAGGTCCACTTTGCTAGCCCTGCCTCCTTTCACCAGGCACTCCACAGCACTCTGCGGGTCTCTGACATGTACAGCTAAAAGTATACATGCACACCCTCCATTTCATAATTGAGTGGGCCAGCATTTATCCTGCATGCAATATTTATGGGCTCTTGAAAGCGTCCGTTTGGCCCCTAAACCGATGAGAGAAATGAAAAGTTCCCGCAATCCAGAAATCTGAGGGCTTTTTCTGTAAGTCAGGGGTTTCCACGAACAGCGCACGCCCAACCCCTCACCTCACCTCACCTCACCCGGCCTTATCGGGAGAAACGACGGCAACCAGGTGGAAGAAAAGGGAGGAAAACAGAGGGAAGAAAGAACATCACCTGTAGCTGAGGAATGGCAAGCCGATATTCACCCTGTCAACGTGGCTTTAGTTCATGCTGTGATGTCACGTGATGTGGGAATAGTTGTTTGATGGCTGCTAGTATTTTGAACCCAAGTTATCCTGAGAATGGTTTTGTGGTGAGCTAAAGAGTTTTGATATCCATTATCTCATCAGAAATAGGCTTTTAAACACCAACGTTTCAACATTTTCTCCCTCAAACCCCCTAGCTAGAATAGAATAGAATAGAATAGAATAGAATAATAGAGAGAATGTCCTTCAACCCAGTAGTCCTGATTACATAAAACGATGCAACTAGTGATGGACGACTACTGGTGTTGCCTCAACTTTCATTACGGGTCTTCAACCTCGGCACACACTCCTGTATCAGGACCGATCCTCCATCCAAATGGGACTCAATTGCTGGGTTGGGTTTCAAACGGAACCTGCCCCGCTGAAGTGTCTTTGAGCGAGACGATCCCTACCAGCTCCTCTGTTGTGTGTTATTAGTTCCAGGTATCCGTGGCTAATGAACAAAACACACCAACAACATGTAATTGGAAAAGACACGAGCGGTTGAGAAGATTCACATATAAATCCCACTAGCTTCGCTATACTTCAATCATCGCTGCACGCCCGAGTGCAGAGTGTCTTCGTGGGGAGGGCGTGGGTTGCCAGATTCAGATAAGTATCCCCTAAAGCTTCCCTCCTTCCGTCCTACCTCCCCTGCTCGTTCTCCTCTCCATCCTCCTCTCCTCCCATCTGTGCCGTGGAGAAGAGGGCACTTTTAGCCAGAGGGAATAAGGACGCACTTCCTGCTGCTGACTGGAGACAGAGCTGGAGCTGGCCATGCAGCGAAAGCCATCACACAAACACTTTCCCTCCGTCTGGGAATCAGTCACGGCCACTTAGAACTGAGACGATTTCACATTTCAGGTTGGGTTTTTTTTTTTTCCTCAAACTTTCCCCCCGTGGCTGCTGCAGAGCGGGCGCCGAGTCGTGTTTGAAAGTTTTCAAAAAGGGAAGGAAAAAAAGTTTTTAGCGATACACAGACGGGAACGGCATGGCTAATTGTCAAGTGGCGTGACAGCCAAGGATGAGGATTCAGAGGGGAGGGAGGGAGGGAGGGAGGGAGGGAGGGAGGCAGCGGGAGAGATGTTTTAAAAAAAGCCTCCGAATAACAAGACGCCTCAACCTGCAGTAAAACATGTGGTTATATCAAAACCAAAGGAAGGAGAGAGGGGAAATGACAGAGAGAGGCGAGAGAGAAAGCAAACGAAGGAGAGGGAACTTGACAGGACGGAGAAGGTGAAGAAATGTTCCAGTTTCCAGTCTCAGGATAAACTCTGGAGCGATTTCAAAAACCTATTTAGCTCCTACCTGCCTCAGTTGAGAGGTGTGCAAGAGAGAGAGAGAGAGAGAGAGAGAGGAGGATGGCAAAGAGAGAGAGAGAGAAGAGCTGGATGACTCTTATTTCATGGCCCTCTCTCTCTCTCTCTCTCTCTCTCTCTCCCTGCTGCTGCCTTAAGCCCCTGGAGCAAGGCTGACACTCATCCACTTTCACTCAGCTCCAGCGACTGTCACAGCAGCTGCCAATCAACCCGCTATCTACCTGGAAGCCCGAGGGCTGCGGCAGGAGAGGGGGAAGAAGATGGGGGAGAGAGAGAGAGAGAGAGAGAGAGAGACGATGAAGAAGGGGTGAGAATGGGGGAGAGACGAGGCAAAGGGAAAAGAGCGAGTCTCAGATGAGGCCGGGGCCCTGCAGACGAGGCTGTGGGATCCTCCTAGCAGGGAGACGGAGAGCAACAACAGGGACGCCTTTCATGTCGGCCTGCTTTGATCTCCCTGTGGCTTTTGGCAGCGAGGGTGCAGGAGAGGAGGAGAGGGGAGACGGAGAGAGAGGTAGCTGCTGGAGGAGGGGGTGCTGTTTTGACAACCTCCCCCCCTCTCTCTCCCCCCCCTCCACCTCCACCAATTCCCCTCCTAGCCCTCTGATCTGCCAGGAAGCCCGGGCACGAGGGTTGACGTCGGTACAAAAGAGCGTTCGCCGGAGCAATCTGCCCCGACGACACGAAGACAACGCCGGCTATTAGCGGTGCACGTGAGGGGGGTGGGGGGGGGGGGGGGCTGCTAACCGAAAGGCGTGTAACACCTGCACTGCGATGTTCTGACACTCATCCATATCCGCGGGGCGGAAACCTGTTCCGTTTTCTATCGGCACCTCCGATTAAGAAGCACGTCCAAAAGAGGTGGCCGGGTTCCCTCCCCGCCGTGACTATTTATTACCGCACGAAAAGTCCTCCCTCAGAGCCGAGATTGATGTGTATTTGTTTCTCTGGTTCATTCTCCCATCCCCCCCCCCAAAAAAAACTGAAATCCAGCGTGTGACTAACGAGATGTGATTGCAGCGTGAAGAATGGGAGGTAAAGTTGCTCTCTCCCTCCCTTCTGTTTCCCCCTTCTCCCTCTTTCTTTTCACCGCCCCTCGCGTATGTAGTTACGCTCCTCGACATCCTTTTAACGAAAGCGTCCAAACACACGCCTGTTTTTTTTGTTTTTTTTCCCCGATTCCCGGGGTATGTTTTAGTCATAACTCTTTTTTAATACGAAAACCTGTGAAACGTCACAGTAGAGGAAATCACGAGAGGTCCAAGCCTCGTAAAGCAAACCACGCGAGCCTTCCCAGCTTCGTCCGGTTGTCCGCAAGACATTACCTCATGATCGACGGCGTTACGATGGTGCATTCCTGGTGAGCCGTGGGCGCGCCGCCTGCTTTTCGTGGCGGGTAACCTTGAAGGAAGGGAGGAACGTTCAGAGAGGGAATGTACGATACGTTGTACTGGCGTCGTCTGTGCGTTGCGTTCACGTTCACCGCTGCGCTTAATTGTCGTAAAGGAGAGATTTTTCAACCGGCCTGGTGGAGCTTCAAAAAAAGGAAGTTTAACTTAACTTATCGAATGTGACCTTATATGTGTAAGCTAGTAGGGGTTCGGTGTCTTGCTGAAGGACGCTTCAATAGTGGTGTGTGTGTGTGTGTGTGTGTGTGTGTGTGTGTGTGTGTGCAGTGTGTGAGAGTGTGCAGCTCTCAGGGGAAACTGATTTGTTTTTAGATTAAAGGAAGAGAGAATAGGTTTTTGTGAATAGTGTCATTAGTTGTGTTACACAGAGGTGATGCAATGGCTGAGGAACCTGTTTCTCTCAGAACACACACACACACACACACACACACACACACACACACAGGCCAGCTACCATCTCCCCTCCCTGTCATTTATCATCATTTTAATACAAGGGCGCTGGGGGGGCGCAGTGTTATTTCAGGTACTCTAGTGGTGGAAACTGTGAGAGTGGTGGAAACTCACTCCACCAGAAACTCCAAGGACTCTAAACTCACGGAGTAATCGCCACGGGCCACCATCCGTTCATCTACACCACCCCTCTCATCCATCCATCCATCCATCCATCTATCTATCCGTTCCTCCACTCCAGCTACCCGAACTCCCCGTCTAACAATGACGGATACTTCAAACATCCATCAGACTGCGAGGGATGCGGTCGTCCATCTCTATGCAGACTGACAGCCTGCTGGCAAACGCCTCATGGTCACATCAACCCCGCGTAACCCCGGTACGACATTTGCTCCCCTCCAGAGACAGACGGTCTTTTCATACCGTCCACTGCATCGTCTTTAAGAAAACCTGACCTTTTACTCGCAACCTTTCCTTGATCGTAGACGTTGCCGGGTTAGAGGAAAACGTCACGATTGAACAGGCCCGGCGATGGAGAACAAGCACCTGAAATCCTCCCAGTGTCATCACATGGCACATTTTCAATATTTCATTCTTCCATTATTTCTGGCACACCAGCAAAGTGCTTAGTCCTGTATTTTTCCTGCTCGTTAACACCATCAAATATTAAGAGAATAGGTCCAGAGCACGCCGGCCTAGCATCACCAGCACTCCAGATACCCCTCCTAATGCCCTCCTCCCTGCGGCGCTGGGAAACATGTGCATATTTTAGAGGTGCTGTCACAAGGATGGGGGGAGGCGGGGGGTGGGGGGAGTGAGGGGAGAGCACCCCGAAGGCTTACTAAGGCAAGGACCTGGAATGATGACACACGCCGCAAAGCAAATGTAATGCGTAAAGATGCTGCGACACCTGGAATGCAGCCTCCCATTTACAACGGCGTCGGTATTAAGAGGGCGGCGGGCGAATCTGCACGCCGGTGAGCAGGGAGAGACGACGGGCTTGGGGAAGAAAAAAAACAACAAAATATAACTATAATCCCCAAACAAGCAGACGCAAGTCCGAAGATTGGTTTACGCCGCTGTTCTCGCTGGAGCGTTATGTCATCATTTCTTTCACTTTGCGCAACCCCCCCCCCCTGCCGCCTCCCACCGCACACCCACCTATACGTTTCTCAAAGAAAAAGGGGGAATGCAGCTCGGTTAGCAAAAGGTAGATTCAACCGCTGAGAGACAAAGGGAGTGTTAAAAAAAAAAAAAAAATAAAGAGGCAGTGAGAAAATATACAGAGCAAGCAGAGTTTAACCAGATTAGAGACTCATCCCTTTCAAATCCGCTTGGCCGAGTTCTCGTCCCTGCCTTTGAAGTTTTACTCCCTGTGTTGCGGGGGGGGAAATGAATTCACGCGCATTAGGGTGCCCCGTGTGCGAGCGCAACCTACGCGCTGCTGACAGAATGGAAAAAATTCCTAATACGCCCCCGCGCCGCCGTGTATATTAATACCTTAAAACCTCTGGTCATCTGCGCAACCTCCAATCCTGCTCAGAAATAAATAACACGGAAATCTGAGGATTTAAGTTGGGAGACGCAGAGAGAGAGAGAGAGAGAGACTAGGAGGGAGAGAGAGAGAGGAGATGGTGATATATTTGCAAAAGCAATTAGGGCGGGTCGCAGTAATAAAGCATGAAACATGATCAGCGTCTCGTGACCCCGCCGGGCTAAATTACAGTCGATCGCCTCGCGCTTATTAATACCGAGCAGGACCTTATAATAATGTTAACCTCGTTCCATCAACGCAGCCACGCTTTAAATGGAATCACTGACATTGTTCCTCTCCGTCGGAGGTGTAAGAGCGTGTCTGGTTTCGACGCGCCCGCGATATATATCCCGATGCGCTTGCACCGATGCGTTGAAGGACATACCTTTGGGTTGAATGCACTGGA
>JAXDDW010000031.1:3115000-3152500 GCA_034670385.1 Hoplostethus mediterraneus
GCGATGGGGACGCGGAGGTTGGGAGGGTACGTCTGGGGAGTGCCGCTGAACTCCCGTAACCTCAATTATTCAGCATTAAGCCCCGCTATCGATTTCCTGTTGGATCAACTTACTGAGTCCCGAGCACTGGGACAGCGACAGGCTATAGCCTTCCCTGGGAGGGATCCTTAAGGATGGATGGATGGAAGTCTGTTGGAGGGAAAAGAGATACAGATCCACGGGAGGCGGGGGGGAGGGGGGGAGGAGATGTGAGAGTAATTAAAGATACCCCTTATCAAGGCTGTGATAGATGGAGATGTCACAGCCAGCAGGCTAGTTAGTGAGCGAGGGGGGGGGGGACAGGTTAGTTTAACTCGACGACCTTGGGGAACGAGGGCCGGAGGGTTCCCACGGCTGGGGCCTGCGCTCGGGGAAAAGAGGAACAATATTTGTGTTTGAAAGGAAAACGTTGTGGCTGTCAGAGACTAATTATCTGAGGATATGGGGGTATTATTACTGGTGCTGAGGTTCCGGGGGGGGGGGGGGGGGGGCGGACCGGGCTCTCAGGGGGTCAGTGGTGCTCAAGACAAACAACTACGCGTCAGCATCCTACATCAGCTGTGAAAACAAGTGACACGCTGATAACGCCAAAAAAAAAAAAGAAACACGGCGGCCTCTTTCCTTTGACAAACGAGGACTTGCTTGCTTTCACTTCTACCGTATCGTGTCTACGCGGAGGTGTGTGATGGTATGCAGGTGTAGCGTACTCTCCTACGCGGCCCCGGCGTGGGTCAGCTTCCAAATAAAACAGATGGCGGGAGTTGCCTTTCTGCCGTTTCTCCTTGGCCCAACCTTGAGAAGCTGTGCTGTGGGTATGTAGGAGCTGCTGTGTGTGTGGTGGTGGTGGTGGTGGTGGTGGTGGTGGGGGGGGTTCATACCTGTGGCCTGCAGCCAGATCAAAGGCACTCTAGATCAGGGTGAAAAGCTAAGGTGGACGAGGAGAGGTGGGGGGTGAGGTGAGAGGATGCGAGAACAGGATGTCACACTGCAATAAACATCCATCTCCATCTTAAAGAAAAGTAGAAATCCACCATATTGTCATAGAAATAAATGTCTGCTGCTGAATAGTGATTCAACTTATCAGGTAGGTCTTTTCCCGGGGGAAAAATGAGGTAGCGGGGCGGGGCCGGGGTCTTGGCAGCGAGCCGCTAGCTGTCGGCGCTTTCAGCCCCGCCTCCTCATCAACACTTAATTGGCAGTTTGATGACAAGCCCAGGCCGCGGGGCAGACCGCCGCAACGGTTTACTGCTGTCTCCTGTTTACTGCGCAAACTAGGGCAAGGTACTAACTCTAGGGCACACCTCGCTCTTTCAAACACACACACACACACACACACATACAGCTCCCTCCATCTGTTACATGCAGGGACTGAAGGGGAGGTCTGTTTGTTTGTCTATGTGTCTATATATATGTGTTTGTGTGTGTGTGTGTGTGTGTGTGTGTGTGTGTGTGTGTGGCAGGCCTGCTTACTTGCGGCTGCGTTCCCACTTGTAAATGTCTGCTTTGCAATAACAGTCGCAGTATTTTGGCAACACACCGACCCGTCATGATTCATCAGCGGCGTTTGTCTGTCAGTCTGTCAGCACCGCGGATCAAAAGGCTTCTTAATTACGTCGAGATGCCAGCAGAACAAACTGATATATGTCGTCGGGAAAAAGGTCATCAGGGATCCAAACCCATCAACGATGTGAGACTTATCGTCTTGTGAGAGCAGAAGCCCGGAGGTGATATTCAACTCTGAGTATTCACAACGTGTAACTTTGGCAGAACACACCTCGCCGTTCGTTTGCTCGCTCGCTCGCCCCGAGAACTCGCAGGGTTATACGAAATAAAATTAAAAAAACTTCAGCCGTGGGATGAAGAGGGAGATAAAGAGAGATAGACGGAGAGGTAAAATAAAGATTTGCACTTCACAGGGCGGCTGAGAGCTCGGCGCCGTCTCTCGCGCACACGGCGGCGTGAATGTGAATCAGCCTGGCGGATCACGCTGTCAGCCCGCTGGGTGGTGGGAGAGGAGAGGCTCTGCACCTCGACTCATCTCTCTCTCTCTCTCTTCCTCTTTTTTTTTTTTTCTCGGCTGCGCTATCCGCGACTCTGTTTTGTCGTCTCTTTGTCGATGTCTGTGTGTCTGCTGCTTCCTGTCTCTCGAGAGAGAGAGAGAAAGAGAAAGAGAGGAACAAGAGAAAGAGAGAAGAAACCCAACCTTGACCGCCGGCCTCCTGCATCAGTATTCACTCATCATACTGATATCTCCTTTCGTGAACCGTGTGTGTGTGTGTGTGTGTGTGTGTGTGTGTGAATTGGCCAATCTTGATGCGCTCAACTTTTTCTTTCGCTGCCAGACTTGCAGCAGTTTGCAGAGTTCATCTGAATGTACAGCGATAAATGAGCTTCTCCACTGAAGCCTTACAGTTCATTTGGTTTGCTATTAGACTGGTGAGGCTAAGGCACCCAGTGACTGACACAAACTAGGGGTGTGTGGAAGTGATTAGACCAGTGTGTGTGTGTATGTGTGTGTGTGTGTGTGTGTATACTTATATCCTTGTGAGAGTTTGAGTTTCTTACGTAAAGTGAGGTTATTTTACCAGTCCCCGATCTCTTCAAGGGGCTGGATTAGGATTAGGTTTAGGTTAGGGTAAGGGTTAAGATTAGGCATGTAGCGGTGAGGGTTAAGGTTAGGGGTAGTGGTAGTGGTCAACGACAAGTCTAAGTATAGTAGGATAAACGTGTGTGTTTTTGTCTAGGGTTAGGGTTAGGGTTACCCCTAACCCTTCATACGCAAAAACAAAAGGGAAGTGAGGAGATGAACTCATAAAGAGAGAGCGAGGGAGAGAATAAGAGGTAGGAGAGAGAGAGAGAGAGAGAGCTCTTCATTCGTGCTTCATCCCTCCGTAACAGAGCAGCTAGTGTTTCTGGCCAGAGCAGCACTAGCCGGCTCTGCACCACACCATGCCAACACCAGCCGGGGGTCCAGCTTCGCCCTCGGCCGTACACAGCTGCACCTCCCCCCGGCCGTTCTCAATGGCTCCCTTGGAAACCGGAGCATGCAGCCGGAGCCAAAATGTCAGCTCTTTCAGCAGGTGGACAGCTGATCCGCGTGGCGAACGGGCCTTGGCAGGCGGGCCGGGGCGGCATCGGCGTCTAGAGGTGCAACACAAAGCCTCCCGAGAGCATAATCTCCCCCTTCAGGAGACGTGTAAGCCGCGGCTTTTCGGGAAAACGAAATCAGCGGATTTCTCTGTAGGAAAACAGGCAGCCCCTGACACCACATGACACTTGTTAAATAAGAGATTCCTGACAAATTCTAAGTGCATGTAAAACCTATCCACACAACATCGGGGCCAAAGAGAACATGGCGCCTGGGAAACAAATCTTTGCGACGGCGTGAAACGGAAAGCTGCCAAACAGACTTGGGGAGGGCCAAAAGTCAAATACTTTCGCTCACTTTTATCTTTCATGCTGCACACTGGTGTTTCAGATATTGAGCTCCTTGAGAAGTACTGCAAATAAAACCTGCAAATAAAAAGTCCTTGGCAGGGTCAGGTTTTGAGTCATGTTGAGGGGTCTTTAGTTGTCGGTACTTCAGGTCAGGTCTCTGTGAGAGAAGCTGTATCAAATGATCCTCCATGACCAACGCAGAATTAAGATGTTTATCGAGCCGGTACTTGAATACCAGTGGACTATGCACAGGTCAAGGGCTCTGTATTCACTGTAGAAAACAGGATATGTGTTATGTGTAATAAGTGTAATGCAACCACTGCACAGGTTCTCCATCACTGAGCCTTCTACAACACAACAACCTCTTTAACACGGCCTCCACAAAGACTTTCAAAAGGGTGTCAGCTTATAGGACAGGGTATTTCAACTGCATACTTCCTTGGCCGTGGATCTAAAGTGGTCACAGTGGGTTAAAGGAGCGGCACTAGCCTGGAGTGTGAGCTTTCCATGAGCTACATGGCTGTGTTTCCACTCCTAGCTCCTGCTTTATATTGGGCTTTATTAATGAATTGTGTGCCTGGGGCTGAGGGCAACTGCCGGTGGATGAGTAAAGAGCTCACGGCACAAGGAGGAACTTCCCCTTCACTAGAGTGGGCTGGTACATTCCTCCTGCATGTGTGTTTGTGATATTTTTACTATCCTGAAGGGTCCAAATAGATAAAACTTGATAGACTGTTGAAAGTGTTTTGATCCCCGTGCAGAAATGAAGTCCACACAAGAATAGAAAACCTGGTGAAGTGACCACTGTAACTATTTACCACACTTATTATTATGAACAGGGTTTTTTTTTTTCTAGGGTTGCAGGTAATGATTGGAAATACAGTTAGGTTAAAGTTAAGGTAAAAGTCAATCTTTGCTATACGAGGAGGTCAGAGTCTAGGGGGGTTGAATGGAATGAATGGTAGTCAGTGTACTCCAAGCTAAAATTAAAGGTGTGTGTGCCTGTTGTGTGTGTGTGTGTGTGTGTGTGTGTCCTTTATCAGGGGCCACCTAACGGACAACATAAGCCAGAACACCTCTAAACAAGGCCTGACAGCACCCAGGCCGCACCACGCTATTTATGGGCCACATGCATTGGCCTAATTCACCTTTCTCCTGTTCTTCTCCTGTTAGCAGTCCTTCAAACCAATTAACACCTAGACAACCATTCAGGCCCCGACTCCGAACGGCTGGTTGGAATTACAAGAAGGAAACATGGCCACTTATGGCAGGAAGGGGATTTAAGACACTGGGCTGGGAATTAAGACTACTGTTGGCCAGCCTAATGAGAGGGAGGTAGACAGTGGTCCTGATATCTGGTGGATATGGAAGTTAAAGCAATACGAGCAAATTCCTCCTCAACAATTCTGGATGTTGATCAAGCCGGAAAAAGAAAAGCTTGAAAAGTGTGTCGGCCATTTCTAATAAAGGTTTAGTCATGTCCTGTTTGCTGTTTGGTGATTAACTATTTTTTCCCCACGCTTTTAAAGATCCCATGGGAAAAAGCGGAGAAGGCGGCACTGCGCTCTGATCCCCGAAGACCCCGCCCCATCCAGATTGTCGCCGTGTGAGGCCGGCGCCAGCAGTTTTGGCTCGGCTCTGGTTGCCAGCGTCGCCCCCTTCAGCAAGGTCGTGTTAGGCGTACGCCGCAGCGCTCATTAGCCCTAAAACAAAGAGTAACCGCCGCCGCTCTGAATGCCGACCGCCGACCGAGATCTAAAAGCGCGTTCTTGGAAACATCGGGCCGCGCAGCACGACTCTTCTCACGCCGGTCTTTGAAGAGGAGGTGTGTTCGCACACGTGCAACGTGAGGTTTTACCTCAAACACATTCCGCTCTGTGAAATAGCCTAGCATTTTTTTTTTTATTTGGTGCGATTTTACCCGCATAAACAGGATTAGGTCACGGCAATCACACAAACACCGTGTGTGGGTGGCAGTGCAGCCCTGTGACCAACAAGTCTCAGGTCCGATCCCCGCCGATCCCCGCCACGAATCCCGTTGAAGTGTCCTGGAGCAAATTGCTGAACCCCTTCTGGCTCAAATCGCTCTGGATAAAAAGGTCAACTCAATCTAAAATCCGCGAGCATGAAGTTCAGCGTTGGCACTGCAGCATCACTGCAATGTCCGGTGCTGCGGCTCCGTGATGGATCGCCCTGAAGGAACCATCCCCGGTAAATGACTGGATACTCATTACATTGTGGCTGGCGAACACAGCGACATCAGACATGTGAAGTCAGTGAACTGAGCCAGTCTTTTCCTCCCAGGGCTCTAAATAATTCATCCCAACCAGAGGCCCATACATAGAGCTTAACTATATGATGGCCTAATGAGGGCTATTGATCCGGTAATTGATTGGTTTATGCCTAACTGACTGCCCACTGATCCATCCGGGCAGCTCATCACTTAATATGTATTATTCAGAGCTAACCGCTAACCAACGCAGACTGCAGCATCATCTGAGAAATGAATGTCAACAAGAGTATAATAGCAGGCTCGAGGCTGCATCAAAGCCTCGGTGACTCTTTCAGTGCAGCGTATAAACACACCGTGGTCAGACGGTATGAGCAATATATCGGTTGCCAGGTTTTCTTAGCCAGTTAATGACACAGGGCCAATAAATTCTGGTGTTTACCCAACCTGCTCTTCCCATGTCTTCATACTTTAACCTTGAATATATACTTCTCCGATTTCCTACGGCGCTTTGATTTATATGTTGTTTTACCCAGTGCTCAAAACTGTGACTCTTCATCTGGCCGTTTAAACACAGAAGGAATGGCAGATCCGGCCGCACAGCCCCTTGGCTTCCACAACTTCACCTCTCAAATGAGAGACTGTGTTTGGCCCGAGTCCGACAAAGGCATCAAACACTGCGCTCTTTCAGTGTTTTTCCCACCGATTGAGAGTTGAACCACAACACGACCGTCTCCCCTTCTGCCTGTCTGGTAACAGAACCCAAGAGAAACCACTCCAGAGAGCGCTTTACGCAAAGTAAATTACCAAACACCCACGCACACTGACACTGACCTGCTCTGGCTTTCTGGCTCGACCACGAGGGCTTGGGTTGCAACACAGCTGGCTGGCCCACAGCGAGAACTTGGACCGTACCATTGCACTCATTTAGCATCCTTCCAGCGAGTGATGGTTCAAGAAACAAAATGTTGGCAATTGCGGTAAATGTACTGCCCTTTTACGGTAAGTCTGCGATTACAGCACACTGGACTGGAATACAGGCTGCAACTGAGTAACGTTAGCCAGGGCTACGAACCAGTTGCCTGGCCCTGTTTTCGTCTATCTTTTTCAATTCTCCGTGGCGCTATCAGACGCTCGTCCTTGCAGAGTAAACCCAGAGCATTGACCGTTTGACAGAGGTGCCTTCCTCTTCAATACACTAACTCTCTGACCTCTCTCTGACCTCTCTCAGGTCTTTTTATAAGACACAAAGATAGACAGGATGAGGGAGGGAGGGAGAGTGGGAGGGAGGAAGAAAGATGAGTTGAGGACAGAGTGAGAAAAAGAGAAACTGGTCGCAGTGACACCACAGAGGATAGAGGGGTCTCCAGAGTGAACTGAAGCTGAAAGCATCCAAATCGACTTCCTGGAAAAGCAACAGCAGTGGCTTGTATGGGGGAATGGGCCAACAGGGGCTAACTAGCCAGGGTCATCCTAGAGTCACCGCGACGTGGGCAGTTCGACTTCTCTGGGCCTCTTCTCTCTCTCCGTTAAGACCGAATTAACTTCAGCTAGATCTGACAGGTTGACTCACTGGAGATCTTATTGGATGTCATGGGAGGTAGAGGCTACGCCATTTAAAAGGCCAGGAGGTTTATGATAAAAACTCAATGCAGCGACGAGTAAATGTTGTGACACAAGTTGAAATAGCAGTTTAAGTTTTTATTTTGTGATGCTAGCAGTGCTAATCCACTAATATAATCAAGTAAATAATCCACTAGGCCACCGTGTGACGCTAATAGAGGTTAACGTATTGATTTTGAGTTACCTGTAATGATGGCGATAGCTGCAAATCTTCCACTTTAACGCTGTCCTTCAGATTGAGGGGGGCAGAAGTCTCACGGCTCAAGGTAGAGTAGATTTATTGAGCTCATCCCTGCAGCCAACCGTTAAGTGTTGGCAGATTAGGATAGGTTTTGCCATCTGAGATGTTCTGCCTTGAATAAATGATGGTACGAGCCAAGCAGAGAGTAAATTGAGGTCACACATGTCCCTCCCTCGGTTTCTCTTCTCACACTGGCAGTGCAGCGATGACCTCATCTGCTCAATAAAATGGCACAGTGTTTATTGATGACATATCCCAGCCATGTTTTCCATGTAGCTTATGCAAGAGCGTGGAGCTATTTTTTGCTAAATAACTGAGAAAGATCCCCATAGTGTCCCCGAAGCTCTCTAGGGAGCTTTTAAGGATGAAAGACCCGATGCCCACACCTCCAGAAACAACATTCAATCTACAATGTACATAGCGGTTCCCTGTTCTGCACGAGTAGTATGCATCTTGTACATCTGTTTCATGAGGGCACTTCTAAAGCACATTCACACACACACACTAAAACACAAGCATGCCCAAACAATGCATATGCTGTACTGGTCTGGTCTTGTGTGGCGGTCTGGTCAAAGTGTAAGAGGACGTTTGTCTTTGGTCCAGAAATGATTCAACACCATGAAACCCGCACAGCACCCTATCAGCGTTACGTATGTATGAGGAGGTAATTAAAACTTATGACTTATGCCCCGTTGCTTTCTGGGACTGACTCGGGCGCAGCTGGAAGGCCTTGAATCCCGTGCACTGCACCACATTGCCAGGGTCGTGGGAATGTGTGCGCGTGGCCTTTAGGTGATTCCACGGGGACTTGGTTAAATGTCCCCGTTCATTGGCAAGTCACGCTCTCTCCTCTAAATACCATGGAGCAGCATGTGGATGAGCTTTATGATCTATTTACAATTCTAATTTTGACCGCGGCGCTACATACCAACATTTGGCCAGTGATAATAGAATAGTAATTGTCCTCACAAAATGGCAACCTGTATGTACAGCAGACCTGCAGCCAGTCCCAGCTTCCCTGCCGGTCTTAGGCCAGTCCCACGCCGTTTGAACAGATAGACACAGAAACACAGTGACATCTAGGATTGTCCCGACAAACACCTGGGACCTTTTTTCCCCCGGTACCGACACCATTTACAAGCCAGGTTATCCGAAAGTCCTCCGGAGACCCGGCCTGGACGCCAGCTCATGGTTTATCACTAATGGGGCTCTGTAAGTGCCAGGGTACCAGAGCTGTGAATCCCCCAGAGAGGCATCAGTCTGAAGGGCCTGGGCCTCTAATTGGGGGAGCCCGCGTACATAAATGACAGATTATGACCTATAAATGAGAATTTATGTGACCATTAGACGTGCCGGGTGATCCCGACAGAGATGGAGAAGGTCCTCATTAGCTTTGCATTCAGAAAGCCTGGCTCGGCCTAATTAGCCTGATGATACGGCGGCAGACATTCCTCTTCTTGTTTTTCCACGCTCAAAACATTTTGGGGCTTGTTATTTCGGCGCGTTTTCGGGGCGCAATTAAGGAGGTGATTTGAAATTCCCGTCTCCTTCTCTGTTGGCAAAGGGCATTTTTTTTTGGTGCAAAGAGGAGAAAACCAGACATCAAGGGCAAGACGACAGAACGATCTGGAAAATGCAGTTCAAAATCTATACAAGGTGGGGCGAAGTCATCATACCAATACCGATACCGACTTCAGTGGCGGCTTTATAAGCCGGCTGACTTCGCTCCCTCGTCACCCAGTGAGTGGCTGAAGGGAATATTTACCAAGTATTAAGAAAGCTTTAATTTGATATACCCTCGGGGGGGGGGATATGGCTTGAAAAATGTCAAAATCAATGTGCTCGGCCGCAATTGGATGGTAATATCTGGGAGATTGATCGGTGTGATTGGGGATTTGACAGCAGACTCAAATATTTGCACTTGACTTGCTGGTATTAGTGCTGTGATATATAGACGTGATGGACGAAGGGGTTGGGGGGGGGTGGGGGGGGTTGGCTAGAAGAGACAGAGAGACAGATAGGATGTTGATGTGCTATTGTGTGGTTCATGTTTTCAAACCACATAATTCATTTAAACGTATTTAAACTGTTACTTGGTTTTTGAAAATGTACGTTTTGTTTATTGCTTTACAGTCACTTCAATAAAATGAACTGAGAGAAGTGGTGTGTGGTTAACTGTGGTGTGTATTCATTGAGCAAGAGACAGATGGAAGTGTGTGTGTGTGTGTGTGTGTGTGTGTGAGAGAGAGAGAGAGAGAGACAGCTAGAGAGAGACCCCAGCGATATAAAGCAGGGTTTAATAAACCTTTCTCTGTGTTCCTCATCTGCACTCATTCATCTCTATTGGCTCCCTCTCTTTTGATCAGCTCGGCGGAGGGCTGTGGGCTCGCTGAGCTGTGCGCCCCATGGTTTACACAATTAATTGGCAGCAAACAAAAGGTGCAGAAAACAAGGCGAATAGCTTCTCCCATCTCCTGGCATACAAAATGGGGCCTCAGCTCCCCATGTCCCCTTTCTTCTGCTCTACCCTTCGTACGTTCCCTTTCCACCTGGCATGCAACCGTGATCAGATGGCAATTGTAAAGAGCAAAAAACCCATTAAAACCAGGTATGAATGCACCCAAAACACACTGATCACCCCAACCTTGGTGGTGAGAGACGCATTCGGCCATATTAGCAGCAAATTGTAAACGCAATCTAGTAACCGATCCGAGCAGGAGACGACTCAAACAGGTGGCAGGCGGTTCAGATAGTGACAGACGGCTAGGAAGTGATGCCGAGTCAAGACTGATTTCCACTTTTTAACGTCGGCTGTAAATGTAATCTAGATGCGATCCGGATCCAAGGCGCAGGTTACTGCTTTTGCTTCGTCTCCATTGCCTCTACCTCCCTCCCCAGATTTCCTCGCCTTTCCTGGCAAACAATGCCAGTTATTTCTCTCCACGGAGGGTCCTTGAGTTCCCATCAGGTATCGGGGCAGCGGGGTGGAGAGGGAGGCAGCGGCCATGCAAGGCAGCGGCCATGCAAGACAGCGGCGTTGGGGTAGGCCGGCCTATTAGAGCACTTCACAGCTGTGCCTCTCTCTCTCTCTCTCTCTCTCTCTCTCTCTCTTACACACACACACACACACACACACACACACACACAATGGCCTTCAAGAGAGCCATTGAAGGCTTCTAGTCTGAAAGAGAAGAGGAGGGAGAGAAAGATGGCGCTGCTCATACTCTGAGCTCCCATTAAAAGCGTCTTAAAAGCTGCCAGAGAGGCTGAATGAGGGCGAGAGACAGCATCCAGCAATTAGGGGAAAATAAGATGGAGGAAGAGGGAACTGTGTGTGTGTGTGTGTGTGTGTGTGTGTGTGTGTGTGTGGAGAGAGAGCGAGAGAAAGAGAGTAATAGAGTGTGTATGTGTGTGTGTGTGCATGTTGTGTTAACGAGTAACATTTAGTCTTTCATTTCTTGACAAGATCAACACTATGAAGAGACTGAGAGACAGAGCGAGGTAAGACAGACAATGAAACAGCCAGAGAGCAAGAATTAGACAAAGACAGAGGAAAGGGAAGGCAGTTCGGTGCAGTGCAGTCATCTTAGACTAGTCTCTTAAATCGGGTTAGTTTTTGATCAAGTTGCCTGAAACTGAGTGAAAGCAGGACCTGCCGCTCTGATTCAGACTGAAAGGCACCGCAGGTCTCACCCTGCTGGCAGGTACTCAGAGGTGTCAATTACACTGAAATACTTTAAATACATTATGGTAGTCACTTACATTCTCACACATTCACTCTTTCCCTGCATGTAATCATAGCGAGACGTATCATTTTCTTTGGTATGACACGAGAATGGAAAAGCAAAACTCAAACAATAGCCTAAATTGCACGTTGATGTTGTGGGAATTTTTTTTTTTTTTTTGCAGTGAAGTTTGAGTCTTTTGACAATTACTGACGGACTAAAATGGCAAATGAAGGAATATTTTTTGTTCGGGTAATGTTGACTGATGGTGTAAAGAAGAGGGTGGCAGTGCCGATGACACTTCTGCAAATGATGTGATGTTCATTCTCCAAGCTCCTCGGGTTGTGTCAAAGCGCTTGTGTTAAGCTGCTAATACGCCCGTTGACTGGCGGCCAATAGCAAAAAAAAAAAAACTCCAACAGCTTGTGTGAGGTCCAGTTAGCGTACACACTGATGTTGGAAAACAGCCTGGCATGCTGAACACACAGCAGATCAGAGATTTACTGACTGGACTGTTAAGGTATATTACTTATTTGGTTTGTGAGTTACTCAAACAGTTGAGTTAAAGGTGCTGTGTGTAGCATTTGAATCATTGCCACCTCTACCGGCCTCGAGCGCCACCGGGTCAGATTTTTTGGGAAAATCTGCCGAATTGCTTTACAGCACAAAACAGGAAGAGGGCGCTGTTCTTCCAGAGCAAACGGAGCCGCCGTAGAGAGGCAGGCAGACGGAAAAATCACTTCCAACGTGTTGATCCTCTTCAGTGAAGCCGAAGAGAAAACAAACACGACGTCGCAACATCTGCTTTGTGACAGGAAGCAACAGGGATTTATGGGAAATGTAGTCTTAATTTTGAGGAACACTGCCACTGGTGTGAGATAGAGGCTACTGATCATCTCGACCATTTGTTACGGTTATAATACCAAGGTATCATAATTAATTTAACAATGATATGTTGATACTTAAAAAACGCTGCATGTAGCACCTTTAAATGAAACTAAAAAGTGAGTGTGTCATCTATAATAAGAGTCGTCAAAGTGCAAATCACATGCAAAATTAATAACACTAAGGAAAGGAAATAATGAAACACCTTGGCACAGAGGGAAAAAAAATGTGTCATCCTGTTAAAGCCGATTCTCTTCAAATCACTTTTAAGTCTACTCTCAATGAAAGTGTGATGTGTCAGGTGTGCGACTATCTATAGTTCGTCTGACTTCCATCCTGCCTGTCTTCCATCACTCAGACAGGTTTGGTCTTCAGAGGCAACCCACCCCCACCCCGGCAGAAGGAGGACAAGGCCGCATATGGTGCATGGATAGACCTGCCCTGATCCATCCAGCAGCCTCCTCCTGCTGTTGAACGGACACTTTCACACACTGTTTCGTTTGGCTCCGGGACCCCGAAGAGAAGCACGGAACTGCTGAAAACGTCTTAACAAGTCATTTCGTCTCAGACGTAAATCTACGCTTATTTTTGTGAAAAACACTGCCTGCAGGGTGAGATCATTTAACTTGTTTCCAATGCAGTTTCACTTGGAGTTTCACAGAAAAGTGTCAGCATGTGAAAACAAGGCTGAACGAGGCGGCTCCACCCCACCAGTATCAGGAACATTACACTTGATTCGAGAAAACGTCTGAACTGAGTTGATTTGCAACTGGAGACAAGTGAAATGATCTCACCCCCGCAGGATGATTTTATTCACTTGTTTAAAGGAAAATAAGATTTTAGGATTCAATTCCCGATGAAAAGACTTGCTTATGTGTGCATCTTTGTGTGTGTCAGCCAGTGTGAGGTCTACACTCCAGCCTCTTTCCTGCCTTTAGCCTTTTGAACACACCCCTTCGCTCTCTCTCTCTCTCCCTGCATTGAGCCTACCTCGCTCGGCCCAGGCAGCCACTCCTCCCTTCCCCTACTGGGATCTCTGTCTTCATGGAATCCTATTAGACAAGGCCTGTTTCCATCTGGATCCAGCACTGACAGCCCATTCATCAACACCGCTGTCTCACACCAGACACACACGGGGCCCTTTATTGTGGGCCGGGGATGAACAAACATCCCATAATGATAAAAACTCACCAGGAGAAAAGGATGAAATGGCAACACCGCGGCAACAGCCACAGAGAGGAGATGAGAAGATGGAGAACAAAAGGAGGAGAGTTTGATCAAACTGGGAGAAAACGAGAGTGGATTGTGGTGTGTGTGTGTGTGTGTGTGAAAGAGTGAGTGTGTATAAGTGTGCCTTCATGTGTGTGCAAACAGGCATATGAGTTTGTGTGTGTGTATGCATTGGTGTGCACCTGCACGTGTGTGTGTGTGTGTGTGTGTGTGTGTGTTTCTGTGTGTGTGTGTTTCTGTGTGTGTGTGTGTGTGTGTGTGTGTGTGTGTGTGTGTCGCCCTCTCTCTGTTCATGACAGGCTGGATCTCGGATTGAACACACTGATGAAAGAGACTTCTGAGACTAAGGAGCATGAAATAACTTACCTGTAGGATCAGAGACACACACACACAGCAGGCGGCAACACAGCAACAGGAACAAAGACAGAGAGAGAGAGGGAGGGGGGGGGAGAGGGAGAGAGAGAGAGAGAGAGAGAGAGAGGTTAATATCAACAGACAACCCGTGGGAGATTTGAGTGTGTCGTACAAACACAATACCACTGAATTAAAATCAAGGTTATCATCCTCATGTGATGTAGCGGTGAGTAAAGACGTGGGTGAAGTATGACCTTCACTTGGCGATCATCATAAAGCAAACAACAACTCCAACAAGTCAGTCACACTTCAGAAAAGCATTTATTTCTCCCTTAAAAGACCCGATCCTGATACAACGCACATCAGGACGATACTAAATACTGCGATGTGTATCATGAAGATTACATCAGCCTATTTCTCCACTGCATCCCAGCATGCACCTGTATATGGTGAGACATGCTCTGACAATAATCTTTTTTTTCCCTTTTTTTTTTAAATCAACTGACTGTGATATCTTATACCATGCAGAGCAGAAAATACATGTTTTCAACACACACACACACACACACACACACACACAAACACAGATACGCACAAATACTATTGGCTGCAAAAGCATGAGAGGCTGATGGAGGGGTTGTCTTGGAAACGGAGACTGGCACACGGTTATTATGAAGGAAGAAATGAGGGGGGGGGTGCGGTGAGCAAGGGGCATGATGCAAACATCTGCAGTGAGAGAGAGAGAGAGAGAGAGAGAGAGAGAGAGGGAGAGAGAGGTGTGTGAGGCGGGGGGTATCTGATTATACTGGGGTTCACCTGTAGAGAGAGTTCATTCTCTCCCTCTCTTCCTATCAATAATTCACATTCATCAAATAACTCGATAATCCCAACAAATATGTACACCTGCAGCCGAGGCCTTGTTATATTCCCTAATGGGGGTGTACGCAAGATGCCAGAGAGGGGGGGGGGGGAGATGAGAAGAAGAGAGAGAGAGAAGATGGAAGAAAGGAGGGACAGCACTCCCCCCCCCACAACTCCCTTTATTCCTCCTCTCCGTCCATCTCCCTCCAGTGAGTTCATAGCGCCGTTGTTGTTGCTGTTGGCCTCCTCTGATCCCTTTCTCCCCCACTTCAACCTCCCCTCCTTCCTTTTGTTCCCCTCTTTTTTCGCGGAGGGGAGAAAATAGGTATCCAGGCAACCCAGCATCGTTTGCTACCAAGTGGATGGAAGGGAAGGAAGCAGGGGAGGGGGTTAAAATGACAGGGGATGGAGAGGAGAGGAGAGGAGAGGAGAGAGGAGAGGAGATAAGAGGATAAAAGAGGACAGGAGAGGGAGGAGGGAGGAGTAAAAACCGCATTGTGATGGAACCGAGAATACAGATGAGACGCAAAGCAGGATGGAGGAGAACGAGAGAACGAGCAGGAGAGGAAGGTAGAGAGAGATACAGCAAGAACGAGAGAGAGAGAGAGAAAGGAAGAGAGCGGTGGAGAGGCAGCGACTGAATCCCTGAACAAAAACAATACACGTCTAGTGCAGAGGGTGAAGTAAAATAGGTCAAGCACCGGCACCCATTGAACAACGAGATGGTGCAGGGATGGAAATAGTCCGGTGGGGAGAGAGAAGAGCTTCCTGCTCCACAGCGGGAAGACGACTACCGGTGATCCAACACCGGGTTGGTTTCCTTCCAAGAAACAAAAATGCAGACATACATGAAAGAGAAAAGACCGATGCCAAGAAGAGACAACGGAGAAAAGACGCAATGAGTTGAACTGGCTGGAGTCGTTTCCCCAAACATCGTCAAATGTTCCCCTCATACCTGCTTTTATCACATCGTTTTTACATTTATTTCACATTCCCTGAACTACGTGCACTTTAATTTAACTGAGCCACTGAGCCTTTTTATTGATAGATTGAATTTAGTGTCTCTTTTATTGACCCAACTCTTAATACTGTTCAGCTTTCATGTCTAAATGCAGATTTAAATTGAACAATTACATTAACGGAGAAATCCGCTAAGTGCAAACACAGTAGTTTATTATATAAGTAAAGAGTTTATTAACCTTGAAATGGATGGGGGGGGGGGGGCAGAGTGGACAAATGGAAAAAAAATAAATGAGGCACATACAAAGAATTCACTGACAGCATGACATGGTAAAAACGATATCAATAAGGGGAACTACCGTTGTTGTTCCTCCAAGACCCTAACCCAACCCAACCCGAGAAAAAGTACAGCAACACATCCCTCTGCTCTTTCCATTGTTTTAATAAATACATTTTTCATCTTCCTGCATTTTATTGTGTTTGTGTTTGTGCGTTGTTTTGTATTTCTGTTGCCGTGAGCCAAATTCCACATCAGGGACAAAAAAACAAAAAAGCTGCAGCCACAGTGAAACTTCCTAAATTCTTTCTCTCTTTTCTCTTTTCTCTCTCTTTCTCTCTTTTCTCTCTCTTCCTCGCTGTAACTTGCTTGTGTATTCCTGCGGATGTCGACTTCGGAGTAAACATGTCGCCAAAAACAACAAAAAAGAAAACAAATTAACACGCCAAATTGGAAATTATGTTAATTGCGACATGTCTTGAGGCGTTCGCGTGAGAGGAAGCTGCACGGCAGATAAGACTCCAGAAGAGAGGGCTTGGTTTTTTCAACGGGGGCCTCCCTCGGCTCCCCGGGGCCCTCCACACACAGAGAGGGAGGGGAGGGGAGGGGAGGGGAGGGGAGAGAGAGGGAGGGAGAGGACAGATACAGAAACATTGTTTTTTTTACTTCTTCATTCTGTTCCAGTGTTTTTTTGGGGGTCACTGTGGTGAAAGTGAGGCTTCCAACACGCCGGCGACAGGCTTGCTAACAGAGATTAGCGTCCCTCCCAGGGCTAGCAGCACAAAACGTCTTTGTGACGGACATATGTGAATAAACAGAAGTAGACAGACAGACAGACAGACAGACAGACAGACACGTAAAACCCCTCCAGAGCCCGCTGATGCTCCATTTGGTTTGCGTTTGATTCGTTCCCGACTGACCCCGAGGAAATTCCTCTTCCGCTACTCTGTATGGAACCATGGTGCCAGGCTTAGTGCACATACACACACACACACACACACACACACACACACACACACACACACACACACACGCACACACACGCCTTCAGAATGTGACACCGTATAGGGCTAGGGTAAGCTCATCTCCAAATCCACGGTAATCCAATATATGTACAACCATGGAGAAATGTGATGTATGACGGCCCGGCAGCATCCTCCATCACTCACTGATACTCTGGTAGTGCAGTGCGGGGAGGTCAGCAACGCCCCCCCCCCCCCCAGCTCCAGAGTAAATACATCGGGCCCCCCCCCCCCCGATGTATTTACTCTGGAGGAATTGAAAGCCGCTGCTCTGCTGTCGAACTCTGATCTCCGGCGACGGCGAAAACACCCCCCTCTCTCTCCGAACAAAAGGGACACTTTTTAGTTTGCCATACTGTACCCGTTATTTTTAGCTACTACTTGACAAAATTACATGAAATCACGTGTCGCGGCCAGGATACGGCCCCCCAATCACACTGTGCAATCAGACAGCCGCGTTAGAGCACCGCGGGGAGCAATCTGTGCCATTTCCAAGCAGCTTCTCCCACACGCAGGAAAAGAGAGAGAGCTCTACCGCAGAGGAGCTGGGCTCATTTTGAACGCGTAATTGTCCTCCCTCTTCCCCTACAGCCTCATTACAGTACAATCTGATTACGGCGTGGAAAAACAAAGAATACGGCAGAGTGAAAAAAAAAAAAAAACATCGATCGGGTCGGAGCAGCTCTGATCTCTCTGGCCCGCGCCCCCGTCCCCACCTGCTTTAGCGCCCTGTTTGACTTTAGAAACAACTCTATGAGAACGAGGCTCGCGTTTCATTCCAAGGTGAAATTGCATGTCAGAACTGTTTGGGTTTCTCTCACGTAAAAAAAAAACAAAAAACCATAAATTCTCATCGCCCAGTGTCAACGCCGCCGGAGCGCACAGGCGTGGCGGGAACCTTCGCGGGGGCCCTAACGCGGGCGGAGACTGAAGTCGGCCCATTTTTGGGGCGTATGACAGCGGCAGAATGAGACTGTTTCGGCTCAGTTACCCTGCGCCGCCGATCGGGTCCCCTGCTCCCAATGAGCAGATTTCATTGGCCTCCATTACTGGGTCAGGCTGCGTGTGGCGGGCGGCTGTGTGTGTTTGAGTAGGCAATAAGCCCGGTGTCACTGTCACTTTCATCAGCCTTTTCTCTCTCTCTCTCTCTCTCTCTCTCTCTCTCTCTCTCTCTCTCTCTCTCTCTCTCTCTCTCTCTCTCTCTCTCTCTCCTCTCTCTCTCTCTCTCTCTCTCTCTCTCTCTCTCTCTCTCTCTCTCTCTCTCTCTCTCTCTCTCTCTCAAGGGCCCGCCTGGGAGAAACCATCCATCCCCCACCGGAGAGAGGGGTAGGCAGACTCCACCACTGGGAGACTGGTAGGGTGAGAGGGGGGGTGCTCTGACAACCTGTAAATGAAAACGGCGCTCCTGTATTTTTTGAATTAGCGCATTGTGATTTTATCCACGCGTGATTTATTTCACTTCGACGTGACGTTCAAGTCTCCGGACCGACGCGGGAGTTTCGTGCGCTCTTCCCCCACCCCCCCCTCACCTCGCCGCACGTGTCACCGGCGCGACAAATTCAACCTCACAGTTAATACGAAACCATTCTTCTGATGCGTCTGTTTAAGCGAGATAGAGCCGCCGCTGGGAGAAGTTTCATTCCGCCCCGTTTGTCAGATGAAAACCTCCTAACCCCAATTTGGGTGATTTTTGTTACTGTGCGGTACAGTTGCCACAGTCCTCGGGCGGGGGGGGGGGAAATGTGTTTAACCTTCAGGTTTATGAAATCCTTTGTAATATAATTTCAAAAAATGCACAGGTTGTCAATCTAACACTTCATCTGTTTCTCTCAATGCCGGAACACTTGACACTTTTAAAGATGCTTTACAAGGTATTACCTGACAGCAGCATATCCCAAACTTCAACTTCAACAGCACTGCTAGTGGAGAAAACCACCACATACAGTATATACTGTTGTATAGGAAAGCTGTATGTTTTTATTGCAAAGAATATGACAAACTGACAAAAAATCAGGCATGACGGCATGAGTACACGACAACGACAGCTTGATATGCAAGCAACATCCTGCGCTCGCATTTCTGACGCGTGTGGATCGGTTTACGTGCCACCATAAAGCTCAATCTATCCATCTCCAACGCTCCTTGAGTGCGTTTGTATATAGATAAGCTCTACTTAGAAATAAAGCAGATGCCTAAGATGCATGTTAATGCTAGTCATGAGGGATACTTTACTCAACGCGTCCGTTAGAAGACATCTTTTACAGCAACAGCTCAGACTGGAAGTTTATCTCCCGGGACGTCGATCAAGCTGCTGCGTGAGAGTGTGAGTTATACCAACTGCAGAGGTGGGCTGAAGAATGATGGCTGAGATGTCGCAAGTTCAACTCCTGTCCTTTTGTGTGTGTGTGTGTGCGCGTGCGTGTGTGTGCGTGTGTGTGTGTGTGTGATTACAGGCAGAGGCTCTTACTCAATTGATTGCGCCCTACAGACCAGACACAGCTTGATTTGGGGGTGGAGGCAAAGGACAGCTAGGCTGACAGCTCCTAATTGAATAGACACACACCTACCACACTACACACACACACACACACACACACACAGGGACACACGTCATTCTGTCACACCGAAAGTGTGCTAGTGTGCATAGGTGTGTGTGTGTGTGTGTCTGTGTGTGCACATCACATCCATAAGGGGTTTGATGTGAATGAACAGAGCAGTGCTGAAGTAACACACCCTCCCCTGGGACCCGGGGGGGGGGGGGGGGGTGTTCCTACCCCAGACAGGCCCGACACAGCCCCCTCATGTTGGGGTAAAACCAATTACACACCCAGACTCAACACCCGTTCACACTCATTCACTCATATCACCCAAAAACATAACAAATAAAGTTCTTCTTCCAGCTGCTGAGTGACTTGATAGATGCTCATTGCAGAGTGGATCTTAAAGCTGCGCAACGAGAGATCAGAAAACTCCACCCCCCCCCCCCCCTCTCGACGGGACCCCCGTATATTCACCCTCCAGCCCCGATTGAAACTCCGGTCTCCCAAACAGCAGCCGGTGAGCGCTCCATCCCCAGGAAGCCGGGCTCAGATCGCTTGCCTCTCTCATCCCTTTTGGTATCCTTTGGTATAAAGGAATCGCCGAGCCGCCAAGTCGGTAATTATTACATGATTTCTGCTCATTGAAGTTCAAACACTTTTATTGAAGTTCAGACCGTTTCTTCTCGCTGCCGTTCAGGAGGTGATCCCCCCGGCGCGGCTTTAATGTCGGGGGTTGATGGTATCGCTCTAGTGCCATCAGCAACGAGAGCGCAATCCCAGCAGGCCTGTCGGCGTAATGCCGCGATGTATTGCTTCCCTTCTCCCTAAATTTGACAAACAACGCCGAGAAGCCCAACCTTTTCATTGTGCCAAGCGTGCTTCTTGAATAAACGACCCCCTCGTACCGTTCGGGTCTAAGTGCTTTTTTCGTATTCCGTTCCCGGCCCCTCTGATCATCAGTCCTCATCCCGCTCCATTAGAGCTGTTTCATATCAGAGAATAACAATACCTCAGTCACTCTGCGGCCCCGGCCGCTCCGCCGTAGAGCTAATCACTCTGAGACTCATCTTCTGGATAGGTGGACCGGTCGGGCCAGCATAATTCCCCAGTCAATTACCTCCAGAGAAAGAGGCAGGGGTAAAAAAAAAAAATGACAATAGACGCTGATGAATGTCACTCAGGGCTCAATTTAGCCAGCCGGAGCCCCGTCCTGGCTGGCGGTAAGACAATCGGAGCATCTAATGGGTATTTATATGAGCCCCCCTCCAGCCTCCACCTATTTGTTATGGGGAGAGTTGACTGGTGGGCCGGGCCAGGCGGAGCGGTACACCTCTGCAGTGTTTCAGTTCAAGTTGGCGATGGTGGAAATGTGCAGCAGGTGCACGTGTGTGTGTTCGACGGAGATTTCTGTTGTAAATACACACAATCAAATGTAGTAAGACCTAACTGTCCTAGAAATACATACCTAGAAATCCTTTATAAGTATGGAAATATGATATATCAAATATCAAATATATCAAATATTAAAATCCTAGAGCGGCAAACATGAGCTATAAACACAAATCAAATGACTCCAGCAATACCTTCTGATTGAAGCAGTAAAACGCTACCGGCTACCAAACACACACCGGTAGATAGGTTTGTGTGTGTGTGTGTGTGTGTGTGTGTGTGTTTGTGTGCTGTGAAGCAGCAGCCACCAAATGATGCTCAGCCTGACAAAAATCAAGGGATGGTGAAAGAAACACTGATAGAAAATGAAAAGAGAGAGAGATGGAGGGACGGAGAGAAAGCGACACAGGAGAGAGGATTGCTGATCCACTGGTGCAGCTCCTGAACATCCTGATCTGGACCAGAAGGCCTGAGTGTGGGTGGATCTACATAAACAAAAGAGTGAGAGAGAGAGAGAGAGATACGGGAGGGAAGCGTGGTTTATTGTTTCTGTGCTCTCCAAGTGTTGCTGGTCCCAGGGGAGGCGGATTAGCCAGTAGGTACGGGGGCCCCTAGCTTATCCGAAGACCTCGTGGCGCAACGGTAGCGCGTCTGACTCCAGATCAGAAGGTTGCGTGTTCAAATCACGTCGGGGTCAAAGCTTTTCAAAATCCCCGTCGTCCGCCATACGACATACAAACACCGTCGGGACTCTGCAAGGGACTTTATAATACAATATGAAGTATATGTACACGTAACGTCATTCTTTGTCCTGAAACAAAGTGAAGCAGCCGGTTCCCCTGCAGCCGTCTCACCGAAACAGACGGAAAAAAGAGAAAGTCAAACCCCACCGGAGGACAAAATAGCGGAGCCGAAATAGCTCGTGCCCACTTAAAGACATTCGAGCGGCTTTTACGTTTCACAGTTTAAATCCATCCGCCCGGCTCCCGTCCATCTTCCCTGAGTAAAATAACACAACATCACGCTCCGCTGGAATAACTTCCCATGAAAGCGTTTTTTTTCCCCCCTCCTCCGGTCCGCCCCGACACACACAAAGCTCCTTTTGTACGTTTCGACGCCATAATCATTTTCGCAGTCGCGTCTCTACCTGCCGCGAAGGTGTCCGCTGTCCCGTAATCCTCATACCAGATGGGCAAAAAAAAAAAAACGGTCCCGGCTTCTGCGCCCGAATTCGACCACACGGATTACTGCTTTTTTGGTGGCGACCGTCCTGCAGGCGGGGGGGGGGCCGGTGATTCGGTTTACGACGCTCTCGCTCTCTAAAAGCCTTTTTTTAGCATGCGCGTGGCCTCCACCCTGCGTTTTTTTCTGAGGAGGCTTTCGAGAGGCGGGACTCAAAGCCCCTCGGCGGGGCTCGTGTTCCCGCGGTTAATTGGGCCTGACGAGGCGTACGTGCCTCTCCTTCCTCCTCCTCCTCCTCCTCCTCCTCTTCCTCCAGCTCAAGTGTGCCGCTACTTGTAATTGCCGTCTCTTTTCCTCTTCCTGTGAAGCACCTCTTTGGGACGGAGCGGGGCCGGGGCGGCGGGGCGTTCAAGTACGTGGACATCTGGGTATTCTTGGTGACTCTTTTGTCCCCTGTCCAGCACCCTCTCGGACCCCTGCGACCCCCACCCCGGGGGGTGTTCGGCTCCAGCCGTGTTAACAAATTGACCCCGTGACCCGCTAAATCACTTCCTGTAGTGCTCTGTGAGGAAATTTGCGGCGGAAAGTGTGTGTGTGTGTGTAAGGGAAGACAAAGGCGTTTGCTGAGCAGCCTGGTTTGGTGGCTTGGTGTGTTTGTGTGTGTGTGTGTGTGTGTGTGTGTGTAAAACCATTAATGGAGTGTGGTTACGGCTCGTTCACACACCTGCGCCCCGCCACTGCTTCCCTGCCAAACGCCCCGGACAGAACGGCATCACGGGAAGTCCAAATTAAGCACGGGGCTCTGAAGGGGTCAGGGCACGCCACCAGACACTTGATGTGTGTGTGTGTGTGTGTGTCCTGTGTGTGTGTGTGTGTGTGTGGGGGGGGTGTTTTGAAAGACAGAAAGTCAGAGACAGACAGAGAAACACACACACACGGTCATATTAAACTCTCCTGTGTGTGGGATATATATGGGATATCTATCACCAATATGTGATGCTCGAGACATTCCAGGAGTTACGTTGTGATGAAACGGTGTCGTTTACCTTTTATGTTATCCATTTTACCTCCGTCTGCCTCCTACTTCTACTTTACTTAGTGATTACCTACATTTCCTAGAATAACTCTCAAACCCGCCCGGACCTGCTGCATTCCCACTGTGGGTTTTATGTGTAGGTGGAGAGAATAATAGAGCCAGCAGAGGTAAATGGCTGCATTTATATAGCGCTTTTATCCACTGCGCTTTATTTATTTGACATTTATTTATTCTCGAAGGACAGTTGAGGTTACCCTCATTTACAATGTCGCCGAGATTTACAGACATTTCAATATATATATGTATATATACACAACACTAGTAATACAATAGAGAAATCAGTTCACATTTACATAAATATACATTTAAGACATCATAAAAACACGTCAAAGCTAAAAACAATTGCATACTGTTGCCGGCAGGTCTGCAATTAAATTTCTAAATCGTCCATATGATATAAAAGAATCAATCTTCAGCGTGAGCTGGAGATCATTCCATGCAGCTGGGGCGCTAAAACAAAAGGCTGACTTTCCGAGTTCAGTGTGTACTCGGGGAACCTTAAGCCTAAGCCAATCACCTGAACGTGTAAAATAGGGTCCATAATTCCACTCTAACAACATTGTGATATAAGATGGTAGTTTTCCAATAATGGCCTTAAAAATAAACATATACCAATGTGTATTTCGCCTATCTGCCAGAGAAGGCCAACCCACTTTGTCATATAAAATGCAGTGGTGAGTATCATATTTATCACCAGTAATAAATCTGAGAGCAGAATGATAGACAGAATCTAGAGGTTTAAGAGTGGAGGGAGCAGCACTTCTATAGATCACGTCTCCATAATCCAAAACAGATAGAAAAACTGTTTCAACAACCCTCTTTCTGCTAATCATTGGGAAGCTGGTTCTGTTCCTATATAGGAAGCCAATTTTTTGCCTCAATTTAATTGCAAGGTTATCTATATGATATTTAAATGTAAATTTGTCATCGAGCCAGATTCCCAGATATTTATACTCTGTAACCCTTTCGATGTCGGACCCATTCCTGGTTGATATATGCAGATTATCGTAAGCAATGTCTCTGGCCCTAGAGAAGACCATAAATTTTGTTTTCCTTGCATTGAGTACCAGCTTGAGGCCAATAAGCGCATCTTGCAGAGCATTAAATGAAAGCTGTAGATTCTCCATAGCTAATTGTACAGAGTCTGCAATGCAATAAATAATAGTGTCATCAGCGTAAAGATGAAATTGACAACCACTCAGAGATAAAATAATGTCATTAATATAAATAGTGAATAAAACAGGGCCCAGGATTGAACCTTGTGGAACACCTTTTGTAATGGGTAAAAACTCTGATTGGGTTCTTCCAGCTTTCACACACTGAAGTCTCCCAGATAAATAGCTCTGAAACCAACTGCAAGCATTTTCATCAAAACCAACGCTGTGTAGTCTGTTTAAAAGAAGAAAATGATCAACTGTATCAAATGCTTTTGATAGATCTATAAAAAGGGCAGCACAATGTTTTCTTTTATCTAGGGCGGATAGTATATCATTTTTAACTAAAGTGTTGGCTGAGATCGTACTATGTTTAGCTCTAAAACCAGATTGATGTGGGCTTAATACAGAATGATTTGTGAGAAATGCTTTGAGTTGGTTATTCACCAGTGATTCCAGTATTTTAGCTAAACAGGACAACTTGGAGATTGGACGATAATTATTAAGATCACTTCTATCCCCACCTTTATGCAATGGAAAAACATGGGCTGTTTTCCAGATGCTGGGAACTATGCCTGTAGATATAGAAAGATTAAATATATATGTTATTTGTTCTATAATTAATGGAGCAGTTAATTTGAGAAAAAAGGGATCCAAACTATCCTCCCCAGTTGATTTCCCGGTATCAATTGATTGCAATGCTTCAAGAACAACACTACTAGAAAAGGGCTCAAGAGAAAACTGAGAGACATGTCTCTCGACTCGCACATGACCACAATCACCAGTAGGGGGCCCCTCACAATCATCATTAACAAACAAATGACCAGCATGTGCGAAATGCCTATTAAAGGCCAGGCAGATCTCAATTTGTTCAGTTATCAAACAGTCATTAGATTTGACCATTGTAGGCAAGGAAATAGTAGCCTTGGTTTTGTTAGAATTCACTGCCTTCCAGAACTTTTTTGGATCTGAATACGAGCTTGTAATTAATTTTAAATAATAATCTGATTTTGCTTTCCTGACAGCTGATGTACATTTGTTTCTAATCTGTCTAAATGACAACCAATGGGATGAATCCCTAGAGCGTCTGGCGAGAGCCCAGGCTCTGTTCCTTTCTCTGAATAAGGATGATAATTCAGGTGTAAACCAAGGGGTTACCTTATCTTTTACTCTAAATTTCTTAAACGACGCATGTTTGTCAAGGATTGAAAGAAAGGTTTTAATGAAGAAATCTAGGGCCAATTCTACGTCAGGGATGTTCGAAGTATAGCAAATGTCACTATGAAAAAGGTCAAATAGGAAAGCTTGATCACTAAAGTTTCTTAGATTTCTTTTGATGATGGTGTGAGATTGAGTTTTCTTTAGTTTAGTGTTCCTGATACAAGCTGTTGGGCAGTGATCACTAAATCCTAAGTCAAATACACCACTAGCAACAATTCTGTCTTTTCTGTTAGAAAAAATTAAGTCAATTAAGGTAGATCTAGAGTTGTTTTTCAGATTTGGCCTCGTGGGTTCAGTAATCAGCTGAGTTAGGTTTAGGTTACCACTAACCTCCTTGAGATAACTGGAATTGTTACCCAACCAATCAAGATTAAAATCACCCAAAATGATCATTTCAACATCAGAGTACTGAGATGCTAAATCTGCTAATTTATCAATAGAGCTAGCATCAGCCGATGGGGGTCTATACACCCCAATCACATTTAGTGAATTATTAGGACCCAAATCTATCTTCAAAACAAGAAGTTCAAAACACATAGGAGCAGTAATGGCATTCAGAACAGTGGCAGAAAAACACGATTTCACATACATAACCACTCCGCCCCCCCTTCCAATCCTATCTATTCTAAATACATTATACTGGTCTAGTGCTATGGAGGAGTCACTATCAGATTTTTTTAGCCAGGACTCAGTTAGCACTAAAATATCTGGGTCTGCCTGAGATATCAGAATTTTTAAGTGATCTAATTTTTGAGGTTGGAGTATGCTCCTTACATTTAAATGAATCAGCCCCAAGCATATACTTTACAGTATATGCCTCTCATGCACACACACACACACACACAGCTACCATGCAAGGTGCTGGCCTGAGCAATTTGGAGTTCGGTGTCTTGCCCGACGATACAAGGAGAGGAAAGGAGGAGCTGGGGATCGAACCCGCCAACCTTGTGGACAACCTGCTGCACCACTGAGCCACAGCCGAATAATAGTGATGTGGAGATATCTTAATGTTACGTCAGATCGTCTAGGTTTGGCCAATTATCCACAGGAATAAGAAACGCACCACAGTAACAGTGTTGAAGTGTTTTCCTTTCAACTTACTCAAGACGTTAAACACCATCAGACTGACTTCGGTGCGGAACGCCCCAAACTGCTTCAGACTACCAAAAGAAATAGTGAAGTGGGTGAAAGTCAGTGTGAAACCACAGGAAGGCCATTATAAAGTCATGTTACAGTGCAGGAGGAACTAAATGAGCAGCCGTCGAGCGTAATGCAGCCGTACCCGGGCGTGTTATTCTTACACGTTACACACCCAAACTCAATTCAATAAGTCATAGCTAACTAATGAGAGAGTAAGAAAAGCATATTTCGTGACACGTCAAAACAGTTTCCAGTCAGTGGAAAAACAGAGGAGCGAGGGGAGGGGGGGGGGGGGGGGGGCGGCAGGGGGGATCCACTTCCCTGGATCTGGTATATGGGCCGTTGATATTTTCTTAAGTGGGCCTTGGGGATACCTCGGGAAACCCTGCTTGATGTAGGATTTCATTTGGCTTGGAATAAAAACCCTCCCTGTGGTGCTCCTCCTCCTATAGGCTGGTTAACCCTGCCTGACACACACACACACACACACACACACAGACACACACACACACACACACACCGAAACGTTAAGTAGGTTATTACTCATTTTCTTTGTCGTCATAAAGCAGAGTGGGGGCTTTCCTCTTTCCTCTTAGGCCCCGCACTAAATCATTTGTGGCTATTACACGGCACACGTGTGTATTTAACATGTAACACTGAAACGCAAATACACACACATACACACACACACACACATACACACACACATGAACACACCCGCTGTCTTTTAATATAATGTCATTCAGCCTAACGTGACATTTCCTCTCTATTGTTGCTCTCTAAATGGACCTGTAAATAACTGGGAGCACAATGGGCTGCCGGCCGCCGGACCGTTAATGAATTCAATTAGTCAATGCCGGGGCGATTAAGAGGCCTGAAAAGGAGCATTGTCACATCGTGGACAGGAAAGGAGAGTGTGTGTGTGTGTGTGTGTGTGTGTGTGTGTGAGAGAGAGAGAGACAGAATCAATGGCTCTATCAGTCAACCAGGCCAGGGCTCACTGTCTCGCTCCATTCATCATTAAGGAACAACTGCAGACCGACCGGGGACTATGCAAGGACAGTTGCTTGCATAGACGCTGTGTAAAGTGTGTGTGCGTGTGTGTGTGTGTGTGTGTGTGTGCTAGTGTGCATAGTGTATGTATGTGTGTGTGTGACCATGCATGTGTGTTTCTCCTTTAAAGATTTCATTTTTATCTGCAAGCACACAAAGTGTATGTGCTTTTACTTTGGTACTGTAGTGTGCGTGTGTGTGTGTGTGTGCGTGTGCATGTGTGTATAGCGTATGCATGTGTGTGTGTGTCCACGCACGTGTGTTTCTCCTTTAAAGATTTCATTTTAGTCTGCAAGCACACAAAGTGTACGTGCTTTTACTTTGGTACTGTAGCGTGTGTGTGTGTGTGTGTGTGGTTGCGCACCAACACCTCATTACAGCTCATTGTATCAGCACACAGCAGATCTTAAAGCCCGTAACAACACCTCTTATCTCAACACGGTGACTGCTTTTGAAACTGTCAGAGGCCTCAAAGACGCTTTCTCAATTAAGACCAACCTTTGTGCTAAACGACTCGCAACGGCTTCTGGCGCGCGTCTGCGGCGTGTGCGACAATAGAGTAGCGCTTGTAGCTGTCACACGCCCGCCGCGGTTCAAATGATGCGTGTTTTTACAGCGGTGCCCAATGGGGAATCGACCTTTTCGCTGAGACGTCTGGGTAAACAATAAAAAAAATTTTAAAAGAACAAGAAACAGCAAAGCAAAAACATACAAGTTTTCACACAGCGATCGCCTGGAGAGATTGTGCCGGTAAACAATAGACCCTCCTACAGATCCTCCTCCTAAAAAAATTTTTACAAAACGGAGGTGTTTCGGTGAATTACTTTCCGTGAGGCATTTCCTCCGCTGATGTGACTCGGTGTAACGTTTATGGAGAAGACGGGGGGGGGGGGGGGGACGTCGGTGTCGCATTACAACCGGAGCGTGGACGTTTAACGACGAGGAAATTTCGCCGACGCATCACGAGTGTAAGAATCGTAAAGACACGTCTAACAACTCGCCGGAGTGAAGTAGCGCGAAAAAGGGAGGAAGCGGTCTTTATTCAGAGATTCAGAGCTTAACAACGTAAGGCTATGTATAGGACAGGCTGACTGTTGCACGGCGTCGTCATGGATACGTTACCTGTTAAAGATGCAAGGGAATTATTCAGTGCTCGTCACAAGTTAAGATGACTTCTAAAGTCATCTTCACATTGTTCATCACAGAGTATATTTATGTCCCATTTCTTGCTGAGCTTTTCCCCCAACATCCCCAACAGTTGTTTGGAAAAAAATAGGTTGAGTTTCTTGTGGAGTGTAGTAATTTGGTTCTACTGCAGGACTATAACACCCAACACAGAACTCACTGCAGTAATAACAACAGGATAGATGAAGTGTGATGGTACCACAGCTCCCACTGTATACAATACTAATGTAAGGCAGACTTTGTACAGTGGCTGCCACTGTGTTACTGGCCCCCGTACAGTAACACAGGATAGATGCTGAGGGGTTTCTGTCCATCCGGTCCACTGACGGACGCCGCAGCGTGGACGGGGCCTGCTGATGGACCACAGATGAGACTATTGATAGAGCGACTTCAGCACAAGAGAGATGAATCAATTCTCTGTGCGCGTACACACACACACACACACACACACACACACACACACACACACACACACGACATCCCGGCACTCGGGCTAGCCTGAGGGCCCCACCGATGCTCCACTATGTTTATCTCTATGGTAGGCTTCTCCTGGCACAACCTACACTCCTACACACACACACACACACACACACACACACACACACACTCAGGCCCCGGTCCTGATTGCATCTGGCTTGTCATCATCAGTGGTCGGCCCGGCTCCTCAGGGCCCCCTGCATGCTCTGGTGGAGCAAATAGGCTGGCCTCCATCCATCCACCCCACATCCCACCCCTCCCACGTCCAGACCTCCCTCCCTCCCTCCCCCGTCCACCCCTTCTCAGGACAAATTTAATTTGGAGGTGCCGAGGACTGATAAAACCAGGAGACAGCAAAAAGAGGCGGGGGGGGATGGGGGTAATTTAATACCCCCTCTTGCCCCCTTTCACCTCGCACACCCCCCCCAACCTTTTATCGCTTCCCCTCCCTGCATCCCCCAGACAAAGACATCCATTTTTCCTAATTCCTTCCCTGCTTTCCTTCCTCCTCATCCGTCCTTTATCAGTCTGAGGGATGATAGAAGGCGAGAGGAAGAGGGGAGGATGAGCAACGCCACACTTCTGATCTCAGATACATTACCTGTGGAACTCTGCTCCTCTGCTGAATGATACCACGCTGCATACATATAAAAGGTTTTCACCCTTTTTGATGTTTTGATGCTTTCTGTTGTGCCGCAAAAGATTTTTCTGCTCTAAAAATCCACACAAAGTGGAGCAGAAATGCAGAAAAAAACGATATAAATCAGTGTTCATCCTCTTTACCCACTAAATTCTCTCACTAGCATATAGTATTTATGCCTCATCTTTAGGTCAAAGTGAGATTATCTGTGCACGGGGGGTGGGGGGGGTGGGGAAGCCAGTGTCTGTGAGCGACATCCCGGGGCAACAAAATGGCCGCTTCTTCGCACTTAAAACCTAAAATGAAATGGACCTGAGCTGGACCCGGCGTGACACGCGAGGGCCCGGCAGATGTTTGGCGGGTCCATCCGACCGGGCCTCCATTGAATTAGCAGGAGACTCGAGTGAGCGAACTGGAGCCGGAGGTTTTCACAGGTCAGCGCTCCCCTGCAGCCCCGCAGCCACAGGGCCTCCCAGCCACCTGCAACCGGGAGACACAACCTGAATCTTAACCTGAGACTGTGTGTGTGTGTGTGTGTGTGTGTGTGTGTGTGTGTGTGTGAGAGAGAGAGAGAGAGAGAGAGAGAGAGAGAGGGGGCTGACCAAGGGGGCACAGGAAGAGACACATGGAGATCTAGTCAACAGATGGATATTCTTGAAAAAAGGACACATTAGCCAGACACACTAAGACCTAAGCACGTTCAGCATGTGCACAAATACACACACACACACACACACACACACAAAGACAGAAGGGCAGTCAGTGTGTGTGTGTGTGTGTGTGCATGCAGCCCTGATGTCACTGATGTGCCAGACGGTCCTGCTTTCTTCTTATGGGCAGGTGACAGCTGCAATTATCACCGGGATTTCACACACACACACACACACACACACACAAATACAAACTTATGCGTGCATACAAACTTACACACATACACACACACACACACACATGGACACACACACACACACCACCTAGCCCCCCAGTCTCTCTATGAAACCAAAGAGAAAGGAGTCTTGTTTTCTCCCCCCCACATCAGTCGGATCACATTACTGTGCCAAGCTGGTGAACGGGCACCGACCCCCCAACCCCCCCGACCCCCGGACCCCCCGACACTCCCACCACCACCCCCCCCCCACGCTCCCACTGCCCCACTCATTTATTATTGAAGCTGACATAATTGCAGGGGGGCATCATTCACCAATATCAAGACTCCCAATATAAAAGGCTGTTGAATAATTCAGGAAAGAGATGCCCACCCCGGGGTGGGGGGGGGGTTGGGGGTCCGCTTCTGATGAGGTCATGGTCCCTCAGACGCAGGAGGGTGTGTGTGTGTGTGTGTGAGTGCATGTTTATGTGTGTGTGTGTGCGTGTGCGTGTGCGTGTGTGTGTCAACCGGATCGTTCTTGGGGTGAACTCGTGAGTCGTTAAATAAAAGGAGTCAGCGCCATGACAACCCGGTTCATTATGGGATGTGCCGCCAGGGGAAGCGACAGGGGTGTGACCTCTCCACCACCCGCCACCACCCACACCCCCCCACCCCCCCCACCCCCACTCACCTTCAATTTCAATACCAGCATCACACAGAACCACTTTCATTAATCAGCCAGAAGTGAGTGTGTATATATATATATATGTGTGTGTGTGTGTGTGTGTGTGTGTATTCAAAAAGCAGGAGGGGTAAGACTCATTTGTATTCAAGTAAACTTCATCATCAGCATATACCCAGTTCTGCAAATTGCCAAAGCGTGATTGATAACGTCTCGTTGTCGGGATGATGTGCGATCTGTGACCGATTGATTACGTCTCGCCACATTGAACGGCTCATCTGAACATTTACTCTCCAGTACTTGCGTTTCGATGAAATGTGACTAAATCGTTCCTAATTTTTTACGATAATACACAAGAGGCAATTTACAACCTCGTAAAGCTGTGAGCTGATTGGTGCAGCAGGACAGACCTGTGACCTCAACGACCATCTCAACTTGGGAAAAATCTCTATTCTGTTGTAGAAAGACTCCCTTTCTAATGCTGCCTTCAAGTGCTGTTGGAAATGGTACCGTTCATGGTTTTTGCTGCATAGAGTGGAAAGATCTGGATTTGGTGCTGCTTAAAATCCACTTGATAGAATTAATGAACAAAACCTCACAAATAGCATGAAGTCAAAATGATGAGGATAATTTATGAGGATAATTTAACTTTTTTTGTATATTTTGTCAACCTGTTAACTATTTTCCTATAATAGCCTAAATATGGTCAAGCCACTTTATCAATGAAAGTTATTTGGGGCCAAATAACAAGGGTTCATGTTCATGGTATAGAGGGTCTTGGTATATGGTATATGGTATAGAAGCCCTTTTCTGAGCCAGGAAAAACCCTGTTTCTATTTTCACTGCATCGTAATATTTAAAGGGTCTACTTTGTTCTTATATATCACCAAAAGCACTTGACTGCAGCAACAGGTCATTTCCTGAGCTGCTTACCATAAAGGACAGGGGGGAAAACCAACAGAGGATGTCCCCTGAACGCAGCATGGGATGAGACTCCAGTATTAATGTGATGAGCAACAACGGCGGAGTCACAAACCGCCGATCGCGTAGACCTGATGTTGGTACCGAGCACCAACTCCGGCTCCATGACCAAACAGCAGAACTCTACCAGGCTCCTCGGGCCTATCGGGGGAAATCTGCCTCCCTGAGCTAATAAACAGTAATGACCTCCTTCCCAACACATCTCGAAGCCTCACCCCACCCACCCCCCACCCCCCACCGTGTCGGCGTGGTGATGAGGACGAAACAGCGGAGCCAGCAGAAAGAGGCTGTGCCTGGGGTGGCCCGGTAATTACTGTTAATTGGTTTAACATGGGCATGGATGGAGAGAACGATGGAGGAGAGGAGTGGAAGGTGGATGGAGATGCGATAGGGGGTATTATCGGAGCTCTCTATCAGTGGTGAGAGCTAATGCAAAGGGGGGGGGTGGGGGGAGGTAGCTTGGATACGCAGGGCAGTGAGTACACAAGCTGCCTGGTAAATATGCATTTGCTCGTATGTGCGTCCACACACACACACACACACACATGCAGAGACATGAGTCATGCAGACAGACGACAAATATGCACATACATGGCAAACACTGGCTCACGTACATACGGTGCACAAGGGGGAACGAACATACGTCAGGGTGTGAACACAAAACACACGGGGTGTATACATGAAACACACACACACACACACACACACACACACACACACACACTCACAACACAGCCGGTCTGAGGGTCATTTACGGCCATTTGATGCACAATGAGCTGCCTATCAGCGGCTGCGTGGGCCGAGAGATGAGGTGTTGAGTATCCCCCGCTCACCGTCACCTCATCAACAACCGCCGGACATGGAAAAAAAAAAACACACAAAGACGGAGAGGGAGAACGAACAACGGAATTAGGAGGAAGAAGAAGAAGAAGAAGAAGAAAGAGACATTTCGTTCTAAAGGCCTGAGCGTGGGCGGAGAGATAAAAACAAGAGAGTAAATGAATAGACGAGGGAGGACGGTGACCCGCTAGATCCCCGCTGGTTGTTCTTCTTCCTCGCCTGGCTTCATTTACATTAGTGAGGGGATCCTCTTTGGGGAAACCAAAACAATAGACTCTTTAGAGAGCAAGCTCCCAACTAAGTTTACCTTACAGCCATGTTTATCTCCTCCATCTCTCCCTTTAACCCTCCCTCTTCATCCCTCCATCTCTCTCTCTCTCTCTCAGTGTATCAGAGTGATGATTAATGTGACAATGAGAACGTTTCCCCTCCAACTGTCAAGCGAATTTTACACACATTTTTGAAATGTCCCTAAAAATGAAAGACAAATTAGGTGCATTTTAATCTCACCACACATACATAAAGAAATGGGTTTCCTAATGTAAAAAAAAAAAAAAAGAAAATTAGAAAATTAGAATGTGACTTTCAAGAATTGATTAGTATTGGGCAAGTTGTCTGCTAATGTTGGCCATATTTCATGTTTTCATCTGAAGGCAACAACAAATAAATACGCTTGATATCATCCTCAACAGCAGGTGTGACATTTCTGGTTGTGATGGACAGATATTATAGAAGTCTGGCATTTAAATCATAATACTAATAATAAGAAAGTGTCCCCTCATCGTGGGGAACAGTTTTGATGTGACACCTGCAACGCCTACTTCTTGAGCACTTTCCTTTGTGATGAGAGAGAGAGAGAGAGAGAGAGAGAGAGAGAGAGCAGAGAGGGCCCTGAGCTACTATTTCACACCATTCAAGAAGGTCAAAGAGAGTCTACATACAGTTTGACTGGTGCCATCAGTGGAGACACGAGACACTCTCCACACACACACACACACACACACACTCGCAAACACACACACACACACACACCACAGTCCTGTTTCTGTGGAGAATAGGCAGCAAGCAGCAGCACTGACACCATAAAGACAGGTCTCCTCTACTTAGCTTTACGACTACTCCAATACGCGCAATCAGCCGTAAAATTCACCCTCGCACAAAAGAGCCCTCCAATAAGCCAGCCTCGTGGAAGGCAGTAAAAAGCAGCCACCCGGGGCTGAAAACAACTGCTTCTCCTCCAAGTCGATTTCGGACCCAGCCACTCTCGTTGGGTGTTTCCAGTCTTTTTTTTTTTTTTGGACAGAGGTAATCTAGAGTAGCGAGGGCCATTGGGACGCGATGAAATCAGCGGCTGTAAAGCACGGCGGCAGACTGATCGGTAAATAGGCCCGCCTGTCAGCCGGCCTTACCGCCATAAAATAGTGGGATGAAAGAGGTAGAGATGCTAGCTGGCTGCTGCCATCTGCCACAGAGGAAGAAGATAGACTTTGGGGAAAGAGAGAGATAAAGGAGTGACTGAATGGAGGAGCGAGGAGCGTGACCCACAAGTTTGTCAAAAGTTCCCCACTGGCCTTTTCTTCTGACTTGAGAGAAAGAAAAAGACAGAGAAAGAGGAAGAAAGAGAGAGAAAAGTCAGCTTTATTGTACAGGTATCATATGTGGAGACTGATCCACTGAGGTTACGACCCTATGTGGTCACAGGTACAACATGCAACCACCATATTGACGACAGCCCATCTACAACCGAGAGAGCCACCGAGCACTGAGGTATGCCGTCGTAAAAAGGCAAGAGGTTAACACATTGTTAGCTGGGGCCATTACATCATATCAAGCCCCATTGGGCAATATAGCTTAAGTGCAATGTCAACATAATGGTTTAACAGCTCTCACACCCCATATCAGAGGAAAGTAGATGTCTGCAGTGCAGGAGCAGAGCGTGTGTTTTTTTTCTGTCACGAGTGTCGAGATGGATTTCAGTACGGCTGCCTTTCATCAGGACAGGTTTAAGAAGTCTCACTCTCGTGTCAAGACGGAGATGTTCTCCAAAGTGTGTTGCATCTTAATGCCAGTCGGTCCCAGTCGGGAGCGTCTGACTGATGCTGAGGTGCTGCACAACTTAATGTCAGGTAGAGTCAAGTCGGGGTTACACTGCTGTGCGTAACCCTGACTGACATCTCGTAGGTGGTACGTAATACAAATCCCCCTTTGAACATTTTCTAATTCTGCCTTGATGGACGCGTATGGCCGCGTGAGACGTGGACGTTGGTGATCCCTAGAGTTTCTGAGCTTCTGCTTTAGAGGCTGATGGACCGGTTTCTCACAAGTCCTCCGCCCATCTTCCCTGTCTCCATCCTATCTCTTGACAATCCCCGCTCTCCTCATCCCTCAACTCCGCCCGAGCAAAACTTTGCCAAAGTACGAAGCACAATGCGGGTTTTAGCTGGGCCCGAGAAACAGCGTGCGGCGGTGGGTGGCGCAGCCGTGTGAGAGTTAAGAGTTCCACGGCGGTATAAGCCCCGAACGTTAACCAGCGCCGGGCCATTAGGCTTTCGATGCGTAAGCTGCCGGGAGCCGGGGCGGTATGGTGAATGAGCAATGCTTCAACGGTATGTACGGTGGGAGCCAAGAGGCTGAAGGCTTAGGGCTTTAAAGTCGTTTTTTTTTTGGGGGGGGGTGGGGGTTTGGGTGTGTGTCTTGAGAGTGGAGATTTCCTCGCTGAGGGGTAGACGGTCTTACAGTAGAGGGGATAAGTTGTGGACTGATGTGCACGCCATCTCCGTGGCTGATAAAGGATGAAGAGGATCCACTCCCGAAGAAGAGGCACTTGCGAAAAACAGAGGGGTGCCAAAAAACTTTCTACCCAATACCGTGTCTGGAAACGTGATAGCACAAGTGCTTCGATATACACTCCCTGCAGATGTACAGATGTATGAGTTGGACGTGTAAATCATAGCTGAGTGATGATATTTATGCCCATACAGTCATACAGTCCGTGTGTGTGGGCGTGCATTGCACGCTGTTTGATATTTCAAAGTGCGGCCGGTACAAGGCACCGGGTGTGAATACTATGCAGCCTTGTACTCGCCCGTAGAGGCCGGGCCTAATGTAAAGCATAACGCCGGTACCACATGAGAGACAAAGAGGAATCCATTTAGAGCCATTTCACGCATGGCATGAAGCGACCTGACAAGGAGGGGAAGGAGGAGGACAGGAGGTAATAAATGGGACGTTTTCCCCCCACCCCCGACTCCTTCCATCACAGAGGTGACGACAGGAGACCAAGGAGGGACGGAGCAGCAGAGTTACGAGGGACTCCCGCTGTGATGAGGAATATGTGAGCATCTACGCAAGACTAGTGCCGCGAATACTCGTCACAGGAATGCCTGAGCACTTGTGGCAATGTGACGTTCCTGATACGTGGAGAAGCATAGGAGTTTGATCCCTGCAGCATCAACAACCAAGTGACCAATGTCCTTCAGTAAGACGTAAAAGCCCTACCTGCTCCCTCGTTTGTAAGACACTCTTCGTAAGAGTGCCAGCTAAATGTATTTATGTCTTTATGTGCTTGGTCAAGGATACAACCTATTGCACGACCAGCAGATTCACTTTAAAGGTCAAAGGATGTTTTAAGTCAGACCTGTGAGTGACTTGGCAGTCGTGTAGTACAGGGTTTCCTGCCTACGGAGGAATCTGACCCGACCTGTTCATTAGCCCAGACTTGACTCAACCCAGGCTTTTAACGGCGACGCCACAGTGCCCCCTGCTGCTCCCGGAGAAAACTGCCCAACCCTTAAGGGATACCCGTAAGTCATCACCACACCGAGAAAAGTCTCACTTCAGACGGTTGATCATCCTGACGCGCCGGAGAGAGCTGATGGAATCGCATGCATTTTCGGTGCTCGGGCTGATGTATGTGGGTCAGTGGCGTGGGCGTGCCTCAGCGTGCGATGATGAGGTAGTTGAGGTACAGGGTGTATAAGTCAAACGAGCCCTGTTGTCCCTGCAATAACACGTATTGTAGTCGTTCCTGTATGCCTTCCTGTGTAGTAGGTGAGGGGTTTTTGTTTGTCATGTCATGTCATGTCATGTCATGTCATGTCATTCCTATTGTATTGTACAGGGACAATTTGAGTAACCCGCACACCAAAACCGAGGCGTACTCGTGTA